>CM056055.1:97351165-97664937 GCA_029574335.1 Rana kukunoris | reverse complement strand
TGCTTGTGTGTACACAGTCTCACCTTTTCCTTCACTGTGTCGAGGTGATACAGATGATTATCCTAGCTTGGCGCTTGCTACTGTCTGTTTTCAGTTTAGAATGGAACACTTGTCATCTTGGAATTTCACAGTGAGTCCTCTGGCTGTTAGACGCTTCACCCAAAAGAGTCCTCCTTCTAGATTGGAACATAAGCAATTTTTCACTGGTATGGTTAAATTGTGTCCACATCATCAGGGCATACAAGGGTTCCATGCCCACACATCCTTCTGCATGTATTGTGCTTCCATCTGCAAGGTAAATAATTTCTTTGTTGTTCGGTCAAAGTCTGTGAAGAACTACTATCACTCGTCATGTGACTGGTTGCCCCTGAATCGATGCACCAGTCTTGGCATTTATTGTTGCCTGTCGCTTTAAATGTGGCATTCCAGTTGCCTCCCTTGGGTCATTGATTGTGATTTTCTCCTTTTGTTTAGCATAAGAGGGACATTGTCTCATTTGCTCTGCTTTTCATATAGTACAGTCTTTCTTTATGTGTCCCTGTTTCTGGCATCTGAAACACACTCTGGTTTCTTTCCTGTGTAACCTTGCGTCTGTAGCTTTAAGAGCGGTACTGATGTCGGATTCTAAGGAGTCATGCATTCATTTCTTTCTTCTCTGATACTTATCTATGAGCCTGGTTTTTACAAATGCTACCATCAGATCTGTCTCAGGTTCGTGTCTCCAGTGCATTGATTAGTGCAGTGTATGTATCAGGCAAACTGCATAACAACATGGCTGCAATGTGACTGTCTGTTATATTCTCCCGATTGATCTGAGTTTGCGCAATCACCTGCAGCATTGCGTTTATATGCTCCTGCATGTCCTGCCCTCTGCCAAGTCTCATTTTGTAAAGTTTCCGCAGCATACACAGTTTGTTGTTTAAACTGGATCTTTCATGCAGTCTTTTCAGTACATTACATATGCCTTTCGCTGTGTCCTCATTGCGTATAAGATTGAGCTGATCATCTTCTACTAGTAAGCTTATTGTGGCACGTGCTTGTCTGTTTTTCTTGTCCCAGTCCTGATCATTATTATTCTGTGGCCTCTATATAGTGGTACCCTCCCACAAGTCATCTCTGGATAACAACATTTCCATTTTAAACTTTCATAGTTGATAATTGTCATTGTTCAGCTTGGCCACTGAGGCCGCGTACACACGGAGGGACATGTCCGCTGAAACTGTCCGACGAACCGTTTCCAGCAGACATGTCTCCTCCGGATTTTCATCCGACGGCGTGTACACACCATCGGATCAAAATCCCCGCCGGCAGACAGCGCGGTGACGTGTCGGTGACGTTGCCGCCGCCACGTCACCGCACCAGGAAGTAAAAAACTTCCACTCATGCATTGCATCCATTCGACGCTTGTGCGGGCAGATATGTCCATGGTTAGTGTACTAACCAGCGGACATATCCGACAGACATGTCTCCGGCGGACAAATTTTAAAGCATGCTTTAAAATTTGTCCATCGGTCAGACATGTCCGCTAGCCCATACACACGATCGGATTTGTCTGCTGAAACGGTCAGTTGGACCAGTTTCAGTGGACAAATTTGATCGTGTGTACGCGGCCTGAGAGTTTAAGCTCTGAGTTCCCGGCCATCTTATCCCTCCTTTATATATAAACAGTCTTATTTGTCTATAGGAGATGTCACTGGAAAGCTTTCTTATATTGATATCCGCATCAGCCATGCTGTCTTCCGTTCAAGGCTTTTGTTCTGCTTAGGCCGCACCAGGTCATAGGACTTTATCCGCACATCTGGGCCCATAACCTGTTGCAGAGTACGATTGATAGGTGCAGCGGAGTCAGTTGAGATCAGATTTTGTGTAGTAACAGGAACTGGCTTCTTTATTGGAACATCATCACACACAGGCAAAGATGTCTCCACATCATGGTAAGAAGAACAACATACAGACAACCAGCAGAAAAAGAAATCAACGAGTACACTGGGGATAGAAAGATACAACATCATAGAGTATACATCATAGCATATCATTAAGCATTAGTGACATATTGTGTCCTTTTTGTAAACTGCATCTGATATACAGTGATAGGCTAAGCTGTAGGTTTGTTGCATCTCCAACATATATATGCGCCGATGTATGTGAATCCGGGCCTATGTGGGCAAAACCAAAAGACATTTAGGAAAATAATTAAAGAAAATGCTGTAGACATGCAGACTGGTGTCACAGAGAAACCCATACCTAGACACTTTGCGGAATCCCATGACTACATCACAGATTCTTTACAATTCCAGGTATTGGCCCAGGTACATCGCCCAACCCGTGGAGGTAACTTTTACCAGAAAATCCTCCAGGTGGAGGCTAAATGGATCTTTAAGTTAAGGGCAGCCCAGCCACCAGGTCTCAATGATGCCATCAGTTTTGCCCCCTTTTTATAATCCTTTTATTCAACCTGCTGCCCCCCCCCCTGTTTTTCGATCTTCCTTTTCAGTTGATGTTGTCATGTACACTCATAACAGCAAGCGCACCATTACAGCATGAAACGATATCTCTATGAGATATGTAAAGCATGAAATATAATCAGGCTCGTTTGCTGTAACATGTAAATATGTATTTTGCTGTAACATGTAAATATGTACGTACTGTTTAAATGCCCAGCGGGAACCTATGGAGGAGTAAGAGGGAGTTTCTGTACAAAGTTCTTTTCTTTCTCGTACATCACGGGACACAGAGCGGCATATTCATTACTATATGGGTTATATGGAGTACCTTCAGGTGTGGACACTGGCAATCTCAAACAGGAAGTCCCCTCCCTATATAACCCCCTCCCCTAGAGGGAGTCCCTCAGTTTTTTCGCCAGTGTCTTAGGTGTTGGTCACGGAATAGCTTTGCTCCACATCCTTGGGATTAAGGGCGGGCTAACCGGATCTGTCCAAGGAGCCTCAGTGCCAAAGTGGACAGTACCCGGGCCCCAAACCGTGGGGTTTTGCCTATAATGCTCCTCTTTGGAGGGCTGGACCCTGGGCCCAGGACTTGGAGTTCGTAAAGACCATAAGTTCCTGTTTGCCAGGGTGCTATATAGGTCCAGGACAGTGGGTACCTTCATAGGACCCCAGGGCCTGAAGGTCTATTACGCTACCCACGGAGATGGGAGAAGATTGGATCGTTTTGCTAGACAAACATCCTGCAGCATGGAGCAGGTAAGAGGGGAGCCTGCGGGACTTGGTTCGACAGCAGGCTCTCCGGGGTAAACTAAAAGGGGGGTAGCCTAAGTATGCTCTGCATTGGCAACCTTGCTCACTATGTCTGAGAAGACAGGATGATCTCATTCCCCCATCACTAGGTTCCCCTGTCTAAGAAACAATTGTGTTTGCTAGCTACCTGCTGCTTTCTTCCTAGGGCTAAGTAAGGACCCCTATGGGGCCTTTTGGAGAGTCCTACCTGGCCGGGGGTTTGATTCTGCCGCTTGGTACTGCAGTCCTGGGTCTCCAGCAGCGCGGCTCCTCCATGTTCTTCCTGCTCCGGCATACGCGCGCGTGCACGTCTTATAGACGTTTTTCGCGCCGTTCGGAGGGGAGGGCGGGGGGGGCGTGCCTGCAGCGTCATCAGGGGCGCGCCTTGTGCTGTTATAGATCAGCAGGCTATAGTCAGTGCTCAGTCTGAGGCTGATCTGAAAGGGAGAGGACGCAGAGCGGCAGAACAGTGACTCCCGGTGGCGGAAGAGGGGTAGTACATGCTGGACTTGGTTCCAATGCTTTTCTGTTAAGCCAAAAAATCCCCCTTTTTGCAACAGGTTGGAGGCTGGCAAACTAAGTTTGGGGTCGCTGTGTGTTTAAAAAAAAAAAAAAAAGACTTATATATTTAAAAAAAATAAAAAATAAAAAAAAAAATAAAAGAAAACATACGGGGCCCCATCAGTTTTTGGGCATTAGTGATCTATTGTCCCCTAAACGCTAGTTTTTGTACTTCTGGCCACTACAGTCTGCTGTTGTAGGCGGAGTCCCTCGATTTTGTATTATGGCTTCCAAAGGTTCGGGGTCAAAGGGTACAAAAAAGACCAAAAAACAAAGGGGTTCCCCCTCTGATTCTGATGATATGCCGATACTTTCCCCGCAGCTTATTCCCATGAAGGTCGCCTTGGATGAGCCATTAGGGGGGTCTGGTGCTGAGGCTGGCCCAGATCAGCCCAGCCCTGTGTTTATCACAGAGGAGATGCTAGCTGTATCCCTAGGGGGGCTAGAGGAGAGATTAGCAGCGTTGATCGCTAGATCTATTCCTGGCAAGAAACGGGCTAGATCCCCATCACCAAAGGTGTATCCTCAGATGCTGAAATTCTCTCTCTGGAGGAATTGGAATCGCAGGAGGATCAACTAGACCTGAACCAAGAGGGTTCAGGGATTGAGGGATCTACCTCTGAGGAACCATTTTCAGACTCCCAGACAGAGAGACTGTGGTGCAGTCTTTGACGGACATGGTCCGCTCGGCATTTAATTTACCATTGCCAGAGCCTCAGGTTCCTGCGGTATCCTCTCTGGGCTCTTTGAAAGCTCCTTTAAGCAACGCAGTTTTTTCCGGTCCATCCTCTCTTGGAGGAATTGATCTTTCAGGATTGGGTACGACCGGACAGGATTTTTCTGCCGCCGAAGAGATTTGCGGTCATTTACCCTATGGAGGAAAAATTTCTCGAAGAGGTGGAAGCTCCCAGTGGTGGATGCAGCCATCTCATGTGTGAATAAATCACTAACTTGCCCGGTGGAAAACATACAAATGTTTAAAGATCCGGTTGATAAACGGTTAGAGACACTTTTAAAAGCATCCTTTGCTACGGCAGGAGCAGTGGTGCAGCCAGCTGTGGCTGCGATTGGAGTTTGTCAGGCGTTAAAGGACCAGACAAAAGAGATGCTAAAAGACATGCCTACCCAACAGGCAGAAGAGTTTTCTGACATTCCCAGAGCTCTGTGTTTTGCGGTAGATGCTATAAAGGATTCCATCCAGCAGGCCTCTCGTTTATCACTATTTTTGGTGCACATGAGAAGGCTCTTATGGTTGAAGAACTGGGCGGCGGAGCCTCCATGCAAAAAGCTTCTGGCAGGGTTTCCCTTCCATGGAGGGCGACTCTTCGAAGAGGATCTGGATAAATACATTCAGACTATTTCAAGTGGCAAAAGTACCCTTTTACCAGTCAAAAAGACATTCCGGGGTCCTACATTTAAAAGGCAGCTCTTTCCTGTCTCAGGGCCCTCAAATTCCAGGCAGTATCGACGGCCGCCTGCGCGATCCAACTTTAACAGTAGATCGCAGGGACAGGCCCCTGGGGGTAAGAGACCATGGTATCGCAAGCCGACAAAACCAGCCCCTAAGTCTGCCTTATGAAGGGGCGCCCCCACTCTCGCGGGTGGGGGGAAGGCTTCGTTTCTTCTCAGAAGTTTGGGAAGCCAAGATCCCCGACAAATGGGTCCGGGCGTCTGTAACCACAGGCTACAGACTGGAGTTTCTAAAGTTTCCTCCGCCTCATTTTCAAGAGTCAAGGCTACCAAAGGATCCAGCAAAGAAGGCCTCGATGCTGGCAGCTTTGGATCACCTGCTTTGCCAGGACGTGATAATAGAGGTGCCAGCCCAAGAGCAGGGGCTAGGTTTCTATTCCAATCTCTTTGTCATACCAAAGCCCAACGCGATGTCAGGCCAATCTTGGACCTAAAGAGTTCAATCTTACCAGAGTTAAACGTTTACCTAAGGGTTCGTTCCTTCCGGATGGAATCCATCCGGTCAGCAGTCGCCACGCTCCAGAGGGACGATTTTCTGGCTTCCATAGACATAAAGGATGCTTACCTTCATGTACCAATCTTTCAGTCGCATCAAAGATTTTTACGCTTCGCAGTGGGGCAGCGACACTTCCAATTCAGGGCGCTCCCCTTCGGGCTAGCCACGGCCCCCCCCCGGGTATTCACGAAGATCCTAGCCCCAGTTTTGGCCAATCTAAGGATCCAAGGGGTCACAGTCCTAGCATACTTGGACGACCTTTTAATCATAGATCACTCACGGCCGTGTCTGCAACAGGCAGTAAACCTCACGGTTCAGTACCTCGAAAGGTTCGGCGGGGTCCTAAACCGGGAAAAGTCAGCGTTCCAGCCTACAAAGCAGTTGGAATACCTCGGCATGAGGTTAGACACAGAACAGCAAAGGGTGTTCCTGCCCCTTGTAAAGATCGAGGCTATCAAGGGGTTGGTTCAGTTGGTTCTAAGCAAGAAAAAACCAACTATTCGCCTGTGTATGCGATTACTAGGCAAGCTAGTGGCCACGTTCGAGGCAGTACCATACGCTCAGATCCACACTCGCGTCCTACAGGCAGCCATTCTAGCAGCCTGGGGCAAGAGAGCACATGCCTTGGAGTCCCCTTTGACGCTATCATCAAGGGTCCGACAAAGCCTGGCTTGGTGGTTGAACCCTCAGAATCTTCTAAAGGGAAGGTCCTTCAGCCCCGTTGTCTGGAAGGTAGTTACCACAGACGCCAGCCTGGCAGGCTGGGGGGCGGTCTTGGAGGGTTCTCTCGCCAGGGAACTTGGGTGGAAGCAGAGAGGCAGCTACCCATCAATGTCTTGGAGATCAGAGCTGCTCGCCTAGCCCTCCTGGCATGGACCTCCAGATTACAGGGGTCCCCGGTGAGAATCCAGTCAGACAATGCCACAGCGGTGGCATACATAAACCACCAAGGGGGAACCAGGAGTCAGGCCGCTCAGAGGGAGGTGAGCTTGATTTTTCAGTGGGCAGAGGTTCATGTACCCTGCATTTCGGCGATATTCATTCCCGGAGTGGACAACCTGCAGGCAGACTTCTTAAGTCGCCAGATTCTGTCGCGGGGGAGTGGTCTCTGCATCCCCAGGTCTTTCAGACAATCTGCCAGAAGTGGGGAATGCCAGACGTAGATATAATGGCATCCAGGTTCAACAAGAAACTAGACAGGTTCGTGTCTCGAGCGAGGGACCCTATGGCCTGCGGAACCGATGCGTTGGTTTGCCCTTGGCATCAATTCAAACTTCTATATGCATTCCCTCCGCTACAGTTACTTCCGCGCCTGTTGCGCAGAATCAGAGTGGAGCACAAGCCAGTCATTCTAGTAGCTCCAGCTTGGCCCCGGAGGACATGGTACTCACTAGTCCTGAGGATGGCAGTGGGAGACCCTTGGACTCTTCCTCTACGACCAGACCTACTCTCACAAGGCCCGATCCTCCACCCTACATTACAGCGTCTAAATTTGACGGCCTGGAGGCTGAATCCCTGATTCTCAGGGGTAGAGGTCTGTCTAGGCAGGTAATTCCTACCCTGATTTGGGCTAGAAAGCCGGCCTCCAGGGTGATTTATTACAGGATGTGGAGAAACTACGTAGGCTGGTGTGAATCCAAAAGATGGAATTCCCGCAAATATACCATTGATAGGGTGTTAGGTTTTCTCCAGCTAGGAGTGGATAAAGGCCTGGCTTTAAGCACAATCAAGGGACAGATTTCAGCTCTGTCAGTGTGGTTTCAGAGGCCGCTGGCCACCCACTCGCTGGTAAAGACCTTCATACAGGGGGTCTTGCGTATTAATCCTCCTGTCAAGTCACCAATTTGTCCATGGGACTTAAATCTTGTCCTGTCCACTCTACAGAAACAACCCTTTGAGCCGTTGGCTGAGATTCCTTTAGTTTTACTGACAAGAAAGTTGGTATTCTTGGTCGCCATAGTTTCGGCCAGGAGAGTGTCAGAGTTGGCAGCCTTATCGTGTAAGGAACCATATCTCATTCTACATAAGGACAGGGCAGTTCTCCGGCCCCATCCTGTCTTTCTACCAAAGGTTATATCCAATTTTCACTTGAACCAGGATTTGGTACTTCCATCCTTCTTTCCGAAACCCACATCTAGAAAGGAGGGGTTGCTGCATACCTTGGATATTGTCCGGGCCATGAAGGCCTATCTTAAAGCTACAGAAAAGATCCGGAAAACAGATGTGTTGTTCGTTCTACCAGATGGCCCCAAGAAGGGGCAGGCAGCTGCAAAATCCACCATCTCGAGATGGATTAGACAATTAATCATTCAGGCCTACGGTTTGAAGAGGTTGCCTCCTCCTTTGTCGGTAAAGGCCCATTCTACCAGGGCCATGGGCGCCTCCTGGGCAGCACACCATCAGATCTCTATGGCTCAGATATGCAAGGCGGCGACGTGGTCATCAGTCCACACGTTTACAAGGTTTTATCAACTAGACGTGAGAAGGAATGCGGATTCAGCCTTTGGGCAGGCAGTACTACAGGCTGCGGTTTAAGGTCCTCGGGATCAGGGGCACCCTTGGGTGTAAAAGAAAAAAAAAAAAAAGTTTTTTCTTGACTAAGTTGGATTTATTATTATTATTTGAGTATACCTCTAAATTAAATCTCTTTTGAGAAGATGTCTCCCTCCCCTCATTAAAGCATTGCTTTCGGACATCCCATATAGTAATGAATATGCCGCTCTGTGTCCCGTGATGTACGAGAAAGAAAAAGGGATTTTTAAATACAGCTTACCTGTAAAATCCTTTTCTTGGAGTACATCACGGGACACAGAGCTCCCACCCCTCTTTTGGGGAACATTTTTGGGAGGCATACTGCTTGCTACAAAACTGAGGGACTCCCTCTAGGGGAGGGGGTTATATAGGGAGGGGACTTCCTGTTTGAGATTGCCAGTGTCCACACCTGAAGGTACTCCATATAACCCATATAGTAATGAATATGCCGCTCTGTGTCCCGTGATGTACTCCAAGAAAAGGATTTTACAGGTAAGCTGTATTTAAAAATCCCTTTTTTGCGTATATGCCAGTAATCGTCTATTCATTCAATCATTTATTTGCTTTTAAGTATGCCTCTGAGCTCTGCTCAGGGACTGTTTCCAGATGTGAATCTCGACCAGGGGGACCCTTAGTCTTGCCCATGACTGCTTACTGCCTGGGGGGTCTGTCAAGGCGCCAGTCCCAAATCGATGGCCCTGTCCTTTGACAGCCTACTGGTATTTACCAGGTTCCCCCAGAGGCGTTCCCACCATGTTTTCCATCGGGGGACACCAACATCTGACAGCTTCTGAGCTGGTGAGGATTTCGCTTCCCCCCCCCCCTGCCTGTGTGGAACGCAGCGTTGCAGACGCTGGTAACACCAGCGTCAGCTCTACGTTATGTCGTTCAAGTTCAGCCCCTCTCTGCAGCACAAGGCCTCTTTCTCTCTCCAGGCGGGCAATCATAGCCAGCTGGGATGAGAGGTCCGCCCCTCCCTCCTCTCTCCACCTTGAACATGCAGTAGACGGACAAGGATTAGGGGTTCTTGCATGCAATTTTCATGCATGCATCCCCCACGGCCATCAGTAAGCAGATGGGTTTGCCCCATCCCTCCAGACCCATTGGATCCACTTTGGTGCTTTTCCACGATCTGGGTGACTGGAGCAACCCCAGGGACTCTCCTCCCATACACACCCCCTTTGGACGAATAATGGCAGCCCCTATCTCCTATAAAAGGTAAACTATCCCAGTCTCTCCTCAGTGGCTAACCTCTCTACATGTGATGTGAGGGACACGGAGGAAAGATGCTTTTCGAAGCATTACAGGTATGGTAATCTCATTCCCCACCACTGTTACAGACATGCTCTCCTATTTTCCGAACTAAAGTCAATATTTGTCTTTTTGACTAGATTTCCACTATTTGTGAATTCTGCCCATCTCGAAGAGTTTTCCTTGGATTCTTCTCCATAGATTATATACACACACATTCCAACCTTTATACAAGTGAAACTAATAACCTCACTTTACATGATCATTGGCACTGAGTGCACTCTCAAGTCTTTAACAAAGTTGATTACAAACTGCAGTGTATATACTTGGTAAGTAATCAGATACGCTTCCAATTCTATTTACATGTTATCCCCCACAAACCGTTACACACACACAAAATATGCTGCATTAAGCTAGCAACATCGCTGTGTAAAGCATGCAATATCGTACTGCAATATACTGCATTACCTGCATTAACGCACTGCAATATGCTGCAGTAAACGTGCGTTAACACACTCAAATATACTGCAGTAAACTTACAGAAACACACTGACATATATTGCGTTAAATGTGCACTAACACACTACAATATACTGCGGTAAACCTGCACCAACCAGGGGTGGACTGGGCCGGGGGGGGGGGAATTAGTGGATTATAAATTAGGCTAAAGCTCCACCCACCCCCTCCATGCGGCTGTTGTTCATGACTGCGTTCTCTCTTGGGGGGAGGGGGGGCTGTCTGATGACAGGAGGAGGACGAGGAGAGAAAGAAGCACAAGGGGAACCCCCTGCTAAGGACAGCAGGTACAGTTTAATAAAATACTCTTATAATGATATACAGATCATGATTTTGCAATAAAGTAATCCATTCTGCAAACTCATTAAAGCGGAGCTCCACCCTAAAGTGAAGTCCCGCTGATCGGAACCCTCCCCCCCTCCGGTGTCACATTTGACACCTTTCAGGGGGAGGGGGGTGCAGATACCTGTCTAAAGACAGGTATCTGCACCCATTTCTGGCCACACGTCTCGGGCAAAAGACGGGTTTTTTCTGACATCCCGTCGCCCCCCCCCCCCCCCCCGTTGTGTGCTTGGAACACTCGGCTACCAGCACACAGCGGGAGCCAATCGGCGGGCGCAGCGCGACTCGCGCATGCGCCGTAGGGAACCGGGCAGTAAAGCCGGAGCGCTTCACTTCCTGGCTCCCTCACTGTGGATGGTGGGGGGAGCAGCAGGGTGACGAGCGATCGCTCGTCCTCTGCTGCGGACGCCGCTGGACTCCAGGACAGGTAAGTGTCCTAATATTAAAAGTCAGCAGCTACAGTCTCCCTTCAGCAAAAGTTCAAGTTTGCAAACTTTGCAGTACATGAACTTTCACTGAAGGTGGAGACTGTTTAATGAGTTTGCAGCATGGATTACTTTATTGCAATAGCATGATCTGCATATTAATGAACTTTCACTGAATGTGGTCTGTTTAATGAGCTTGCATTGATTTCAGCATGTGCAAAGTGTTCCATGCATGCTGAAATCAATGCAAACTCATTAAAGCGGAGGTTCACCCTAAATATAATCTCTCCCATGTGATCCAGCATACTGGCGTCAGCGCCAGTATGCTGTTTTTTTTTTTTTTTAAATCCCCCACTTTCACACGTGCGGACGAACGGTCCGCTTTTTCTAAGTCCGTAAACGGACTTAGAATGGGGCCCTATGGGAGTGGATCCGTTAGCGGATGATGCATCCGCGTCCGTCCGGCTACGATCCGCGTCTGTCTGGATCCGTTTTGCGGACGGAAGAAAACCCTATTTTTCTTCCGTCCGGTGGATCGGACCAGATGCAAACGGACAGACGGTCAGTTTCCATCCGATTCCCCATAGGGGATAGCGGAGGAGAGACAGGGCGGTCCCTGCACAGTGTGGGACCCCCCGCTGAGCTGACGGACACACACGGAGCGGACCGAAAAACGGTCCGCACCGTGTGAAAGGGCCCTAACTGTATTATGTTAAATTTTATACAGCCCGTCACATCTTACGAAAATACCCGATTTAGGACTCGGGTATTCTCGGCGCAATGCGGCGCCTGCGCACAGACCTAGGAGCTGACTGCGCAGGCGCCGTATTTCTCCGAGTCCTATTCTGGCTTTTTTCGGAGGGCGTGACACGCCATAGCCGTAGGACTCGGAGAAATACGGCGCCTGCGCAGTCAGCTCCTAGGTCTGTGCGCAGGCGCCGCATTTCGCCAAGATTACCCGAGTCCTAAATCGGGTATTTTCGTAAGATGTGACGCGATATACTGGCGCCATCCACCACGGGGGAAAGAAATTTAAATTGAAGATAATACAGTAAGTGGGGGATTTAAAAAAAAAAAACAGCATACTGGCGCTGACGCCAGTATGCTGGATCACATGGGAGAGATTATATTTAGGGTGAACCACCTCTTTAAGGAGGTTGAGGCTGCCCTCATTGCCACTGATTAGGCGGCACTCTAAGGCCGCGTACACACGATCAAATTCATCTGCTGGAAACGGTCCGACAAACCGTTTCAGCAGACAAATTCGATCGTGTGTACGGGCGAGCAGACGGGTTTTTCCAGCAGACAAATTTTAAAGCATGCTTTAAAATCTGTCTGCTGGGAACCCGTCCGTCTAACATGTCCGCTGGTTAGTACACTAACCAGCAGACATATCTGCCCGCACATGCGTCGAATGGATTCGACGCATGCGCGGAAGTGTTTTACTCCCTGGTGACAGTGACGTGGCGGCGTCAACGTCACCACCACGTCACCGCGCTGTCTGCCGGCGGGGATTTTGGTTTGATCGTGTGTACACGATCAAACCAATATACCCCAGCAGACAAATCCGATCAAATCGGTCTGTCAGACCGATTTGATCGGATTTATTTAATGGTGTGTACGCGGCCTAAGGCTACTTTCACACTGAGGCATCAGCGGTAAAGCGCCGCTATTTTTAGTGGCCCTTTACTGACATTTTTCCTGCGCTATTCGGCCGCTAGCAGGGCACTTTTAAACCCCACTAGTGGCCAAAAAAGGGTTAAAACCACCCGTGAAGCGCCACTGCAGTGGGGCTTTGCTGGCCGCGCTGTCCATTGATTTCAATGGGCAGGGACGCTGTAGGAGTGGTGTATACACCGCTCCTACAGTGCCTCAAAGATGCGGCTTGAAGATTTTTTTTTACTGTTCTGCCAGCGCACCGCTCCAGTGTGAAAGCCTTTGGGCTGGAGTGAAAGGAGAGGCTCTTTCAGGGCACTTTGCAGGCGCTATTTTTAGCACTATAGCAGCTGCAAAGTGCCTGATAAGGCAGCACTGATATGCTACACTGATGGGCACTGATGAGGCTGCACAGTTGGCCACTGATAAGCTGCACTGGTGAGGCTGCATTGTCAGGCACAGGTGAGGCTGCATTGATGAGCACCAGTGAGACTGTTATGATGGGCACTAGTGATGCTGCATTGAGGGGCACCGGTGAGTCTGCGCTGATTGGCACCGGTGAGGCTGCATTGATGGGCACCGGTGAGGCTGCATTGATGGGCACCAATGAGGCTGCATTGATGGGCACCAATGAGGCTGCATTGATGGGTACCAATGAGGCTGCATTGATGGGTACCAATGAGGCTGCATTGATGGGCACTGGTGAGGCTGCATTGATGGGCACTGGTAAGGCTGCATTGATGGGCACTGGTGAGGCTGAAATGACGGGCACTGATCAGTCTGCACCAAAGGGCACTGGCTACACTGGTGAGGCTGCATTGATGTGCACTGATCAGGCCGCACTGATGGGCACTGTCTGCACTGGTGAGGCTGCACTGATGGGCACTGTCTGCATTGGTGAGGCTGCACTGATGGGCACTGTCTGCACTGATCAGGTTGCACTGATGGGCACTGTCTGTACTGGTGGGGCTGCATTGATGGACACTGATCAGGCTGCATTGTTGGGCACTGATCAGATTGCACTGATGGGCAATCCAGTAGCACCCACACACAGAGGGTGTTTAATTGTATTGAGCTACATGGGCCAACATTTTCCATTTTCATTTTTCTCTTTAGATAATATAATTTACCCTCTTAAATGAGAGAGAAGACATGTCTGAGAGCAGCACTGCCTGCTCATCTCACTACTTTGATTGAGATGAGCAGGCAGCTAAGCTTACCTATCTTCACTACACTCCCAGAGTCTTTGGACAAGAGACAAGCAGAGAGGCAACTTGGAAGTTGTCATAACCCCCTCGAAAAGACCGTGCATGGTGCAAGGACCTACCCAAGTGAGACAGACCCTGACACCCCCAGCTGACCCCCACATCCCATGGGCACTGATCAGGCTGCACTGATGGGCACTGTCTGCACTGGTGGGCACTAATCAGGCTGCGTTGATGGGCACTGATGAGGCTTCACTAATGGGCACTGTCTGCACTGGTGAGGCTACGCTAATGGGCACTGATCAGGTTGCATTGATGGTCCAATGGGCCACTTGACTGGACTTGACCCCAGGCCTAACGCTGCGAGCCCTCCCCTGGCACCAACACACTGAAATATACTGTGTGAAATGTGCACTAACGCACTGAAATATACTGTGGTACACCTGCACTAACACACTGAAATATACTGCATTAAACATGCACCAATGCACTGCAATATACTGCGGGGGCTGCTCCTCCTTCCTTGGATTAACCCCCCCCCCCCCCGGGAGTCTACCCTGAGGAGCCGGTAAATGTACAATAACACACTGAAATATACTGCATTAAACATTCACTAACGCACTGCAATATACTGCAGTAAACGTCTACCAACAAACTGAAATATACTGCATTAAACATGCATTAACATGCAACATACTGCAATATACTGTGGCAAATCTGTAATAAAACACTGAAATATACTGCATTAAATGTCCACTAACACACTGCAATATATCATGTTCATTTGCATATACGTCACCTAGCGGCCAGCGTAGTATTGCATTTAAGATCCGACGGTGTAAGTGACTTACGCCAGTCGGATCTACGCCGTATCTATGCGTAAATGATTCTAGGAATCAGTCGCATAGATACCCGGGCACAGAAACAGAGATACGACGGGGTATCTGGAGATACATCGTCGTATCTCTTATGAGAATCTGGCCCATACTTTACACTCACAGTAGAATCACAATAGCCCACTATAGCACACTAGTTTGCTACTAGCACTGAACACACCCTCTTCTATCTCTCTTTACGCCAATATCACACTACAAATAGCCGCTATTGGAATAATATTTTTATAGTGTGGGGTGGGACGAAGAGTAATGAGTCATGATTGGAGTCATCATGACAATGTCCAATCATGGCTCTGACAGTGCTATGTACCCCGATTGGGCAAAACCTTAATTGCTTCAGCCAATTAGGGCTTCCAATGCACTGTGTGGCAGCGCAGTGCATTGTGGTTGTTCAGCGGGCCAAACAAACAGTTAAACTCCCCATTATTTCAGGTGTTCATCAAATGGGCAAACATTGAATGTTCGGCCCAAACTCATGCTCGGGCCTAACCGTTTGGCCAACACAAAGCCAGTTCACTAATGAGTCTGCTGTGTTCTGGGCTTTAACCCCTTCAATACCAGCCACCATCATATGACGTCCACAAAGTGTCTCTCCCATCCAGAGTGGACGTCCTGGACTTTGAAGGGGGATATCTAAATGATGCCTGCAGCAAGAGGCATCATTCAGATATCTATCTCTTGTGCCAGCGATTCTGCACAACATAAGAACGATCATAGTGGCGGTTCCGCTGCTTGATCGTTCTTACAGGTGGCGGGAGGGGACATCCTCCCCTCCCTCCGCCATCCGATGCTTCTCCGGGCTCTCCCGTGCCATCAGGGGCCTGGAGAATGAATCGTCCCACACTTGCAGGAAGTATAGAGATGACTGGTGACCAGATGGTCACCAGTCATCTCTATGACCGTCGGAGGACCCGGGCGCGATGTGATGACCTCACGCCCGGGTCCCGTAAGTAAACACAGCCGCGATTGCGGCTGTAAGCCACAGTATTCATGAGATCACTGAATTTTTTTCACTGATCTCATGGTTTCCAGCCTGGAGGAGAGATGTGGGGTCTTATTGACCCCGCATCTCTCCATAAAGAGGACCTGTCACACACATTACTATTACAAGGGATGTTTACATTCCTTGTAATAGGAATAAAAGTAATAAAAAAATAAAAAAAATAAAAAAATAATATGTGAAATAAATAAATAATAAAAAAAATTAAAACGCCCCTATCCCCGGTATCTCGCACGCAGAAGCGAACGCACACGCAAGTCCCTCCGACATATGTAAACGCCGTTTAAACCACATATAGGAATCACCATGTGCGTTAGAGTGCCAGCAACATTTCTAGCACTAGATCTCCACTGTAAATCTAAACTGGTAACCTGTAAAAAAATTCAAAGCATTGCCTATGGAGATTTTTAAGTACCGAAGTTTGGCGCCATTCCATGAGTGTGCACAATTTTAAAACGTTACATGTTAGGTATCTATTTACTCGGTTTAACCTAATCTTTCATATTTTACAAAAAAATTGGGCTAACTTTACTGTTTTGTTATTTTTTTAATTCATGAAATTTTTTCCCCAAAAAAGGCGTTTGAAAAAATGATTGAGCAAATACCGTACAAGATAAAATGTTGCAATGACCGTCGTTTGGAGGTGTGTATAATCAACAGACCAAGGCCCTAGGCTTCCAGTTGGAGACGACTCAACCCTGTAGACAGGAGGTCTGGGCATGGGAGTCAGTAGAGCTTCACCTAGGAGAGAGAGGTGAGAGCCAGTGTAGCACGAGGCTACTTGCTGTACACACGGAGGTGCTGAGCGTCCGGTCTGTGGGAGACAGACCAAGGCCCTAAAGCATAAGACCTAAGCTGGAGAGCTGCGTATAAAAGCCAGGAGGGCTGAATATCATTTACTTTGGTAGCAGGACTAAAATACTGAATACCCCTGCGAGGGAATCTTCTGTTTTTTTTTTTACTTTCTTTTAAATAAAAGTGGGCAAAACTAGCCCTGAAGCGGAGAAAATCGAGTATTGGAGTTAGGGTTGCCACCTTACCCAGTGGAGGGTGTCAGTAGATCAGTGCAGTGGAGGGTGTCAGTAGATCAGTGGAGGGTGTCAGTAGATCAGTGGAGGGTGTCAGTAGAGCAGTGGAGGTTGTCAGTAGAGCAGTGGAGGTTGTCAGTAGAGCAGTGGAGGGTGTCAGTAGATCAGTGCAGTGGAGGGTGTCAGTAGATCAGTGCAGTGGAGGGTGTCAGTAGATCAGTGCAGTGGAGGGTGTCAGTAGATCAGTGGAGGGTGTCAGTAGATCAGTGGAGGGTGCCCCCCAAACCTCAGTAGATCAGTGGAGGGTGTCAGTAGATCAGTGGAGGGTGTCAGTAGATCAGTGGAGGGTGTCAGTAGATCAGTGGAGGGTGTCAGTAGAGCAGTGGAGGGTGTCAGTAGATCAGTGCAGTGGAGGGTGTCAGTAGATCAGTGGAGGATGTCAGTAGATCAGTGGAGGGTGTCAGTAGATCAGTGGAGGGTGTCAGTAGATCAGTGGAGGGTGTCAGTAGAACAGTGGACGGTGTCAGTAGATCCGTGCAGTGGAGGGTGTCAGTAGATCAGTGGAGGATGTCAGTAGATCAGTGGAGGGTGTCAGTAGATCAGTGGAGGGTGTCAGTAGAGCAGTGGAGGGTGTCAGTAGAACAGTGGACGGTGTCAGTAGATCAGTGCAGTGGAGGGTGTCAGTAGATCAGTGGAGGGTGTCAGTAGATCAGTGGAGGGTGTCAGTAGATCAGTGGAGGGTGTCAGTAGAGCAGTGGAGGGTGTCAGTAGAACAGTGGACGGTGTCAGTAGATTGTCAGTGCAGTGGAGGGTGTCAGTAGATCAGTGGAGGGTGTCAGTAGATCAGTGGAGGGTGTCAGTAGATCAGTGGAGGGTGTCAGTAGATCAGTGGAGGGTGTCAGTAGATCGGTGCAGTGGAGGGTGTCAGTAGATCGGTGCAGTGGAGGGTGTCAGTAGATCAGTGCAGTGGAGGGTGTCAGTAGATAAGTGCAGTGGAGGGTGTCAGTAGATCAGTGCAGTGGAGGGTGTCAGTAGATCAGTGCAGTGGAGGGTGTCAGTAGATCAGTGGACGGTGTCAGTAGATCAGTGCAGTGGAGGGTGTCAGTAGATCAGTGGAGGATGTCAGTAGATCAGTGGAGGGTGTCAGTAGATCAGTGGAGGGTGTCAGTAGATCAGTGGAGGGTGTCAGTAGATCGGTGCAGTGGAGGGTGTCAGTAGATCGGTGCAGTGGAGGGTGTCAGTAGATCAGTGCAGTGGAGGGTGTCAGTAGATCAGTGCAGTGGAGGGTGTCAGTAGATCAGTGCAGTGGAGGGTGTCAGTAGATCAGTGCAGTGGAGGGTGTCAGTAGATCAGTGGAGCTCTGTTGCGGGGTGTCAGTAGATCAGTGGAGGGTGTCAGTAGATCAGTGGAGGGTGTCAGTAGGGCAGTGGAGGGTGTCAAAACCGGACAGTAGGGCAGTGGAGGGTGTCCTTAACCACTTCCATCGGTAGAGCAGAGGACAATGTTACCCAGTGAGAACTGTAAATATGTATGGTGTATTGCCCCCCAAACCCCCCCCCCCTTTTGGTGGTTTTTGACGGTTTTTATTTTTTGCATATATGGATGTAATTTTTTTTGTATATGTTTTCTCTTTCAATTACGGGGGGGGCGGGGCTGTATATATGGATGGTGAATGGGGGGACTGTATATATGGGGGATAACTGTATATATGGATGGTGTATGGGGGGGGACTGTACATATGGGGGGACTGTATAGGCGGCACATATGGATGGTGTATGGGGGAGAATTGTACATATGGGGGGGCTGTATATATGGTTGGTGTATGTGGGTGACTGTATATATGGGGGGGGACTGTATATATGGGGGGGAGAATTGTACATATGGGGGGGCTGTATATATGGTTGGTGTATGGGGGAGAATTGTACATATGGGGGGGGCTGTTATGGATGGTGTATGACAGACGCGAGGGGGAGAATTGTACATATGGTGGGGCTGTATATATGGTTGGTGTATGGGGGAGACACCCCACATCAATTGTACATATGGGGGGGCTGTTATGGATGGTGTATGGGGGAGAATTGTACATATGGGGGGCTGTATATATGGATGGTGTATGGGGGAGAATTGTACATATGGGGGAGAATTGTACATATGGGGGGGCTGTATATATGGATGGTGTATGGGGGAGAATTGTACATATGGGGGGGCTGTATATATGGATGGTGTATGGGGGAGAATTGTACATATGGGGGGGCTGTATATATGGATGGTGTATGGGGGAGAATTGTACATATGGGGGGGGCTGTATATATGGATGGTGTATGGGGGTGACTGTATATATGGGGGGGAGAACTGTATATATGGGGAGAACTGTAAGTATGGTGGGGGAGGTGGTGAGGACTGTATGTATAGTGTATGGTGGGGGGGGGGGGGGGTGAGAGTACTGACATACTGTGACAGTCTAACAGTAACATGGCATAAACTGACCTTAAAAGTCGAGCTCCAGTCTCAGCACGATCTCTATACACTTTCTAACAGAGCAGCAGGGAATGGAAAAAACTTACATTTTGGAGCCTTGTCGGTGTCCGTCTGCTGTTTTGCCCGGGCTCCGCCTTCAACCCCACCTCCTTGTCCCTTCTGCAGCCAACCAGAGGAGTGCACTCGGGAACATGGAGGCTCTGCCTCCGCCTCTGTGTCCCATCTGCAGCACTGAACACACAAAGCAGTAGCACTGAAAGCAGATGGAGGTTTGGTAATCGGCGGCCTTGTCCGGCGTCCGTGCGGGGACGGGGTAGATGCTCGTAGTCGCAGGCAGCAGGAGCAGGTGTTTAACACGAATTCCGGCTGCTAACAGAGAACACTGCTGCTGCACTCTACTACAGTACTAACACAAGCTGGTGGAGGCGGAGCCGAGCCTGGGGAGATACAGAGACACCAGTCCAGGTCAGGACTCGGTGACACACAGCAAGCGCCAGGCAGGGAGGTGGGAGTGGGACTTCTCTGGGCGGCCACCGCCACACCACGGGCACAAGAATTGATTCGGAATCATGTGCACTGCAGCTCTGTTGCGGCCTGGTAATAAAGGGGCCAGGAGTGGATGGACGGCTAGCAACAAAAAAAAAAAAAAAATGTGTTTTTTAAATGTGTTAAAAAAAAACCCGGGTTTCAGACGACTTCAAAACCGGGCACATGTGTCCAAACCCGGACTGTCCGGGTCAAAACCGGACAGGTGGCAACCCTAATTGGAGTCCTTAACCACTTCCATACCAGGCACTTACACACCTTCCCGCCCAAGCCAATTTTCAGCTTTCAGCACTGTCGCAATTTGAATGACAATTGCGCGGTCATGCTACACTGCACCCAAACAAAATTGGCGTCCTTTTTCCCCACAAATAGAGCTTTCTTTTGGTGGTTTTTGATCACCTCTGCGGTTTTTATTTTTTGCGCAACAACTAATAAAAGACTGAAACTTTTGAAAAAAATATGTTAAAAAAAAAAAACTTTATTTTTTTCTGTAAATTTTTAAAAAAAAAAAATTGTAAATAAGTATGTTTTCTCATTTTTTTTATTATTATTTTTTTTTCAATTACGGGCACTGATATGGTGGCACTGATGGGCACCGATGAGGTGGCACTGATGGACACCGATGAGGTAGTACTGATGGGCTCCGATGGGCACTGATAGGCGGCGCTGGTATGCTATGTAAAAGGGGCATCTGTCTCCTCTCCCTGATGGGCACTCATAGGCGGCACTGATGGGCACTCATAGGCGGCACTGATGGGCACTCATGGGGACTCATAGGTGGCACTGGACACTTATAGGCGGCACATATGGGCACTCATGGGTGGCACTTATGGGTGTTTTATTTCTAATTTCATGCACCGATGCCAATTTATATTCCCTCTAGGTACTTATGGGTGGCACAGATGGGCACTGATATGTGGGCACTGGGCATGGATTGGCACTGATGGACACTGTGGGGTGGCACTAATGGACACTGAGGGGTGGCACTGATGGATCCATGTTGCCAGTCAGTGCCCATGTGTGGGCACTGACTGGCATCTTTTTTTTACTGACCTTTTTTATTTTGCCCTTCCTTGGTGGTCCAGTGTGGGGTTCCCTGGTGGTCTAGCCGCCGATCGGCTCTCCTGTACTCGCGTCTGACAGACACGAGTGAGGAAGAGCCATCAACAGCTCTTCCTGTTTACATCGTGATCAGCTGTGATTGGACACGGCTTTTTGTGTTGATAATCACCTGGTAACGAGCCTCCGCTGGAGACTCGTTACCGTGATCGGAGATGCACGCTGGGTGGCGGGTGTCAGACTGACACCCCACATCACCGATCGCCGCGTATAGTTAAAGCTGCATGCCCCCATGGGCGTGCGGCATGAATTTTTTTTCAAATCCTGCAGGACGTCATTAGACGTCCAGTCAGGATTTCAGAACCACTTCCCAGACGTCAATCTGCAATTGACCGGGCGGGAAGTGGTTAAAGCTCTACAATTGGAGTGAACCCCTGAAAATATATATATATATATATATTATAGTTTGTAGACTCTATAACTTTCACACAGCCTAAACAATATACAGTATACTAATTTGGGTTATTTTTACCAAGGAAATGTAGCAGCAGGGGCGGACTGACCATTGAGTCACTCGGGCACTGCCCGAGGGCCCCATGCCACTAGGGGACCCATCAGGGTTGCCAGGCTCGGTAAAACCAGGGACAGTATGTAAAAATCTGTAGTTTTTTTACATCTGTCCCTGATATGTGCAAAACCGACATGCTTTTGAAAATCCTGAGATTTTAGCTGCCCCGCCTCTGCACTGCCTCCTGGCATAGTGGCCATCTGTAAGCCCAAGTGCCCCATAATCTTCTATTGCCCGGGGCCCCATGAGTTGTCAGACTGCCCCTGTGTAGCAGACTACATTTTGCCCTAAACTTATGAAGTAATATTATCTGTTTGCAGAAAAACATGTTTTTTTTTCAAACGTCTTTGGGTCCTTTCACACGGAGTGGACCGTTTTTCGGTCCGCTCCGTGTGTGCCCGTCGGCTCAGCGGGGATCCCCACTCAGCTGTCGGCGGACAGGGCGGTCCCCGCACACTGTGTAGGGACCGCCCTGTCTCTCCTCCACTCTCCCCTATGGGGAATCGGATGAAAACGGACCGTTTGTCCGTCTTCATCCAATCCGTTCCGCCGGTCGGAAGAAAAAAATGTTCTTCCGTCCGAAAAACCGGATCCGAAAAACCGGATCCGGATCTTTGCGGACGTTAGCGGATGCATCATCCGCTAACGAACGCGATCCCATAGGGAACCATTACAAGTCCGTTTACGGACTTGTAAAAACGGACGAGCGGAGGAGGACGTGTGAAAGGGCCCTTTGTATTTTTTGTTTATATAAGAAAAAAAAAGAAAAAACCGAGCAGTGAATAAATACCAGCAAAAGAAAGCTATATTTGTGTGAAAAAATTATATACCGTATTTATCAGCGTATACCGCGTGCCGGCGTATAACGCGCACCCCAAGCTTAGAAGGGAAGTTTAAGGAAAAAACTTACATTTTGTATGCTCAGCCTTGTCGGTGTCCGTCTGCTGTTTTGCCCGGCGTCCATCGGCGGCCTTGTCCGGCAACCGTCTGCGGCCTTGTGTGGGGTCCATCCAGCCTTGTCGGTGTCCGTCTGCTGTCTTGCCCAGCGTCCATCGGCGGCCTTGTCCGGCATCCGTCTGCGGCCTTGCGCAGGGTCCGTCTAGCCTTGCCGTTGTCCGTCTGCTGTCTTGCCCGACATCCATCGGCGGCCTTGTCCGGTGTCCGTCTGCGGCCTTGTGCAGGGTCCGTCTAGCCTTGCCGTTGTCCGTCTGCTGTCTTGCCCGGCATCCATCGGCGGCCTTGTCCGGCGTCCGTCTGCGGCCTTGTGCAGGGTCCGTCTAGCCTTGCCGTTGTCCGTCTGCTGTCTTGCCCGGCATCCATCGGCGGCCTTGTCCGGCGTCCGTCTGCGGCCTTGCGCGGGGTCCGTCTAGCCTTGTCGGTGTCCGTCTGCTGTATTGCCCGGCATCCATCAGCGGCCTTGTCTGGCGTCTGTCTGCCGGGGGTTGCAGCGTTGTGTGTTTGAGTCTGGCGCCTTGGTCGAGCTGTGCAGACCCGGATTTCCTGTGTGTGTTTGGCTCCTCTCGGCTTCTCTCAGCTCCTGTCACATGGCTGCGGGCGGAGCCGAGCGCGGCCGAGCCTAGCCGAGTGCGCAGTACACTCGGCTCGGCTCAGTCTTTGTCGGCGGCGCTCAGAGACAGCGGGGATCAGCGTATAATGCACACCCACGATTTCCACCTGATTTTAAGGGGAAAAAGTGCGCGTTATACGCCGATAAATACGGTAAATTTAATTTGTGTACAGTGTTGCATGAAGGAGCAATAGTACAGTGCTGTAAGTAAAGTGCAAAAAATGGACTGGTAATAAAGGGGTAAAACCTTTGGGTGGTCAAATGGATAATGGGGTGTATTGGAGCAAAAAAAAAAATAGGTTTCATGTAATTACAATGGTTAAAAAAAAACATTTCCCGGCACCCTGTATGAACAACTTCCACGCATGCGTCGCATCCATACGACGCTTGTGCGGGAGGATATGTCCGCCGAACAAATATGTCCGCTAGCCCATACACACGATCGGATTTGTCTGCTGAAATGGTCCGTCAGACCATTTCCAGCGGACAAATTTGATCGTGTGTACGTGGCCTTTGATTTATGTATCTTTGGTAGGGTATAAATAGACAGTTAGAAGCACGTGTTTTTTTTATTATATTAACCACTTGCTTACTTTTTTGTATTTAGTGGTGGGCACATATACCTCCTTCCTGCCCAGGTGAAATTTCAGCTTTCAGCACTGCATCGCTTTAAATTAAAATTGCGCGGTCGTGGCTCTCAAACAAAATTGACGTCCCTTTTTTCCCACAAATAGAGCTTTCTTTTGGTGGTATTTGATTACCTCTGCGGTTTTTATTTTTTGCGCTATAAGCAAAAAAAGAGCACCAATTTTGAAAAAAAAAAACACAATATTTTTTACTTTTTGCTATTAATTAAAAAATCGCAATAAGAGTATAGTGACAGACACGAGTGAGGAAGAGCCATCAACAGCTTTTCCTGTTTACATCGTGATCAGCTGTGATTGGACACGGCTAATCACCTGGTAACGAGCCTCCGCTGGAGACTCGTTACCGAGATCGGAGATGCAGGGTGTCAGACTGACACCCCACATCACCGATCGCCGCGCTGCATGCCCCCATGGGCGTGCGGCATGAAATCCTGCAGGACGTCATTAGACGTCCAGTCAGGATTTCAGAACCACTTCCCAGACGTCAATCTGCAATTGACCGGGCGGGAAGTGGTTAAAGCTCTACAATTGGAGTGAACCCCTGAAAAAAAAAAATATATATATATAGTTCTCCGGGTGGTATATATATATATATATATATATATATATATATATATAGCCCCCTTGTTGTTATAGTTTGTAGACTCTATAACTTTCACACAGCCTAAACAATATACAGTATACTAATTTGGGTCCTTTCACACGGAGTGGACCGTTTTTCGGTCCGCTCCGTGTGTGTCCGTCGGCTCAGCGGGGATCCCCACTCAGCTGTCGGCGGACAGGGCGGTCCCCGCACACTGTGCAGGGACCGCCCTGTCTCTCCTCCGCTCTCCCCTATGGGGAATCGGATGAAAACGGACCATTTGTCCGTATTCATCCGATCCGTTCCGCCGGTCGGAAGAAAAAAATGTTCTTCCGTCCGAAAAACCGGATCCGAAAAACCGGATCCGGATCTTTGCGGACGTTAGCCGTGTCCTCTCCCTGACAGGACGTGGAGCTCTGTGTTTACACACAGAGCTCCACGTCCCTGCTCTAAAACTGCCGATCGCAGCAATCGCGGACATCGCGACTGCCAGGCACGCGCATTGGCAACTCGGGGGCCCGCTGGGTGCCCCCCAGTGGCCAGAGGAAGCGAGGACATCAAAAGACGTCCTCCTGGATTTCTAGAGCCACCTTGAGGCCGTCATTTGACCATTGCCCCGGGGCCCAAGTAGTAAATCTTTTTCTTGGTTTTTGTTTTATTTCTAATTTCATGTACACCCCTGAATATATTTGCCAATTTATATTCCCTCTATTGTTATTTTTTATTATATTTTTCATTTGTTTTGAATGTAGTTATGGTTCCCTTTTGTTTCCCTGTAAATATTTATTTTGGAAAATTGTTACTTGGTATCTTTTTCTTTTGTAGATCTTTTTCAATGATGGCTTTTAATGACATCTAGTGGCGTTTTTGCCCCACTACACTCTATTATATTTACACAATGAAGGTGTGCACACATTTTTTAGTTTCTATTTTTATTTCTATTTAATACATATTGCACATATATTTTTATGTATTAATTTTTACCATTTCCACCTTTGGTATATATGTTTGGCTTTTGTAATATTGGAAATTTTCTTTTTTTTTGCTACATTAGCACATTTTATTTGTATTATTGATTATTATCATTTGTATGTTCGGTTTATATCCAGTATTCACTTAATTGTTTTTGTGTTCCTGTAATCATCTGGGAAGTCAGCATTGATTTTTGTTTGTTATCTCTAAAAACTGCTGTTATTTTATCATTGGCCGCTGACCGTTTTTGTATCCAGTCAAATTCTGCTTTGTAATATTTGCCTTATTCCTTTTATTTCTCCTCTCAACTGGTCTCATGGGTATTGGCATGAAGAGAGTTGATGTGCTCCCTTAGCTCTGGTTCACACTGGGCTGCGCGAGTGAAATCGCGCGATTTCAGCTGAACTCGCGCGATTTCACTCCCTCTGGCAGTTCCGATTTCGGCGTGATTTAGGAGACATTTGTGCAGGGTTCTGCACAGATGTCAATGTAAATCGCGTCCTGAAATCGCAAAAAGTAGTACAGGAACTACTTTTTGAAATCGGTGCAGCGCCGCAGATGCGGAGTCGCACCAATTAGGACGGTGTCATTGCCAGCAATTGCCGCCGATTTGAGATGCGATTTCACATGTGAAATCGCATCTCAAATCGAACTAAATCGTACCCAGTGTGAACCTGGGCTCAATCTACTTTCATGATTGTGATTCATTTCCAGGTCTCCACGCAGTTTATTGATGGTTATGTACAGTAGCGGCATTTTAGCTATTTGTGTTGATATATCAATGTGTTTTTTTCTACTGATACACCGGTGTACTTTAAAATTTCCCACGTCGTATCTTTAGTTTGAATCCTCAAACCAAGATACAGCGGCTTCTGGGTTAGATCCGACAGGTGTACGTCTTCGTACGCCTTCGGATCTAAGATGCAATGCTTCGGCGTACGCTGGGTGGCGTTCACGTCGTTTTCCGCATCGGGTATGCAAATGAGCTTTTTCCAAAGATCCACGGATGTACGCGCGGCCGTCGCAATCTCTTACGGCGTCTCTAGTCGGCTTTTTCCGGCGTATAGTTAAAGCTGCTTTTATCCGGCCTATAGTTAGACTTGCCATGTTAAGTATGGCCCTCGTTCCCGCGTCGAAATTTGAATTTTTTTTCATTTTTGCGTAAGTCGTCCGTGAATAGGAATGTACGTAATTTACACTAGTCAATAAAATAACATTGTTGCGATGTAATTTAGCGCAATGCACGGCGGGAAATTTCTGAATGGAGCATGCGCAGTTCGATCGCCGCGGGGACACGCTTCATTTAAATGACTCACGCCCCCTACTCGCGGATTTGAATTCTGCCACCAGAAATACACCACGCTGCCGTAACTTACGGCGCGAATTCTTCCAGGATTCGAAGTTAAGCCAGGTAAGATACGGCGGCGTAGTGTATCTCTGATACACTGCGCCGATCTATTTGTATGTGGATCTGGCCCTATATTTTTGTATATGGTTGGTTGTGCCTAAAAAGTCCAAGCCCTATCTTCTATACATGTCTCAAATTAATAGGATGTGGCACTGTTTATTTCCTTGTATCCACATGACCACTCTGTGTTGTAATACAATCAATATTTTTGGAACCCATAATTTTCCATAAACGGTAATCAGTATCGATGGTGCTATTGTGAGCAAACTCTGCCCAAGGTAACAGGTCTGACCAGTTGTTATGGTGGTCAGAAATATAGGAACTGCTCCAAGGCTTGGTTGGCCCATTCTTCGGCCCCATTGGACTGTGGGTGATATGCCGAAGGTAAGGAAAGCTGAATTCCCAACCGTGCACAAAAGGCTGTCCAAAATCTGGACACAAACTTGCCACCCCTGTCTGAAAGGATAACCTTAGGTAACTCATGTAACCGAAAAACCTGCCAAGCGAAATTTGACGCCAGTTCTTTGGGTTTTGAAAACCAGTCAACCACCCTGGGAGTTGGGTAAATCCACAATAAAATCAATAGACAAGTGGGTCCAAGGCTTGACTGGGTTGAGTTGTAGGAGGCCCACTGGAAGGTGTTGTGGTGTTTTATTCTAAACACACAAGACAAGCAGCTAGGAAGGCGATTACATCAGTGTGGAGACTAGTCCACCAGAATTGTTGAGACATAGACCAAATTAGTTTATTCTTCCCTGGGTGCCCAGTTGCCTTAATAGAATGGTAGGTCTGGAGCAAAGCAGTGCAGAGATTCTCAGAGACAAAGCAACGGTCATGGGGTTTTTCAGGAGGAGAATTGATGTGAGAGGCCAGAATTCCCTCACCCAAAGGTGAAGTGAGACAAGTGCGAATAGTGGTAAAATGCGATCTGGATACTTAATCCCAATATAGCTAATCCCTCTCGCAATCCTATCATGGATGTAGTCAAAAGTGAGGACCCCCAGAGACTAACCACTCGACCACTGGGCACTTAAACCCCCTTCCTAATCAGACCAATTTTCAGCTTTCGGTGCTCTCACATTTTGAATGACAATTACTCAGTCATACAACATTGTACCCATATGAAACTGGTAAAGTTACCCCAATGTTTTTGCATAATGTGAAATAATGTGAAAGATGGAAGTTACGCCAAGTTAATAGATACCCAACATGTTACCCTTCAAAATTGCACACGCTCGTGGAATGGCGCCAAACTGCGCTACTTAAAAATCCCCATAGGCGACACTTTTTTACTGGTTACATGTTTTGAGTTACAGAGGAGGTCTAGGGCCAAAATTATTGCTCTCGCTCTAACGTTTGCAGCAAAACCTCATATGTGTGGTTTGAACACCATTTTCATATGTGGGTAGGACTTACATATGCATTCGCCTCTGCATGCGAGCACACAGGGACAGGGGCGCTTTAAAAAATAAAATAAAAAAAATACTGTTTATTTTACTTTATTTATTTAAGTTTGACACTTTTTTCCCCAAAAATATTTTTTTTATCACTTTTATTCCTATTACAAGGAATGTAAACATCCCTTGTAATAGGAATATAGCATGACAGGTCCTCTTTACAGTGAGATATGGGGTCAATAAGACCCTACATCTCACCTCTAGTCTAGGAAGCCTGAAATAAAAATGAAAAAAAAAATCGATCCTGGCTTTGATTGAGTTGATAAAATCACCCGTAAGAACGATCAAGTGGCGGAACAGCCGCTATGATCATTCTTATGGTGTAAGAATTCAGGCTGAAAAAGCCGATATGTAGCTGCAGGCATCATTCAGATATCCCTGCACAACGTCAAGGACATCATAATATGGCCAGCGGGCGGGAAGTGGTTAAAACTCTTCTTTTTTTTTAACACAAAGTTATGGCTTCGGGTATGGCCGAGCATGGCAGGGTATTACGGAGTATTGCGGGGTATTACGGAGTATTGCGGGGTATTACGGAGTATTGCTGGGTATCGTACGGAGTATTGCAGGGTATCGTGGAGTATTGCAGGGTATCGTGGAGTATTGCAGGGTATCGTGGAGTATTGCAGGGTATCGTGGAGTATCGCAGGGTATTGCAGAGTATCACAGGGTATCGTGGAGTATTTCAGAGTACGAGGGTCCCATAGTTCCAACTAACCCCAGAATACAGAATTCAATGGCATAGTCGGTAACAGTTCTCGTATTCTGTTAAATGAACATGAGGTTTTTGGCAGAAAAAAAGGAGAGAGCGGAAACATCAAATACCCTTTAAAGGAGACACACTGTATTAGGGTTGTCCCGATACCACTTTTTTAGGACCAAGTACAAGTACCGATACTTTTTTTCATGTACTCGCCGGTACCGAATACCGATACTTTTTTTAAATGTCATGTGACCGTTTTTAAACCACAATACAGACTAAGGATATTTTCTTTAGAATTATGAAGAACTCCAACTCAAGGCATTATAAAAGAATAAAAATTAGTAAAAATTAATAAAAATGTTTTATTTGCTTGTCATGCAGTAGTAAAAAACTCAAAGAATTTTCACAGAACATGTTGATAAATACAAAAAAAGTATTCAGCCAGGCATCGGGAGCATTTGCGCGAGTA
This sequence comes from Rana kukunoris, assembly GCA_029574335.1. Taxonomy (NCBI): domain Eukaryota; kingdom Metazoa; phylum Chordata; class Amphibia; order Anura; family Ranidae; genus Rana; species Rana kukunoris. The sequence goes on along the minus strand of CM056055.1, from coordinate 97,635,866 downwards.
CAAGTACTCCCGCAAATACTTGGTATTGGTACCGATACCGATACTAGTATCGGTATCGGGACAACCCTACACTGTATATCTTGACCAGGCTAAGGCATGAAAGGAATGAGCAAGGCAGTCTAAATAGCCAGAAGGGGCTGGCTGTAGTCTGGACTAATGAGGTAGGTAATGGTAACCAGGTGAGTTACTGTGGAAACAATGAGAGGCTGGTAACAGCTGAAAAGCCTTGAGCAGAGAAGAGCGCTGCTAGAAGCCCAATCCTGACAGATATCCCTTTACTAGAAATAGCATATATAGCAGATTTACTGCTAAAAGGCGGCCGTTCCACATAGGGGGTGCGCACAACTCTGTCAGCACGGCACTTCTGCTATAATTGGCCACTGAAGAAGACAATCAGTGGGTGCAACCAATGGATTACCACCGGCACCTGCTGATTGTCGAGGAGAGACACCGGACAGAACTATGCAACAAAAGCCACCATGTCCCTTAGTAAAAAACACCTCACAGTACACACATATAAAAACATTTAACAATTACTGCGCTTGAGTTAAAATAGCAGGCGGACAGCACCTAGCATATATTGTAGGTAGCAATATGAAAATTTTGCAGGATAACCAAGGTCCTCCACCAATATCACAATAAGCCAGGCCCTTTACCCTCAGGGATGGACCACTAAGTTATAGGTGATCATTAACCACTTAAGACCCGGACCAATACGCTGTAAATGACCCAAGGTGTTTTTGCGATTCGGCACTGCGTCGCTTTAACAGACAATTGCGCGGTCGTGCGACGTGGCTCCCAAACATTTGCGTCCCTCAAATAGAGCTTTCTTTTGGTGGTATTTGTACCTCTGCAATTTTTATTTTTTGCGCTATATACATAGAGCGACATGAAAAAAAAAAATTTTTTACTTTTTGTTAAAAAAAAATTAAACTATTTTACAAAATTACAAAATTTATTTGCGCTTTAGTAAAAAAAAAAATTGCAATAAAAAAAAATAGCTACCTAGCGGGAACAGCGACACTAAAATCAGAAAAAATCGCTTAGTGATGCTGGCAATAGGGAGTGAAAGGGTTAACAGGGCGGTGACAGGGGGTTAAAACTTTATTAGGGGGGGTGGGGGGGCACCCTACCTATAACTGTTTTTTAGCCTGTCACACTGACACTAAATGCATATGAACTGCATTCATGACACTTGACAGGGGGAGTGGGGGGGCGATCACAAGGGGTTAAGGCCTATGTAGTGTGTGTCAGTGTTGTGTTTGTGCCACTTACTTGTGATGTCTTCTCCTCAGCAGCGGTGGGAAACACCGCCGATGAGAGATTAATATTTCCTCCTTCCTGTGTAAACACAGGAGGAGGAAGTGACAATGGGAGCGCGCGCATTGGCTGGGAGCATCGCGGGGGGGCGGGTAAACGCCGACTCCGCCCGCTTCCCGGACCCTCCCGGAGCCAGGGGGACCCCCGCACGCCACAGGGGGTCCCGATGGGACCCCCGACCACTAGGCGGGGAGTAAATTTACGCCCTTGTGCCTGTACGTGCCATTCTGTGGCCGTATATGTGCGTGCGGGGGTCCTTAAGTGGTTAATGTTCAAACACCAAGATGGCCATGGTCCACATACACAGCTGCACCACGCGTGCAAACTCCACTCTACGCAGGGTTTCAGCATAACAGATGTCATCAGGGCAGTGGGCCTTGACAGTGCATTTACAGTATCTCACAAAAGTAAGTACACCCCTCAAATTTTTGTAAATATTTTATTATATCTTTTCATGTAACAACACTGAAGAAATTACACTTTACTACAATGTAAAGTAGAGAGTGTACAGCTTGTATAATAGTGTAAATTTACTGTCCCCTCAAAATAACTCAACACACAGCGAGCACACCCCTAACTGAAAATGTCCAAATTGGGCACATTAGCCATTTTCCCTCCCCAGTGTCATGTGACTCGTTAGTGTTACAAGGTATCAGGTGAGTTAGATTTACACTGTTATACAAGCTGTACAATCACTACTTTACATTGTAGCAAAATTTACATTTCTTCAGTGTTGTCGCATGAAAAGATATAATCAAATATTTACAAAAATGTGAGGGGTGTACTCACTTTTGTGAGATACTGTATATATGGTAAGGGACTCAAGGGGACCATCTTAATTGTGTTCCAAGCCTCATATTAAATGTTCTCCAGGAGCCACTCCCGGTTACGACGAAACGCAACATAGGGTGGATTTTGAATACTTAGTGTGGCTATCTAAAACCCCCTTTTATGGCATGGTTGTTTTTTTATCCTTTGTGTACATCGATTATGTTACAAAAAAAAATCTACGTTTTTTTTGACATTACACTATGAAGTGGTATCTATTCTTACATTTTATGATCTGCGGAGAGATGCTTTTAAGAGGGGACCACAGCATTAAATCCTTGTTGGTGCAGCCTACAGTGGATATGATTCAGAGAAAATTGGTGTTTGAGCGTTAATGACCACCTATAACTTAGTGGTCCATTCCTGAGGGTAAGAAGACCTTTAAATGAGTTAAACAAATTTCTTCTTAACAAATTTACTTATTACTAATTTCTTCTTTTTGTGGAGCAGACATATTAGGCTCAATCTATTTGTTTGCACAGTAACTTACAGAGAATAAATAATATTTTCAGTGCTTTTTAAGAAATACCTACAAATAATATCAGCCTGATATATATAAATAATCTTATCAAGTGTTAATCTTAAAGCAACAATTACATTTGTAATTTAAATTGTACATGGAACCAACACATTTTCTCATTACAAATATTACAAATGCAGTTTGACTCCTGCTTTATAGTGATGCACAATGGTTATGCGTTCTGCTCCTTCCCTTACTGCAATTCTATCCGTTGGCAATGCTTTCCCTAAATCAAGACATTCAAAGTGGATTTGAATTTTCTTTTAAAACTGAAATTTCCCCAAGGACGGGAACAGTTCATAAACATTGGAAAGTCCGTTATTAAATGTAGACATTGTGCAGCTGCAAAAGAATGCAGATGTTTATATGTATTAGAGCATGGATGTCCAAACTGTTGCCCACAGGCCACATGCGACCCAACACTTAATAAAAATGTTTTATATTTTACAATTCGTTTGTAAAAAAAGAGTTGACACTTAGCAAACACATGCAGCAAAATAAATATTTGAAAGTGTCTCTGGACTTTTATCAATTTTATCGTGCCAAAGAAGAATATCCTACTCTTCACAATCATGCCTCATGCCGCGTACACACAAATCGGTCAAACCGATGAGAGCGGTCTGATGGACCGTTTTTATCAGACCAAACCGATCGTGTGTGGGCGCCATTGGTTATTTATCCATCGGTTAAAAAATCAAGTCGATGCATGCTTGGAAGCATTAAACGTCATTTTTTTCAGCACGTCGTTGTGTTTTACGTCACAGCGTTCTAACACGATCGTTTTTTTAACCGATGGTCTGTAGGCACGACTGACCATCAGCCAGCTTCATCGGTTAACCGATGGAATAATCCATCAGACCGTTCTCATCGGTTTGCCCGATCGTGTGTACGCGGCCTTATTCATGTCATCAGTTTTCGACAGCACCTATATTAGTGAGCAACTATTTGTGACTAAAATATCTCGTGAGCAGCTTGAGAATTTATTGAGAATTGCTACTACATCCACTGAACCAGATATTGATGTGTTAGTTTATCAAAACAGTGTCAAATATCTAACTAGTTTTATTTTTCCTCTTTGCCTCTTTTACTTTAATATAAAAAAATATTACTTGTGATGTGCCTGACTTTTTCTGCCCATCGGCTATCTTTATTGTTAATGTATTTTATGTGTGGCCCAAGACAATTCCTCTGCTTATAATGTGTCCTGGGAAGGTAAAAAGGTTGGAAAATCAGTTCTTTACCTACTGTGCTTTATTAAATATCAATAGATTGACTTTTTTATTTTTAAATGCGTTCACAGAATTAAAGATACATTCAAACGTGGATTACGAAAAATAAAATCCTTATTGACGCATTTATTTGTTACTAATATGTAATGTGTCATAACATACTATGCTCATTTTATATGTTGCCAAGTTCTTATGTACAGTGCTTTTTTAGGAATTCATTGCTTGGACTTTTGCACATTTTTGTGATGGTATCCCGTTTACAATGCCCTGTGATTTATAGGTAATAAAGAGTATTTTCATTGATTTTAAAGACATACATAATAATAAGATCAACTTGATGTAATGCAAGTTAATTTAAAAAAAAAGTTTCTATGTTTAGTTTATCATTTATAATGTTTATGGGGACAGACATGTTTGTTTATTACAAATGGAGCTCTAAATCGCAATTTACAGAACTATATAATGATTATGCTTTCCACTCCTAGTTATACTGAAAGGGGTAGATTCAGGTACACGTAAATTTGCGCAGCGTATTCGAAATACTCTACGCTGCTGTATTTTACCAGGCTCTAAATGGAATTCTGGTAGATTTTTGCCCGTACGATACGGCGGCGTAGTCTATTTCTCGCTGCGTAATCGAAATACGCGACTAGGGGGCGTGAAGCATTTAAATTAGGTGCGTCCCCGCGGCGATCGAACTGTGCATGCTCTGTTCAGAAATTTCCCGCCGTGCATTGCGCGAAATCACGTCGTTACGTCATGTTTTGTTTGAGTAGCGTCGTTTACGAACATTCCTATTCCCGGACGACTTACGTAAAAAATAATAAAAGACGTCGGAAAACTTGAAATTCGACGCGGGAACGACGGCCATACTTAACATGGGCTGTCTAATATTAGAGCAGCAAAAAGCTGGTATAGTGTTATGCAAAAAAAAGATGACTAAAGATGCCGTAAGAGATTGCGATTGAAGATCGTAATTTCGGGGATCGCGGGCAAAAGCTCATTAGCATACCCCGACGCGGAAAACGACGGGAAGTCCACCCAGTGGCCGCAATTTTATTGCAGCGTAGATCCGAAGGCGTACGAACACGTAATCCAGTCGAATTGAAGCCCGCAGCTGTCTATTCATGGTTTGTGGTTTCAGACTAGCTAAAAAACACGCGTAATTTGAAAGTACTCCAGTCTAACACCAGTTAGACAGGAGTTACGGCTCTCTGAATCTGGCCCATAGTCTTTGAATCAGCTGACTCATTGAAAGCAATGCTCCCAGTGTGTCTAATCTCTTATGTTGGCAGTTGTCAAAATAAATATGCAGTAATTGATGTAACTATTCTACCAAAGTGACTAATAAACACATTTCTATAATTAATATAACAAAAAAGGAAGAGGAAGATTGAAAATACTTTACAGGTGAAACGCGAAAAATTTGAATATTGTGCAAAAGTTCATTTATCTCACTAATGCAACTTAAAAGGTGAAACTAATATATGATATAGACTCATTACAAAGCAAGATAGTTCAAGCCGTGATTTGTCATAATAGTGATGATTATGGCTTATAGCTCATGAAAACCCCAAATCCACAATCTCAGAAAAGTTAAATATTACATGCAATCAATAAAGCAAGGATTGTACATATATCGGACCTCTGAGAAGTATAAGCATGCATATGTACTCAGTACTTGGTTTGGGCCCCTTTTGCAGCAATTACTGCCTCAATGCGGCATGGCATGGAAGTCATCAGCCTATGGCACTACTGAGGTGTTATAGAAGACCAGGATGCTTCAGAAGCGGCCTTCAGCTCTTCTGCATTGTTCAGTCTCATGTCTCTCATCTTTCTCTTGGCAATGCTCCATAGATTCTCTATGGGGTTCAGGCCAAGCGAGTTTGCTGGCCAATCAAGCACAGTAATCACACGGTCATTGAACCAGGTTTTGGTGCTTTTGGCAGTGTGGGCAGGTGCCAAGTCCTGCTGGAAAATTAAGTCATCATCCCTATAGAGTTTGTGTGTGGAAGGAAGCAATAAGTGCTCCAAAATCTCCTGGTAGAAGGCTGTGTTGACCCTAGACTTTTGCCTCGTACACACAATCAGTTTTCCTGACAAGAAAAAAGTGTGATGTAAGGTTTTTGTCAGGAATGTCGACCGTGTGTGCGCTCCATCACCCTTTTTCTGTCAGTTTTCCTGCCAAGAAAAGATTGAGAGCAGGATCTCAATTTTCGTGACAGGAAAAATTCCTGTCGCGAATTGCGGTTGTCTGTATGCAAGTACAACGCGAAAAAATCGTGCATGCTCAGAATCAAGCAGAAGAACCAAACTGCCTATTAAACTTCATTGATCTTGGCTTGTCGTACGTGTTATACGTCACCGCTTTCTTGACGTTCAGAATTTCAGACAAGATTAGTGTGACAGTGTGTATGCAAAACCGTTTTTTCCTGCTGAAAAAAAACAGCGGTTTTCCTGATTGTGTGTATGAGGCATTAATGAAGCACAATGGACCAATACTAGGAGATCACATGGCTTCCTAAATCAACACAGACTGTGGAAACTTCACACTGAACCTTAAGCATTTTGCAGTTTGTGCCTCTCCATTCATACTCTGGGTCCTTGGTTTCCAAATGAGATGCAAAATTTGCTCTTATCAGAAAAGAGGACTTTGGACCACTGATTAACAGGCCAGGTCTGTTTTTCTTTAGCCCTGGTAAGACGCTTCTGACGTTGTTTGTTGTTCAGGAGTGGCTTGATAAGAGGAATACAACATTTAAAGCCCATGTCCAGGATCCGTCTGTGTGGTGGCTCTTGATGCACTGACTCCAGGCTCAGTCCCCTTCTTGTGAAAGTCCCCGACACTTTTAAATGGCCTTTTCCTGACAATCCTCTCCAGGCTGGGGTCATCCCTGCTACTTGTGCAACTTTTTCTTCCACACTTTTCCCTTCCACATAACTTTCTATTAATGTGCTCTGGGACAGCACTTTGGGAAAATCCAACTTCTTTTGCAATTATCTTTTGAGGCTTTCCCTCCTTATGGAGGGTGTTAATGATGGTTTTCTGCACAACTGTCAGGTCAGCAGTCTTTCTCATGATTGTGATTCTTATTGAACCAGACTGAGAGACCATTTAAAGGTTCAGGAATCCTTTGCAGGTGTTATGGCTTTATTAGCTGATTAGAGTGGGATAATTTGAGCCTAGAATATTGCATATTTTCACAATATTCGAATTTTTGGGGGATTTGGGGTTTTCATGAGCTGTAAGCAATAATCATCACAATTATGACAATTCACGTATTGAACTATCTTGCTTTGCATGTAATGAGTCTATCTCATATATTAGTTTCACCTTTTAAGTTGCATTAGTGAAATAAATGAACTTTTGCATGATATTCAAATTTTTCAGGTTTCATCTGTATGTAAAAGTCACAAAAAATACTGTAAGGCAAAGACAAATTAGTAAAAATATGCGTTCAATGAAAATACATTATACTTTCCACTTAATTTCTGTACCTGAACAATGTGGAGGTGCTTCACTCCAGTTTCCAGTAGAAAGGCACTGAATGTTATCAGTTCCATTAAGGAAAAATCCATCAAGACATTCAAAGTGACATTGGGATTTAAAACTGAAATTTCCCCAAGAATGGGAACAGTTCATATACGTTGATGGTTCATTTACCAAATGTGGACATTGTACAGCTAGAAGAGAATACAGGAGAGTCTATAATCTGATATTAGATATTACCCGTTCTTAATTTAATGCATTTTTCACTTGCAACTCAATTACTCTTGTTACTCTGTAACTTGTTGAAAAAAATTGAGTATCAAAGATTTACTAAAACTTGAATTAACATCAGCTAATTGCTTTTTCCCTCTCAGGCCTGGTTTACGCCTATGCATTTTGTAGCGCATTTTCGGTTTTGCAGAAACACACTACAGTCCATTTAGTGCAGGGACTTTTTTTGGTTCCGTAGACTTCAATGGATGAAAAGCATGTATTGAAAAACACAAAAATGCACCTGCAATATGCAAACTGCAACCTGCATAAGGCTGGATTCACAACTATGCAGTTAAATGTTAAATGTGCAAAATCCAAAAAGCACTAAAACTGCATAGGTGTGAATCCAGCCTACTGCCGCGTACAAACGATCGGAATTTCCGCCAACAAAAGTTTAAAGTAGGCTTTTGGTCGGAAATTCCGACCATGTGTAGGCCCCATCAGACATTTTCTGTCAGAATTTTCAACAGCAAAAATTTGAGAGCTGGTTCTCAAATTTTCCGATGGGTAAAGTTCTTCTGTAACAAATCCGACGCACAAAAATCCTACGCATGCTCGGAATCATTGAACTTTTCCCGGCTCGTCGTAGTGTTGTACGTCACCGCGTTCTTGACGTTCGGAATTTCAACAACATTTGTGTGACCGTGTGTATGCAACACAAGTTTGAGCCAACATTCCATCGGAAAAAAATCCACGATTTTCTTTTTGGAAATTCCAATTGTGTGTACGCGCCATTAGTGTGAATCAGGCCTAACAGTAGAAATAATTGGATATTGAGACTGGACTTTGCTGGAATCAGCATTTAAAGCATTTAATGCTTACGGCATTCACCTCTCATATACAGTATAACTAATAGTTATTATTACAGTTTCTAACTATTATATCTCTCAAAGTACCTGAGCTATATTGCCTCTCATATGTAACTATTACTTGTTACTACAACTCATATTTAGTAAGTGCTTGACAGAAGTATAAAATACTTATAGGCCTTGTCCTAACTGTTTGAACATGTTCGCTCTAACTTTTCTATGCTAGAGGTTGATGCTATTTCATAGCATCTCCCCTAGTGGCCTAATACATCCCTATATGCTTATGGTGATATGGTGTAGAGACCCCCCAAACTCCTGTTGCGAGGAGTTCCCTTACTGATAATCACCTGCATATAGAGGTGGATTGGAATATTGATCTTAAACTATATTTTTAAACGCTAAGCTCTGGTCGCATGTCGTAATGCCTCCATGCTTAGTAGCTCAACGCCTTTCTTTATGTGACACAGAGATGATGTATAGATCCCCTTAACTCCTGTTACGAGGAGTGATGCCTGGGGCCCAATACTGAGTTGTCGTGTAGAGAATCGCATTGAAGTCCTTGCTAACTGCAGTTGTGGTTCACTTCGTTCACCAGTGCTGTTACAGTAGGCAAGGCAGGCTTAACAATAATCGGGTTGAAAAAACTTTGTTTTTTTCTAAACCAATAAAAATGGTCGTGTGTACGCGGCATAAGATTTATGGATCAAACTCGCTGTAAATATCCAGATCTCAAAAGCCATCATTTCCCAATATGCATATCTCCCAAACGTGGCTGATTTCGAGGGACTGTCCTGATTTGGAAAAAAGTCCAGCTGTCCCTCTTTCCTCCTCATTTGTCCCTCATTTTAGTCTGATCTATATAGTTGTGTGTATATATAATGCATTATTTCTCTTTTAAAAAGTGTTTCCCAGTGCTCAACCTTTCATCCAGTTTCTAAGTTGCTGCATATGTAAATTTCAAAACCCAATATAAAGGAATAGTAGTGGTAAAAAAAAGCACTTGTGGGTTTAACTAATAATTAACTTTTTTGTATAATTCTCCTTTAAAGGGGGCGTAGCAAGGGATGTGTCCTATTCCTACATACTTTTGCGAATAGGTATCCCTTGTTCCCATATCAAAAAGTTGAGAGGTATGCATATGGATTATACATTAAATCAAGAGAGGTTCAGAGAAAACTCACCTATTTCCATGAATTAAAACACATTAATAGCAAATAAAACCAATCCACTCCTAAGGCCGCGTACACACGATCAAATATATCTGCTGAAACTGGTCCGCAGACCAGTTTCAGCGGACAGATTCGATCATGTGTACGGGCTAGCAGACATGTTTCCAGCAGACCAAAGTTTTAAAGCATGCTTTAAAACCTGTCTGCTGGAAAGCCGTCTGTCGGATATGTCCAAATGTCCAAATTTTTGACATGACATGGTTCAGATTCTACTTAACAAACCTACAGTCCTTGTCTTGTATACTTCTGTTCAAAGTATATAGGGCCAAAGGGTCTTGTCAGGGCCGATCCTCGCTATAGTCTCACTATGCAAGCCGCTTAGGTCCCCGCAAAGCTGCAAAGGGCCCCCCAAATTACTAGAGGCCCTGCCTGGTGAGAAGGGGGAGTGGTGGCGGGGAAACTCATGCTATTTTTTTCAATGATGTGTATCCATATTGCAGGGACCAAACATTACATTAAAGCCGCAAGCAGTATTACATTTCTTTTTTCTTACAGTAATCTCATGTTGTGCAGGGACATTTCTAAACATGTGCCACTACTATAGACACCCAGCAGGTACGATATTTAAAGGAATTTTTTATTTTTTTTTCACTTTAAGCATCTCCGGAAAAAAAGACCGTTTTTAAAACTTTTTTTTCCATTGATACATGTTCCCTGGGGCAAGACCCATAGACTTCAATGGGGTTCTAAATGTTCGCGCCAACGGTCGGTCTTTTCGACGGTTCTGGTGCGAACCGAACACGGGGGTGTTCGGCTCATCCCTATTTGTGACAGACCGGCTTCTGCTCTCCCTCACACTGCGCTTGATTCCTTGCTGTACATTGGCAATCTTATAAGAACTGTAAGTGCTGCTTTTTTAAAGATTAAAATCCTTACTGCACTATATTTGCCTCTTGTGACTCTGGCCGGATGAGCTAATTACTTGCAGGGGATTTGAGCTTAATACCATTTACATGCTGATGCTGCTTGGATTGGATATTCATTGGATTTATAGGGGCTTTCTGTTTGTCCCCTGGATGTCACAATACATCTCCTATTATATGCTTGTGGGTCACCTGGTGGCCAAAGAGTTCTGGTGAGCATTTAAGAATCATCACTTTGGGAGAAGCACATTAATATTGAAGCACTTTTTGCACTTTAGAAAGTCACTGGGGGTTGGATACACAGAAGAACAATAATATTTTTGCATATATAAGGACTGTTTATTTATGCATATACGATCACATAGAATGTAATTTTCTTATGCGGTCTATATTGTCTTTAATTAATTGGTCCTTTGCGCCCTATACTACTTTATTACAGCAGGACACAGTCTAGGGTTCACAATTAACACTTAAGGATCTCGAAAGATGCTAGGTAGTTAGGAAACTGGCTTCACATTTTGAGAGACCTTAAAATGAAAGGCTGCAAGGTTATTGTTTTAAAAAGTTAAATTACAAAATCGTTCAAAAAATAAATAAATAATAATAAAGTATTAAAATGTGTCTTGAGGTGTAATTCCACATATGCCCATGACGTGTGGGAAATATTTCATGAAAGTAACAACGTTGTGTAAAATAAAAATAAAAAAAACATTAAAATGTTTTTTTCGAAAACTTGTAACAAAAAATAAAATTTTTCATGCACTCAACATGCCACTCAGAAAATACCTTGGCGTGTCTACTTTAAAAAAAAATAGGTCATTTTGGGGGGGGGTGTTTGTACTATCCTGTCATTTCAGGGCCTCCAAAACTGTGATAGGTAGTCAGGAAATGAAGTGAGTAAACTATGCCTTTTTGAAAACCTAAAGGTGGTCATTGGTTTTTGGCCCCCATGCAGCTAGGCTCCCAAAAAGTCTCACGCATGTGGTATCTCCAAACTCAGGAGAAGTAGCAGAATGAAAAAGGGGGCATTATTTAGTGCCCACTACATGGGAGTGTGGCTAGGCAAAATGTTTCTTAAAGGTTAAAACTCGAAGGTTTAGTATTAATAAAAAAAAAAAAAATGTGTTAATGTTATACGTATATATATATATGTATATATATATATATATATATATATATATATATATATATAGGTATTCATATATACAGTACAGGTTAGCTAATAAGGTTAGTATAGCTTTAAAGGAGCAACAGGCACATGTACTAAAAAAAAAAAAAAAAAAAAAAATGTGTAGCCTTCAGGCGGGAAAAACACGTGGATTTCAAGCGGGAACATCACATGGACCGCATGACTCATACATGTGAGCCAGGGGTATATAAGACCCTTGTTGCCCGCTCAGGGTCACATTTGACCTTATAGGTTGAAAGAGCTCTCGGCGGGGTAATGAGCCAGCTTACCTCAGAGATGGTGAAGACTCTGGTGCGGAGGGTTCTGGAGAGAGCCGGAGAGGAAGGAGGGCAGGAGTGGCTGGAGAGATGTCTGGCAGGGTCGGAGGCTGCGACCACACAAGAATCCCCTGCGTGTCAAGTGAATCTGCTCGAAGACGGAGAAGTCGTCTCGCCGTACGAGCCTCCCATGTCTCCTGTACTTTCTTCTCCTTCTCGCAGGTCGCAGCGCAGTCGTCCGCCGGAACGCCCTTCAACGTCAGCGGCGTCTCGCGAGGTGATAGAGCACCGCCAGGAGGAAGGGGAAGATGGCGTCAGAGCGACGGGACGGGTCACGAGAGCAGGCGGAAAGAAGCGAAAATCAGTTTCGCCATCCCCGGGACGCACGAAAGGAGGAAAGGGAAAGGCAAAGCAGACTCCGCCTAGGGGTCAAATTTTTTCTTCTTGTTTTGCAGATACAGATATCGTCGGAGCGGCAGCGTCACACACTTCCAGGCTAGAACAGCTGGAGGAAGTGACGGCTGTAGGAACGAAAGGACCACAGACAATTCAAGCAGCAACAGCTCAGCACACTCCCGCAGCGCAGGCTGGTGAGTTGGTTAACAGCAATTTAATTTCACAGTTACTGCAAAAAATTTCAAACCTGACTGATTCTTTAGCTGCAGGATCTGCTCAAGTCCCTATTTCTTCTCATGATACACTTTCTCCTCATGCTAATGTTTGGCTTAAGCAGAACCCATCACCAAATGTGATTAGTACTGATGCTTTTTCACTGCAGAGTAACATACCTGAATGTTGTTATAAGGAGGTGTTACCATGTGAGGTTTCTTCGCTAGGTTTCCACCTTACAACACATACAAAAGAAAAAATTTGGAATGGGGAATTTGTTGATTTGTTATCGCTGCTCCCTAATTACAAAGAGTTTTTTCCAAAAAATGACAAAAGGAATGATGAAGAAGATAGGCGCCGCACGGCGCCTAGGTCATTCCATAACTGGTTACAAGCCTTTTGTATCTTTTCAGCAGTTTTAGGGGAAAAATCCCCAGACAAATGTAGTGGCTTGTTTCAACACCTAGAGCATATCTTAGAAGCATACAGACATTTTGGAGGCTTTGGGTGGTTCAGATACGACGAATCTTTCCGGCAAAAAATGGCAGTTTACAAGAACCTTAAATGGGGTATGAAAGATGTGGGCCTGTGGTTAAACCTCATAACCCCACAAAAATCAAGTTTTCCGAGACAAAACGTGGTACAAGCTCCTTCTACATCGTTATACAAAAAAGGCATTTGTTATGCTTTTAACGAATCTCAATGTAGATGGTTAACATCATGCCGTTACAAGCATGACTGTTCTTTTTGCTTCGGTCCACATCCAGTGACGAAATGTTTTAAAAGGAATTCCCAACAAAAGGATAATCTCAAAGGCCCATACTCCGGTGAAATTGGAAAAAATGTTTCCCTGGCTCCTTCTCTATCCAGACAGGGAGAAGGCGGAAATAATAATTGACGGTTTTTCTAAAGGCTTTAAATTGCCTAAGTTTTCAGGAATAGGTTGTGTGATGGTTGAAAATTTAAAATCAGTTGTTAGTCATAGTCAGATAGTAAGAGATAAATTACTTAAGGAGATAGCGGCTGGGCGTATCGCCGGTCCGTTTGTTGTGCCCCCTTTTTCTAATTTTCGGATATCCCCATTAGGGCTTGTTCCAAAAAGGAGCCTAATTCCTACAGACTAATACATCACCTTTCATACCCTAAAGGACAGTCATTAAATGATGAAATTAATTCGGATTTATCCTCAGTATCATACGCCAGCTTTGATGATGCTGTAAAGATCATAAGGAGGTTTGGTAGTGGGGCCTTATTAGCAAAAACAGATATACAGTCAGCATTTAGGTTACTCCCCATCTCACCTGATTCTTACAATTCATTTGGCTTTTGTTTTGAAACATATTTTTTCTACGACATGTGTTTACCAATGGGTTGCGCATTGTCATGCCACTATTTTGAGCTATTCGCAACATTTCTTCAGTGGGTGATTATGTACGAGTCAGGTTGCGAGGGGATTATACACTATCTGGACGATTTTCTGTTCATAGGCCCCCCTGACTCACCAATTTGTGGCTTATTATTACAATTATTCTTAGTTATTTCTGAATATTTTGGTGTTCCACCTGCTTCTGAGAAGACAGTGAGCCCAGTGTCAAAGTTAGTATTCTTGGGAATTGGTATTGATACAGAATCGTTTCAATACCAGCTTCCAGAAGAAAAGATCAGGAAGATACAAAGTACTATATGTCTATTCTTGAGGAGGAAGAAAGTGATTTTAAAGGAATTACAATCCTTTTTAGGTCACTTAGCCTTCGCGTCTCGGATTATGCCAGCTGGGAGGATCTTCTCTAGGAGACTGTCTCTGGCTATGTCGGGTTTAAATTCACCTTTTTCCCACATACGGCTTACTACGGATTTGAAAGATGACCTATTAGTATGGTCACAATATTTGTCGGAATACAACGGGCGCACGATGTTCCAAGAAGATTTTATTTTCTCTGAAGATATGAATTTGTATACAGATGCTGCAGGGTCAATAGGTTTTGCAGCAATCTGGAAAACACACTGGTGTTATAATTCTTGGCCCATGTCTTGGGTCCAGAATAAAATAACAAAGAATATTGTTTTGTTAGAGTTATTTCCCATAATAGTTGCTTTTGAATTGTGGGGGAGTCATTTTGCTAACAAAAGAATATTAATACATTCAGATAATAAAGGTGTGTTATTTGCTATAAATTGCTTATCTTCAAAATCCGAGAATGTTATCAAATTGCTTCGTTATTTTGTTTTGCTTTGTCTGAGACTTAATGTCTGGGTCAAGGCAAGGCATATTCCGGGTAAGCAGAATGCAGTAGCTGATGCATTATCTCGTTTTCAGATATCACGTTTCAAGCTGCTTTTTCCGGAAGCGGACCCGATGGGTTGCAAATGCCCAAACCATTTATGGGAATTTTTTTTTTTTCTTTTTTTTTTTTTCCACATCAGACTTAACCCGAAATTTGAGGCTTGAGAGGGGTTCATCTTTGTTCCGCCCTTCGTGTATAGTCCTCGGATTTGCATCACTTGTGGATACTTTAATTTTTTTTTTTTTTTTTTATTAACTTAATATATGTTTATATATTTATGTTTATATATGTTTCTTTTTTTTTTCTTTTTTTTTGTTAAATTTTTTTTTTTTATGAACAATAGTGGTAGCGCATAGTGATAGTGAATCTGGCAGTTTGCTCTTGTGTGATTAATGACTTGCCATGAACCCCTCAATCACTTTATTTATCCCTGGGTCTCCCCCCCTCCCCCCTCCCTGTTTCCATGTTTACTCTATTAGATCGGGTCGACTGTCTCTTGTCTTTTTTTTTTTTTGATTAAATTACGTTTTTTTTTTTTTTTTTTTTTTTTTAGCTGTCTATTTCTGATAATACCTGAATAAACCCCTCCGTTGTCTTAAAGTTTCTCCATTGTTCCCAGATCCTCCCGCCTCTTCCTCCCTCTTCCTCTCCCAGATCTACCCTTCTAAGGTACTCCATCTCTGCGATGTGATCGACCCTGTGTATTAGTTCTTTTAGGGGTGGTTTCTGTGGGTGGAGCCAAAACTTCGGGATCAAGCCCTTTGCTGCGTTTAACAGTGTGGGGACCAATGTCAGAGCGTATTTTTTTTCCCCTTTTACTAGGCCTTGTCTGTGGAAAAGGCAGGTCATAGGATCCAGAGGGATCTTTTCTCCGGTGATTTCTTTGATTAATTTGAGTACTTCTTTCCAATATTCCCGAACTCTCGGACAGTCCCACCATATGTGCATTGTTGTCCCTACTTGGTTGCATTCCCTCCAGCATAGGGGGGAATTCGTTGTATGTATTTTGTTGAGTTTTACCGGGGTCAAGTGCCACCGCATCATGCATTTGTAGTTTGCTTCTACTGTTGTTATGTCTTTGGCATAGTTAAAAGTGGCTTTGATCATGTGTATTTCTTCTATCTTTTCTCCCATTTCTTTCTCCCACATCTCTATGCTTTGTAATGGGTCCTTTGTCGTGAATTCTGTGAGAATTTTATAAATCACCGCGATTCCGTGCTGTAGTGATTCACCTGTGGAACAGAGTTTTTCAAATACGTTCTGTGCTGTAATATCTCTTATTGGTGCTGGCAGTGTGCTAACTAAGTGTTTTAGTTGTAAGTATTCCCAGTCCGTTATATGTTGTGCACTTTCTAATATGTGTATCTCTTCTTTTTTTTTTTTTTTTTCCCTTGTGTGACTATATCGCCTAATCTATTACTACCTAATTTTTTCCCCATTTTAGTCCTATTACCTGGTGCAAAAAAATCTGTGTTTGCTAGTGGGATTAAAGGAGAGTTGTATTCCCATTTTTCCCGTTTAATTACCTTATCCCATATGTTAAAGACCTGTTTTGTGATACTATGTGTATCCGGATTAATTATTCTAAGTTTAGGTGGGATCCATATGTTTGTGTTTAAGTGCTGATTACTTATCTCATTTTCTATTTGTGCCCATTTTTTTGACGTGTTCCTGTTTGTCCATTCTACTAATCTCGCTAGTAGTACCGCCTGATAGTATCTTTTTATGTCTGGGAGAGCTAGTCCACCTCTTTTTTTTCCCCGGGTAAGAGTTGCGTAGCTTATTCTTGGTTTTTTATCATGCCATATGTATTTTGAAATTATGGTTTTTATTACCTTAAAGAAACTTTGTGGTATATTTATTGGTAGCATTTGAAACATGTATATTATCTTTGGTAATACTATCATTTTGAAAGTGTTAATCCTCCCCACCCAAGTAATCTGTTTATGGATTAAGTTCTTTAACTCTCGTCTTACTGCATTGAGTAAGGGGACATAGTTTTCCTCGTAGAGACCTTCCACTTTGGGGGTTATTTTTATCCCTAGGTAAGTGAGTGATTTTTGTTCCCACGTAAACGTAGGGTCTCCTCCTCGTTTTTTTCTATTCCTATATTCATGATTACCGTTTTAACTGGGTTTATTTTAAAGTTGGAGAGTCTCCCATATCTTCCTATTTCGTCTATTATATTGGGTATTGATATTTTGGTTTTGGTCACATATAAGAGAACATCGTCGGCGTATGCTGCCAATTTCTGTTCTTCATCTCCTACTCTCACCCCCCCTATATCTGGGTTGTTCCTTATCTTACACAACAATGGTTCCAGCGCTATTACATATAGGAGGGGGGAGAGCGGGCAGCCCTGTCTTGTTCCATTCATCATCTCTATCACCGACGATACCCTCCCATTAACCTTTACTTTAGCCGTAGGGGACTTGTATAGGTTTCCCACCCATTCCATATATCTGGGACCCATTCCTATACTTCTCAAGGTCTCCATCATAAACCCCCAGTCGACTCTGTCAAAGGCTTTTTCAGCATCTAGTGACATGAGTACGACTGGGGGTTTTTTTCTTCTTCCCTTCATGTAATAGTAGAATTGTTCTTAAGCTATTATCTCTTCCCTCTCTGCCACTTACAAATCCAGTCTGATCTGGCCTTATTAAGTCGGGCATATACGGTTTTATCCTTGTTGCCAGGATCTTTGCGAAGATTTTTATATCTGTATTTAACAATGCGATCGGGCGGTAGTTTGCGCAAAGGGTCTTGTCTTTTCCTGCTTTAGCGATGATAGAAATATTAGCAAGAAGAGATTCTTTCCTCACATCTTCCGTTCCCCCTAATTTATTAAAATATGTGCACATTTCCGGAATCAATGACTCTTTAAATTTTTTATAGTATTTGATTGACAGTCCATCGGGGCCTGGGCTTTTCCCTCCTGGTGTTCCTGCGATCGCTTGACTAATTTCTGCGTGTGTGATTGGTTCTTCTAATGTTTCAACTATTTCCGGTGTTAATTTTGGTAAATTAGCTTCTCTTAGGTACTCTCTTATTTTTTTTTCCCTATTCACCTTTTCTTCTTGAGTCTCACCTTTTCGAATTGTGTACAGTGTGGTATAATACGTCCGAAAGGCCTCCGCGATCTCAGACGTCCTAAACCTCATCTGTCCTGCCTGATCTTTTATTTTTTCTATATAGTTTATGTTTCTTTTTTCTTTTGAGATTTTTGCCAAATACTTCCCTGGTTTATTCCCCCATAAATACCTTTCTTTCGCTACATTTTTAAATGTTTTCCTGGCTTCAATCTCCATTAGGTCTCTTTATTGGGTCCTCTTCATTACCATTTCCCGGTAGACTTTATTGTTTTGTTGGTTTTTATGTTTAGTTTCTAATTCTTGCAACTCTTTAATTATCTTATTTCTATTTGTTTCTCTAGCCCTCTTTTTGTACGCCCCTAAGGAAATTAATTTCCCTCGGATATACGCCTTATGCGCTTCCCAGATAGTAGCTGTATTTACTTCGGTTATGTTGTTTACCGTAAAGTATTCTTCTATGTCCGTTCTTATTGTTTCAAGGACATCCAAATCCTCTAATATTATTCTGTCTTCTACTATAAAATTTAAGTTTTTCCCTATCCCTATGGCAACTCCTCTGGATCCTTTCTGCGGGGAATCTCCGTAATACCATATTGGGACTGCACGAGAGTTGAGCCTCACTCTCGAATCGAGAGTTATATGTGTCTCCTGAAGAAAAATCACATCAGCGGGAAATCTTTCGATCTCCTTTAGGATCATATGTCTTTTCCGAGGGGAACTAAGACCTCTTACATTGTATGTAATTAAGTTTACCTTAGACATGGGTGAAAATATTTTTTTTCTCCTTTTTTCATCCTTTCCCTCTCTATGTTTTCTTCTCGTTGTTTTCTGACAGTCGCCCGATCTTGTTGTTCTCCCTCTCCCTTGCCCTCCTCTCCCCTCCTCCCCCCCCCCCTCTCCCCGCCCCCCTCCCCTCCCCCCTCTCCTCTCCCTGGCCCTCCTCCCTCCCCGGGCCAGCTCCCTTCCCCTAACCCCCCCAACCCTACTCCCTTTCTTCAATCCCCCCCCATTCCCCCCTTCCCATGATGGAATCTTGACCCTCGGGTCTTCCTTCGGAGCATCCTTTCCTGCACCTCTTTTTGCAGGAGGTGCAGGAGTGCTCCTTGACTTGAGGCGGAGTACAATTCGACGTTGCCTCTCTTCCCCTAGTCCCAGGGGAATTCTCTCAAGGCTGTCATGAGCTCCTGGTCCCTGGTCCCCCCCCCCCTTCGCTACACCTAGCATTATTCTTTTCTCCTCTTTTTTCTTCCTTCCCTTTCCCTTCCCCTTTTTACCTTCTCTCTTTCTCCCCCCTTTTTTTTTTCCTTTTTTTTTTTTTTCCTTCCCCTTTTCCTTCCCTTCCCACCCCCTCCCCCTCCCTTTTTCTTCTCTCCTTTTGTAACCTTTGCCTCCCCTCCTCCCTCCCCCCCACTGCCCCCCCCTCCCCCCATTCTTCTCACAATTAGTAATTTGGAATTGGGATTCCCAATTTCTGACAGAACTCAGGTATTTCATCAACGAATCTTAATTTCGCCGTAACCCCATCTTTTCTACCTATCAGGCATGCTGGAAACCCCCAGTTATACTGTATTTCTAGATCTTGTAGCTCCCTTAATAAAGGCTTCAAGTTCCGTCTTCTTCTAAGCGTTTCTTGTGATAGATCTTGGTATATTTGAATATTATGATCTTCGTATTTAATTGGAGCTTTCCCTCTGAGGTTCTTCCATAGTAGGTTTTTTTCTTCCCAGTTTTCGAATCTTATTATAATATCTCTGGGTTTTTCTTGAGGGATTTCTCTGGGCCTCCTGACTCTGTGAGAGATATTTCTCTGCCCAATATTGGGTTACATATTTTTCGGATGATTTCTGGGAGATTTTCTGACTGGGAGGAGTCGGGGACTCCGCGTATCCTAATATTTTTCCGTCTGTCTCTGTTTTCCTGATCTTCTGCTTTATAAGCTTGTTCCCTTTGCTCTTTTTTTATTTCCAAAATTTCCGCTTCTAATTTTTTAATAGTATGGGAATTGTGATCTATTTTTTTTTCAGCTTCCTCCAGTCTTTCCAGCATGAATCCCATGTTTCTCTCCATTCTCTCCATTTGAGTTGATAATGCTTTTTCTAAGGCAGCAAACATTCCCTGCATCTCTGTTTTTGTTGGTAGAGCCAAGCCTGATATTTGTTCCTCTACGTCGAGTATTGTCGCTGTTTCATATTCTGTTACTGTCTCTGGGAGGGTTTCTGGGTTTGTGGAGGTATTTGGGTTGGTTAGAATAGTTTTTGTTTTATCCTTTCTTTTTTCCCTTTCCTTCCCGTTCATCCCCTGGGTTACGAATTTGTTCATTGGCCCCGGACTTTGACTCATACGGGGGGACGAGACAAGGCCCCCCCTTGCACCCCTTGCTCTAGTGCTCATTTCTTTAAGTTTTCTTTAAGTCTTCCGCACTGAGAATTTGATCGGTTTAATTTAGTTACTTCTTCTAAATGAAGATTATAACAAGGAAAGAGAAAGAAAGAAAAAAATAAAAATTTCTCGGGGTATATGGAGCTTAAGTTAAGGTAAATTCTTAAGTGAATATAGGTTCGATTCATCTGATGTTCCTCCAATGTTTGTAAAGGGGAGGAGGGGAAAAAGGTATATCTTTTCGGGCTAGTGATTATTGTTGTGCTGCTCTGTATAGTACATGTTCCCAATGTATATGTATACTCTTTTGTTTTTCTTCTGTTCCTTCTGTTCCTTACTTTTACCAACTGTCCATCCCTATTTTACTGTTTACTATTTTACTGTTATAGTCCACAATAATCAAGAGCAATAACCCCGGATGGTTCTGACCTAGGTAGATATACGAGGGAGGTAGGGAAAAACTCGAGGATAGATGGGGGTAGCCACCTATTGGCCGCCTATTGAGCCACCTATTGAGCCAGATCTTCTACTTCACCCGCTTCGCTCATTACCATTTACCATTCAAATTTATCCAGAGATATTCAACAGATATTCAACAGACAACAGTCCATACAACAGCCCATACAATAATCGTTAGGTATCGAGATTTATCACCATTTGATTGTGCTGTTTAATTAGGTCGTCCGGCTATGGCTCCTGTCCAGTCAGGTGCTACCTCTTTTTGTTGATCTCATAGACAGCCACATCTACTGCACATCTACTGCTCTCAGCAAACTCTCATATTGTTTGTAGTATATGGTTCAGCACGAAGTACACACAAGATAGGAAAAAGTGAAGTAGATAATTACTTACAGTCCTTACAGTCCTGCGATTCACCTTCACCCTATCCGATCCAGCTTCCTGGTTCTGACTTTTCTTTGAGTTTAGTACTTACTTTTCCTTTATTTTCCTTTATTTGCAGTTTATGCAATTCTGCTGTATAGCTGCTGAGTGGGAGTATGGGAGTATTTGCTAATAGTAGACTTGGGTACTGGCAGTGCAAAAAAAAAAAAAAAAAAAAGAAAAGCATTTCAGGTCCCTTAGTCTTCTAGTTTACAAGTCCGAGGGAGTTTTGCTCGTCCACAGGTTCACTGCAGATCTGTTCCGCTACTATACCCCTCTGTAGTTAACCGCACACACAGGGCTTACAGGATGTCAAGCAAACAAGCAAAGCCCGCAAGCCTCCCTCCGTCTCCACCGCCGACAGACCCCCCCGGTCTGCGCCCTCCACCTCCCCACAGCCGCCTGCACCTCCACCTCGCGATCCGACGCACACTCCTCACGTGACTCCGGAGCGGCAACGCGGCGAGGGACAGCAAGCCCAGCGGAGGACGCCACCGAGACAGCCACGCTGCAAGCGAGCCGGCACCAGCAACCCCCCCCCGCCCGCAGCAGAGCGGTCCACACACGTGGGCGGGAGCAGAACGGGATCCTCCGACACGTCGGTGGGAACGCCAGACAGCAGGAAAGCCAACAGGAGAACCTGGACGAAGGAGACGCGGCGCGGTAAGCTATTTGTCAAGCTGTTTCAATGTTCTGGGGGAGCCAGGGGAGGGGGAGTGCAAAGGCCACACTCAACCGGGAACAATAGAATTCAGCAGACGGGATTCAGCAGACAGCCAGCTAGGCGGACGGCTTGTTGTCCAGCCATCTCCGCGTTACGGGACCTTCCCAGGAGCTCTTTCCCTAACCGCCCTGAGACGAGGCTCGCGCCATCCTAGACTCCTCCCTCCTCTCTCATTTATGGGAATTGATCTAACTTCAGTTCTAGATTCCATAAAACATTCAGTGGCTCCTAAAACATGGATCGATTACTCGATCGCTTGGAAAAAATGGCTGGTGTTTAATGATGCACTGGGTTGTTCAGGTTTGTTGCCTACAGAGAATTAATTATTGGCTTTCCTTAGCTCATTGATGGATAAGAAATTATCATTTGCATACATACACAAAAGTCTAGCAGGGATCTCATTTTTTCTAAAATGGTATAAATTGCCAGTTTGCAATAGTTTTTTCTCAGTGCGGCAAGCACTCAAGGGGTATAAAAGGAGGACATGTAGACCAGATACTCGCAGGCCTATTTCTATTGATATCCTTAAGAAAATATGCAAGGCAACGCTGGATATATGTCGATCCAATTATGAAGCCTTATTATTCCAAGCAGCCTTTATTTTAATTTTCTTTGCTGCATTGCGAGTATCTGAACTAGTCCCAGCTAACAAGACAGGTAGTACAGGTTTGAAAATGGAGGAGGTTTTAGTCATTGATGAAAAAGTTAGGGTTTTTGTGAGCAAATCAAAAACAGATATTCTGGGTAAAGGTCAGTGGCTCACTTTGAATGCCTGTGGTGACCCATTAATTTGCCCTTTTTTGATTCTTTCCAGATACATATGCTCTAGACCAAAATGTTCAGGAAAATTCCTGGTACATGAGGATCAGTTACCACTCACGAAATTTCAATTTACAGCAATTTTGCATCGATGTTTATCTCATGCTGGCCTTGCCCAGTTTAAATTTTCTTCCCATTCTTTTAGAATAGGAGCCGCAACAGAAGCGGCTAGAATGGGTCTGGATGAATCTATGATTAAACAGCTAGGTAGATGGGAGTCTAGTCGTTTTAATTTGTATGTTCGTCCTAATCTATCTATTTGATCCCTAGGTAAAAGGAAAGCAGTTTGGATTATTGGACACTCGTTTGTGCATTGGGCCCACAAAAGAGCTGGTCAGAGATGTTATACTTCTAACTTGTCTTTTCCCATTGAGTCGCACCAATTATTTTGGAAAGGTTTACGTGGGCTTCAGTTCAAAAATGTGTTATTTCACATAGGTCAGTTGGCTAATTACTGGCCTACACCGGATATAGTTATTATACATACTGGAGGTAATGATGTGGGCATGATGTCCACTTTGGATTTAATGTTCATGATAAAGAAAGATTTGCTGACAATTAGCAATACTTTTCCTAATGCTAAAGTGGTTTTCTCTGAAATGGTCCCACGTCTTGTCTGGTTATCCTCTGATGGGTTTGGAGAAGATTAGACGGAGAGTGAATCATTCCATAGAAAAATTCATGCAAAATTTAAAAAGTTTTTCTTTCAGACATAGGGAGCTAGAGGGAGGTTTCATAGGACTATATAGACAAGACGGTGTGCACTTGTCAAACATAGGCCTAGACATATTTAATTCAGGTCTCCAAACCATAATTGAGAGGGCCGCGGTGGTGGGCTAGGCCGGATTTTGTTTCTAGAAACAAAATCGGCTGGTGGGGACTTTGGTGAATAGTTTATTTATGGTACTCGCTTGAGTCCCATGACTGAGTGAGATTTTTGAGAATTTTGAAATATATTTGAAGTTTTAAAATAAATGTATTGATGAAATTAATAAAGATAAGTTTGGAATATAATTAATGGATTGTATTGTTATATACCAATAAAAGGTGCCGCGGCCATTTCTATACCATCAGTGATGGTTCTGGTTTGGTTTCTTATTTTTAGTTGAATAGATAATTTTGGTTATAGCCTACATTCCCATGAAAAAGGGGGCATTATTTAGTGCCCACTACATGGGAGTGTGGCTAGGCAAAATGTTTCTTAAAGGTTAAAACTCGAAGGTTTAGTATTAATAAAAAAAAAAAAAATGTCTTAATGTTATACGTACATATATATATGTGTATATATATATATATATATATATATATATATATATAGGTATTCATATATACAGTACAGGTTAGCTAATAAGGTTAGTATAGCTTTAAAGGAGCAACAGGCACATGTACTAAAAAAAAATAAAAAAAAAAATGTGTAGCCTTCAGGCGGGAAAAACACGTGGATTTCAAGCGGGAACATCACATGGACCGCATGACTCATACATGTGAGCCAGGGGTATATAAGACCCTTGTTGCCCGCTCAGGGTCACATTTGACCTTATAGGTTGAAAGAGCTCTCCCACCCCCCCCTCCCTTGTCGCAGCACCTTCTATGTGGCTTGTCACCCTTGGATCAAGGGGGGACTTTGGTGAATAGTTTATTTATGGTACTCGCTTGAGTCCCATGACTGAGTGAGATTTTTGAGAATTTTGAAATATATTTGAAGTTTTAAAATAAATGTATTGATGAAATTAATAAAGATAAGTTTGGAATATAATTAATGGATTGTATTGTTATATACCAATAAAAGGTGCCGCGGCCATTTCTATACCATCAGTGATGGTTCTGGTTTGGTTTCTTATTTTTAGTTGAATAGATAATTTTGGTTATAGCCTACATTCCCATGTGTTTTGGGATGTAATCGACATAAACCCATGGAATGTGTGAGAAATATGGCACATTCCAAAACTTGTTGCAAAAAATGAAATCTTCTATGCACTCAACATGTCTCCCAGCAAATACCTTGGGGTGTCTACTTTCCAAAAAGGGGTAATTTAGAAGGTGTTTGTACTTCCCTGGCATTTTAGCACCTTAAGAAATGTAATAGACAGTCAGAAAGTAAAAGCTGCTTAAATTCCAGTATAAATACAGTAAAACCTTGGTTTGAGAGTAACTTGATTTGAGAACGTTTTGCAAGACAAGCAAAATGTTTTAATAAATGTTGCCTTGATATACAAGCAATGTCTTGATATAAGAGTAGCTTCATGTCACAACTGAGTATAAAAAATAAGAGAGGCGCCTTTAAGTGTAGCAATATGGTTACATTTAATGAAGGTACAACATTTAGCAACTTATTGCTACACTTAGAGGTGCCTCTTTTCTCTTTTATACCTTGTAAAATCTGTGACATAAAAGTGCTTTGGATTACAAGCATGTTTCTGGAATGAATTATGCTCTCAAACCAAGGTTTTACTGTACCAGTTTGTAGACGTTATAACTTTCATAAACAAATCAATATAAACTTTTTTTTTTTTTTTTTTACCAAGGATAAATGACATGACAAAATTTGGATATTTTGTATAAAAGAAAGTAGAAAATGTTGAGGTTTATATTTAGCAAAAAAAAAAAACGGTAGCGATCAAATGCCACCAAAAGAAAGCTATATTTGTGTTTAAAAAATGGTAACAATTTCATTTGGGTAGAGTGTTGCATGATCGAGAAATTGTCAATTAAAGTAGCACAGTGTTGAATAGCAAAAAATGCTCTGGTCATGAAGGGGAAAAAAAACCTTCCCTAGGTCAAGTGGTTAATAAATGGAATGTTTTCCTCTTATTTGCACAAAGAGATTTTTTGTAATCTGTACATTATTGTTTGTATTTGCACATTATTATATTTTTAACCCCTTGGCGCTGGCACCTGCTGGCCCTTTAAGGGGTTTTGCATTCTGGGAGGTGGGGCAGGGCTTGTGACCATGTGACTGACATGATTCGCAATACGCACTTGTGAGCTGCCGGTCACTGTGTCAGGAGCATGCTCTCGGCACAGCTCTACAGGTCTGATGAACGCAAATAACCGCCCCCTTGGTGCCAAGGCCCAGCCACTGAGAGGCCGCATATTTGGGTGTGGTTGGTGCCATGGGGTTAAGTGGTTGTAAAGGGGGAAGTTTTTTTACCTTAATGCAAAAGAGAGAGCAGCTGTGTTACTCTCTCTTTACCTCCTCATTGAACTTAGTGAGATCAGCAGGAGGCATTGTCTTCTGCTTCTGCCGATCAAAGCCAGTAATGAGGGAGCTTGGGGAGGCGGGCTAAGCCACACAGTGTTTTTAGGGGATTGCACGTGGGCCACCATTGGAAGTGGCTTCCTATGGTTGGCACATGGAGAAGAGGTGGCTCAAGGAGTTTGGGTAGCAGCGCTGTATCCTGGCCTAGGCCAACAAGGCCCAGGCCTAGGGCAGCACTTTGCAGGGGGGCAGCACAAAAAGAGTCCCCACCGACTTGCGCTTCACTGTTAGTGTAGCTGCAGTCTTATTGGGCAGGCTGGGCTGAGAGGCAAATTAGTCTAGCGCCCCCATAAAGCGGCCGCACTGCTTCTGGTATGCAGGCGGCCGGCATTCTGCAACTGTGGGGGGGGGGGGTTCTGCTGCACCATTGGCATGGTTAAATCTTCTTAGTCCTCCCCATAAAATTATCAGAAATTTGTGCTTAAAGTAGAACTATAGGCACTTAACTTTATTTTTCATTTTGGACAGAGTAAGGGGGGTTATTGCCCCTGTCAGTTTATTTTGTACCATTCCTGTCCCATTGCAGAGATTTCCCTTCACTTCCTACCCCATAGCCAAACAGGAAGTGAGAGGAAATGTATACAAATTAAGGGATTCCAGGGCGGGTCTTTAATAGAAAGGGGCGTGGTCTTGTCAGGAAGGGGTGTGTCATATTTAAATTAGGGGGTGCACGAGTTTAGTCAGGCCTAGGGCAGCACAAAACCTAAATACACCCCTGGCAGGTAGGGGTTCCGAGAAGAGAAAGATCGAGGCAGCTCTGTGCAAAACCATTCCAGAGAGCAGGTAAGTATAACATGTTTGTTAGTTTAAAAAATACTTTACAATCACTTTAAGAGATTGGTGCATACACAGCTTCTGAATGAGTTATGCACCAAAGAAAAAAATTGGTGTGTCTGTGATTGCTTGGGTTATTCTAAAAAATATAATTAAAACCTGGAGCAACTAGTGATGGAAAGGTGAGGCAGGATGTTATAGTTTTTAATTCTCACTAGAAAGGACATCTTCTATGGTATTTGCAGTCCCCCCTTACAGTTTTTGTATTTTTTATTTTTATTGATTTTGTTTAGTATTTTTTTATTGCACAGTTTTATCATAAGCAATATGTGTTCTGGGTGTTTAACTCATTGTGTAGTTCAAACTATGGGAGTTAGTTAGCTTCCCTAGGGATTGGCGTATAAATATCACCCGACTGGTTCTGAAGCTTTGGACTTAATAATGAGCCCTGTATTTAAGGTTTATTTTTTTTCTGAATTGGTATGGAGGGTTGAGTCAGAGATATGGGTTCCACTATTTCTAAACTCTTCAGGCCCCGTTTACGTGCTTTTCAAATAGCTAGCGGGAACCCACATTCCTGCCTAATGACATATGAATGGGTCCTTAATATTGAAATGTGGGCAACCACTAACCACATTTTTTATTGAGGTGGATCTGGAGGTGGTAAAACATGGTAACCAAATCAGATATCAATAAAACAAATATTGTAAATACACAGTGTGTCATAAGAAATGATATGTTATATGTTATGATATACAGGACTGTGCAAAAGTTTAAGGCAGGTGTGAAAAGAGTTCTGTAAATTAATAAAGCTTTCCGAAATAGAAGTGTTAATAGTTTATTTGTATCAGTTAACAAAAAACGTGACATTGACTGTATGACATATACATACTGTTTGTTAGGGGTTGTTGTCCTGCTGCAGAATACATTTGGGGCCAATCACATGATGGTATTGCATAATGCATAAATATCTGTATTTCTCAGTATTGAGAACAACATTGATCCTGACCAGATCTCCAACTCTTTTTCCGGGAATGCAGCCACAAATCCGCAAGAATCCTCCACCATGCTTTACTGTTGCCTGAAGACACTTACTATTGTACCACTATCCTGTCCTTCAGCAAACAAACTGCCTTCTTCTACAGCCAAATATTTCAAATTTAACTAATCAGTCCAGACCACCTGGTGCAATTTTTCTGCACCCCATGTTTTCATACATAGTTGAGTCACTAAGCCTTGTTTTCACATAGTCGGTGTGGCTTTTTAGCCATAATTCTTCCATGAAGACCACTTCTGGCCAGACATCTCCGGGCAGAAGATGGGTGTACCTGGGTACCACTGGTGTCCACCAATGCTCTGCTGATGGCACTGTAAGGCCGCGTACACACGATCAGACCGGTCCGATGAAACTGGTCTTAAGAACAGTTTCATCGGACCAATTCGATGGTGTGTACCATCGAATTGCTTTAAAATCTGCTTTAAAATCTGTCCGACGGACACCTGTCCATCGGACAGATTCGATGGTTAGTACACAAAAGCATCGGACCAAAATCTGCGCATGCTCAGAATCAAGTCGACGCATGCTTGGAAGCATTGAACTTCGTTTTTTCAGCACGTCGTTGGGTTCTACGTCACCGCTTTCTTTTTGGGAGGGAGTGGGGGCTTGTAGCTGCTGACTTTTAATAAACATAAAACGCCTGGAACTCCTCTTTAATGTTGCCTGCTTCTTTGTGCTTCTTCAAAAGAGCGTGAACAGCACATCTTGAAACCCTAGTCTGCATTCAAATCTTTGGCTGGGAGAGACCTTGTTGCTGTTTTATATCTACCTTGTGTGCCCAGTCTTGCCATGGTGTATGACAATGTGGCATGAAACTGTCTTCCACAACCTCACCTTAGTAGCAGTGTTTGACTGTTCCTCATCCAGTTTTAAGACTCTTACACAGCTGTTTCTGTTTAAGATAATGACCGTTTTAACCTACATATGACATTAAGCACCTGCTTGGTATAATTAGTTAATTATACACCTGCCTCTAATCCTACAAAATATTTGACTTTGTGCAATGTGTACAAAGTGTGCAAGTGTAAGAATTGATGCTGGTCTGAAGTCAAAGGGTAATCACACCAACTATTGATTTGATTTAGATTTTTCTTCTGTTCACTAACTTTGCATTTCCAAAAATTTATAAAAATAAACAAATTATATTTTTAAAAGCATTTTTAGCTTACATCATTTCTTTCCAGTTCTTATCATCAGCTAGAACACTGAAATTTTCTGTCCTGTCTCATGTAATTTTTTTTATATCTTTCTAAACATGCATGCATTTCATTTTTATAAATATATGTTACATACTATACCTGTCACCAAATAAGGAATGAACCCTGTTAAACCCTGTTAACCTATCACATTGATCACCATGATTAAATTACATCTCTCACATATTATCCACTGCAACATCCTTCTTGGATGGAGACCAATATATCTTGAACAAGTTTATACCTTAGCTTGCTGTTTATTTTCAGGTTTCAAAACATCACTCAGATGTCTGTAATTAAATACACAATTACTTTTTAAACATGTACCTTACTCAGTCTCAGTTAGAACACTACATGATAACTCTTCTGTAATCTTTCTTCCTTTTTTTTTTTTTTTTTTGCAGTTTTGATTATCCTTTTTTTTATGATTTTATTACTTTGGTCAATTCTGACACTAATTCTGTCAATTCTGACACTACCAACATGGTAAAATATTACACAGAATCCCTCTAGTAGATTGGGACCACTTTGGCTCCAACAACATTACCCCAGTATAATTTTGCTAATATGGCTATGGCCTGGAGACTTTGGTTTCTTTTTATATACATTATCATTTATAGAGAACTGTTAATATGTCATGCATCCCCCTATAGTTACTGATGTTTACTTATGAAATGGCATTGTGTCTCTGGTTTAGTATTTCAGGCTATAATGTCTCTTTTTAAAATGTTGGCTAGGGCCCTTATTTGGAAGAACTGCTGCTTACTGTTTTTAGAAATATAACTCTTAATTTTAGTACCTAAAATATCTGTTAAATTAAAATACATTGTACACTGTCCTTTTATTTTCTGTACCTGAACAATGTGGCGTTGCTTCACTCCAGTTCCCAGAAGAAAGACATTGTATAGTATCCATTCCATTCAGGAAAAATCCATCAAGACATTCAAAGTGACAGAGGGATTCAAAACTAAAATTTCCCCAAGGATGGGAACAATTCATTGATGTCAATGGTTCATTTAGCAAATGGGGACATTGTACAACTGTAAGAAAATACAGACATATATTTATTAGAGTTACATTATGTTAAGATTGTGTATTTTAAGTGAAACTACATTGCCACTTTCTTTTCTAATTTTCAAATAACATTTGTGCACCACAGACATACTAAAACGTTGAAAATCTAAAATAACCAGGTTGAATGAATCGTGAATCAAATACGAGGGTACTTCAAACTAATATCATATAGCCCTTTGGTATCCATCAGGGATAGGGTCCTGCAGTTTTATCACAAAGAATAATGACATAAGAAGTTAAACACAATAATAGAATCATTGTATAAAAAAGGTTGAAAAACTGTGCTGATGTCAAAAGTAACTCTTAAGCCTTGTACACACAATCAGATATCTGATGGAATCTAATCTGATGGATTTTTTCATTGGATATCCAATGAAGCTGACTTTCATCTGTCTTGCTTACACACTATCGGTTAAAAATCTGCGGTGACATAAAACACTACGACATGCTGAGAAAAGTTAAGTTCAATGCTTCCGAGCATGCGTCGACTTCTGAGCATGCGTGGATTTTTGACCGATGAATTTCCCCACAGACGATAGTTTTTTTCTATCGTTTTTTTTAACCATAAGAAAAATTTAAAACAGGTTCTATTTTTTTCACCGATGGATAAAAAACCGATAGGGCCCACACGCGATCAGTTTGCCCAATGAAAACGGTCCATCGGTCCATTTTCATCAGACGAACCAATCGTGTGTACAGGGCTTAAGTGTATGTGAATAACAGTAGAGACTAAACCATGTGATATAACCACAGTCAGAAGCAGAATAAAAAAATAAAAAAGGCTGCAACTGCTACACAATAATCCGAGTGAACCAAAAACAATCAATAAATTGCATTTTAACTTGCTTTGTGTCTGTGTCTCATTTAAAGGTGTACCTAACATGTCTGAACCTAGAGTGTCAGAGGGGACTGGAAAGTTCACAGGGTCAAGGGGGGTATTAGAGAACATGCATTACCAAGCAACCCTCAAGGGTTAAATAAACCATTTTTAAGACATACTACACTATCTGGATTTTCACTATCTTTCTATGTAATGGCCGATTGAGAGCTATATTGGTAAACCACAGAGGGCTACATCTAGGATGGAGATAATTTTGATTCATTAGAGGCTGTATATTGATTTTTCAGGTGAGCGGCCAGTTTTCACAGTGGTGCACTACATTGCTGAAGCATTGGATTGCAAGTATATGTATTTGGAAGATTGTCACTGCACCTTATATTTAAATTGGAAAGAACTTTATATATACTCACTCGTTTGAGTTATACAGCACTAAATTTTAGATTCACTGCCTACCAGGGCACTTTGGACTGATTATCACTATTTTATTTTTTATATAGAGGTGGTTATATGGATGCATTTCTATACAGCATTGAATGAGAACACAATTTTGAAAAATTATTTGTTTGAATGTCAATATACATTATATGTTTTTGATTTGTATTGTCTATCACTATGATACTTTATTTAAAACTTAATATTGGCATTTAGTGCCACACTTTTTTTTTTGTTTTATTAATTCTTTTGCATTTTAACTGCTGCCTATGGCAGCACTGGCAAGACTTACCCTTGCTTCCTGACACTGTCAATGCTGGGAAAGAAATTGGTGGAATAGGTGCCTTAAAGACTGAAGACACAGCCAGCAATGACAGGGGTTGTAAATGTTCTTCATTCTGCCCATTAGGAATTTAATTTCAAATCAAATAAATAGAATAACGATTTATTCAGTAGAGAAACTCTGATCCGTTCACTAAAATCATTTATTCTAAATAAAAATATGAAGGTACTTTGGTTTCTTTTTATATATAATTTAAAAAGAACTGTTAATATGTCATGCCCCCCCCCCCCCTCATGGTTTCTGATGCTTACTTATGAAATGGCATTGTGTCTCTGGTGCAGTATTTTAGCCTACAATGTCTCTTTTTAAAATGTTGACTAGGGTCCCATTGGGAAGAACGGCAGCTTACAATTTTTAGAACTATGCCTCTTAATTTTCATACATAAAGTATGTGTTAAAAGAAAATACATTGTACCTTGCCCTTTAATTTCTGTACCTGAACAATGTGGAGTTGCTTCACTCCAGTTCCCGGAGGAAAGACACTGGATATTATCCATTCCATTCAGGAGAAATCCATCAAGACATTCAAAGTGGCAGAGGGATTCAAAACTGAAATTTCCCCAAGGATGGGAACAATTCATATATGTCAATGGTTCATTTAGCAAATGGGGACATTGTACAACTGTAAGAGAATACAGACATATATTTATTAGAGTACATTGTGTTAAAATTGTATATTTTAAGTGAAACTACATTGCCACTTTTTTTTTTTTTAAATAACATCTGTGCACCACAGACATACTAAAACGTTTAAAAACCAAATCATTTGAATGATTTAGTCCTTTGTTGTCAGGGACAGAGTCCCAACATTTTTATCACAAAGGAGAAAGACATTAAAAGGTCAAAGACAATCATAGAATACCTTTCAGAAAACATATCAATCTCATGAAGACTTCCTAATTTATGTAACAGCAACATTTAAACAGTACAGCCTTCAGTGTTCTTGATTGCAATCTGACTGTCATCATACATTTCAAACAGAGTGAGGTCTTTGGGGACAAGCGTATTAAAGCATGCCTAATGTATTTAGATGAAGTTTTGAACTTGAAGTTATTAATTCTTTTTAATAGGAAACTGAAATTTCTGTTTCTTTTTTTTAAAATCTTGATTGTTCTATTTTTTTCATCGATGGATAAAAAACCGATAGGGCCCACACGCGATCAGTTCGCCCAATGAAAACGGTCCATCGGTCTGTTTTCATCAGACGAACCAATAGTGTGTACAGGGCTTAAGTGTATGTGAATAACAGCAGAGACTAAACCATGTGATATAACCACAGTCAGAAGCAGAATAAAAAAATAAAAAAGGCTGAAACTGCTACACAATAATCCGAGTGAACCAAAAACAATCAATAAAGTGTGATAACACATGATAAAAGAAAAAGGTCTACATGAAGAAGTAATAAATTGTAGAGAAATTCTTCAAATACAGTCTATCAAGATTCCAAAACCTAGATATGTAGAAGCTCCTTCTGTGAAAACCACCACCTCAATCAACAGGAGCGCTTACCAGATCATGTTGACACTATCTCTAGAGAGGTCAGAGGAGTTCTAATCATAACCCTCAATCGGATATAGTGGGTGGAAATACACTCCAAAGTTTCTTAGCTCCTACCGCTTATTGGGTGTAGGGGCATGGGGGACAGTAGGGCTCGGGACTGCCCACTACCCTCTTTCGGTATAAGTGTGGGCAAGCTGGGATCTCACCTGGCACTCACCTGGAGCTACAGCACAGTACGTCTTCATGTGGACTTTTTTTCTTTTATAATGATTTATAAATGTTTTTAGTTCACTCATAGACTTATAGAAGACCTTTCTGAAAACATATGAAGCTCATGAAGCATTCTTTATTTTTGGAACAGCAACATTTAAACAGTGCAGCCTTCATCTATGCAGAAACCACTGTTAGTGTTCTTGAATGCAATCTGACTTTTATCACAAATTTCAATTGCAACGTGAGCTCTATGGGGGCAAGCTTATTAAAGCATGAATAACGTCTTTAGATTAAGTTTTGAACTGGAAGTTTTTGGGCTTACAGTGTACATCCAAAGTCTTTAGCTGGTTAAATTTGCTTTATTCTTTTTACTCCATGTATTTATTATTTTTAATAGGAAACTGAAAATTTCTGTTTCTTTTTTTTTTAAATCTTGATTGTAAATGTCAGCAAATCATTAACCAAAATCTTCCAAATAGTGACTTCATTCCATACAATCCAATGCTTCACCAATGTGCACCACCAAATTGGCCGGTCATCTGAAAATTCAATATAAAGCACACTGCGCCATATACACGTGACTTTCTTAAGGGACCTTTGAGAAAATCACGTGTCTGTGACGCAACGTGTTGGGAGGAGCCAGGTGACTGAGACCAGAAGTTCAAAATTGTTAGCGATTTTGCCTGTGTGACCCCGCGGTCCCTCACGCTCACTGTTGAGTGTTAATTTTAAGTAATACTGATGTGTCCAGAAGCAGCAAGCTAATACGGTCACCAAGACTTTAGTAGAGACATTTTTTGTTCACCACGGTCTGCCTTAACGTCTACATTCAGATGAAGGTTGGGATTTCGACAGTAAACTTGTGAAACATTTATGTGAACTACTGGCCATTCAAAAGACCAGAACTACCCCTTATCCTCAAAGGGACCCACAACTGGAACATTTCAATCGTACCTTGCTAAACATGCTAGGGACTCTAGTTTCCGAAAATAAACAGCACTAGGGTGATTACATTGCCGCACTGGTCAATGCTTACACAGCGAAGGGCTCCACTGGATATTCCCCTTATCGGTTGATATTCGGAAAAGAAACTCATTTGCCTGTGGACCTGGCTTTTGGGACATCCTTGGATCATACTTCCCAAGCTTCTTACAGGGGATATGTAGACAGAGTTAAAAAAAAACTTGAAGACTGCCTATGAGCGAACCAAGGAAGCCTCCACTGCCAGAGAACAAAGAAACAAAAATAACTTTGATCTGAAAGTAAGTTTAAGACTTGCAACCAGGAGATCGAGTGCTGCTGCACAATCTGGCAGCCCCAGGAAAACATAAGTTGGCTGACCATTGGCGGTCACAACCCATCATTGTTTGCAGACGGCTTCCCGGGCTTCCTGTTTACCAAATTCATCCCAAGGGAAAGACTGGTCCATTAAAGACATGGTAACAAAACCATATTCTGCTATATCCGAGGCCGTTCGGGTGACTTCAGCCCCTTGCCCTGATGTACCCTGTCCTCCTACATTGAGGTCTAGGACTTGTCGGGTCTCCAAGCTGATTCCTTTACCAGACATTAAGGAGGAAAGTGATGAAAAGGAACTGACCATTGACTGGTTGTAGGTTCCCCCCATGTTAAACATTAGAAATCCGTTGTCTCTAGTAGATGATATAAAGGAAATCTCTCTGTCACAAAGGGTGGAACCCCAACTTGCTGAGGAGGAGAGGCCTGCAGCAGTAAGGGAGACTGGAGGGGTCAAGCCAGAAAGTTCTTGTTCCTTTCCTACAAGAAGCTGTGGAAGAGAATGTACCAGAGAGAGAGGAGGAACTGAAGCCTGGTTGCAGTTTCTGGGGATATGGACCGTGGGCCTGAACCTTTGTGCATATACTCCAGATTTAGGAGGAAAATCTGTCCTCCCAAAAGACTAACTTATGACACTCTTGTAAAAGCTCTGATGAACTGATTTCCACAGCTCAACATTCTAGCCCATGCCAGTTTCTTCTACCGAACATTTGGTTGAGGATGATCCTGTTCTACCCCCTAAAACTGCTTGGTGGGCCACTACTCTATTATTGGCCTATAAACAAAGTGATTTAGCTCTGTCTGATGACTCATGTAACTTACTGCCAGCAAATCCCTCTGTTACTCAGCTCCTTGCCACTGTAGATTCTGGTTAGCAGATTATAATTTACAGGGCTTTGATGTGTTAGGTCATGAATATTCCGTGGGGTTTTACTACTGTTATCTGACTTCTGCTGACTGTCTTATTATCCCAACCTTGTTTCTATATCCCCCCTAGTGCTGGATTTTAATCGCTGACATAAGTTCCTGAAGCACAAAGAAAGTGTCACATACCTTACCAGAGGCCGAAGTGCTGAGAGGGCTTCCCTTGCGACTAAGTGTAAGACTCCCCCTGGAGGAGACACAGGGGGTGTTATGCCCAGAGATGCAGGAGTTGCCATCTGCGACTTGCTGATTAGATGGTGAAGATCAGCTGTAGACCAGGATACGCAGTCAGGCAGGAGTACCTCGGAAGTACCAGATGAGGTGGGGTAGCAGGAAAACTCAGGGGCAGAGTCAGGATCCAAGCCAGAAGTCATACACAGGTAGCAGGCAGAGATGAGGTTACTGGAACAGGTCAAAAGGCAACTTGAGGTCATACACTGGATCAGGCAGACAGGAACAGGACACAGGATAAGCCGAGAGACAAGCCGGGGGTCATGCACGGAGAGGTCTGGTCAGACAAGCCGGGTTTGACAATGGTAGGACAAAGA
Organism: Rana kukunoris; assembly: GCA_029574335.1. Lineage (NCBI taxonomy): Eukaryota > Metazoa > Chordata > Amphibia > Anura > Ranidae > Rana > Rana kukunoris. Next base: position 97,599,612 of record CM056055.1, on the reverse strand, counting down.
AACAGGAACAAGAACTCAGGGGTACACCAAGGGCTGAAGATCATGCAGCAGTTGGTGACTGCTGCAGAAAGCTTTAAATAGGGCACTGATGCAAGGAGTCCCACCCGCATTGCGTGCGCAATGGCGCACACGCGTGCGCAATCAAGAACACAAAGTTCATAGAGTTGTTGCCCGTGTGTGTGCTGGTGTGCGTGCCAGTGCGCATGTGCACGCCAGTGTGCGTGCCCCGCACGCCGTGCGTGCATTCGCTCTGTGCTTGTTGGCCCGTGCCTCTGCTGCAGGACAGGTCTGCCAGTTCTTCCACAGGTGGTTCTCTGACAGAAAGGCATTGTGGGAGATTAGCTCTTGAGTAGGCTTTGCTGATATCGCAGAATTTATTGTGCACTTTATCTCCCAGAATACTGTCTGCTCAAACGGGGGGATTGTGGGAGAGACTATATAGGAATCGGGAGATCAGGCCTACGCTCTTTTGCTTCCTGGATCTGACTGTGTGTGTACTATGCTGCCATTGTGTCCGAGGATTGCCACCTACCGTGCGATTCACAGCCATCGTTCCAGTCCCAGTGAGTCCAGCTGATGGTTGCTGGGAGAAGGATGCACTGCAGCAGCGTTGGACACTGGGAACCAGATTGCTGACTCTACAGATGAATCCCTGCTTCAGCCTACCTGTGCGAGAAAGAATCGTTTGTTGGTCCCATTGGGAGGCTTTGAGGTCTATCAGGATTGGCGAGAGAGCTTATGCTCACAGATCCTATTATTCTGCCAAGCATTACACTTTGAACACATGACGCAAACCACATTCTTTTGGATTACAGATAGAATCACTATCGTCTACAATTATCATCTTGCATTGTTCATCATCTCTTTGCTGCAACCAGGAATTTCTGTTCTATGAGCTCCAACTTTGCCGATGAAGACATTGCAAGGCCTTGCTGTTGGGACAGTGTTGTTAGTACTCTTAAAGGGGACACTTAACTGATTTTTATACTATACTAGCTCTCATTAGGATAATGGTGTTATAATTCAGTCTGGAGTTTTCCTTTAAAGTGAACACTTTCCTTATATACATTGATAGCTTCTATATAATATCCTACGTGATTGTGTACATTGTTGCATTCATGTGTCATTACTAATTACTATTGTCACAGTTATTTCAACCTGGGTTCAACTCAGGATTTGGCTGAAGCATTCTAGTTTATACCTCTCATTACAAGGAAGTAAAGTCAGAGAGAGTTCAAACTACTTGCTTTGTGTCTGTGTCTCATTTAAAGGTGTACCTAACATGTCTGAACCTAGAGTGTCAGAGGGGACTGGAAAGTTCACAGGGTCAAGGGGGGTATTAGAGAACATGCATTACCAAGCAACCCCCAAGGGTTAAATAAACCATTTTTAAGACATACTACACTATCTGAATTTTCACTATCTTTCTATGTAATGGCCGATTCAGAGCTATATTGGTAAACCACAGAGGGCTACATCTAGGATGGAGATAATTTTGATTCATTAGAGGCTGTATATTGATTTTTCAGGTGAGCGGCCAGTTTTCACAGTGGTGCAGTACATTGCTGAAGCATTGGATTGCAAGTATATGTATTTGGAAGATTGTCACTGCACCTTATATTTAAATTGGAAAGAACTTTATATATACTCACTCGTTTGAGTTATACAGCACTGAATTTTAGATTCACTGCCTACCAGGGCACTTTGGACTGATTATCACTATTTTATTTTTTATTTTAGATATAGAGTGGTTATATGGATGCATTTCTATATAGCATTGAATGAGAACACAATTTTGAAAAATTATTTGTTTGAATGTCAATATACATTATATGTTTTTGATTTGTATTGTCTATCACTATGATACTTTATTTAAAACTTAATATTGGCATTTAGTGCCACACTTTATTTGTTTTATTAATTCTTTTGCATTTTAACTGCTGCCTATGGCAGCACTGGCAAGACTTATCCTTGCTTCCTGACACTGTCAATGCTGGGAAAGAAATTGGTGGAATAGGTGCCTTAAAGACTGAAGACACAGCCAGCAATGACAGGGGTTGTAAATGTTCTTCATTCTGCCCATTAGGAATTTAATTTCAAATCAAATAAATAGAATAACGATTTATTTAGTAGAGAAACTCTGATCCGTTCACTAAAATCATTTATTCTAAATAAAAATATGAAGGTACTTTGGTTTCTTTTTATATATAATTTAAAAAGAACTGTTAATATGTCATGCCCCCCCCCCCCCCTCATGGTTGCTGATGCTTACTGTGTCTCTGGTGCAGTATTTTAGCCTACAATGTCTCTTTTTAAAATGTTGACTAGGGTCCCATTGGGAAGAACGGCAGCTTACAATTTTTAGAACTATGCCTCTTAATTTTCATACATAAAGTATGTGTTAAAAGAAAATACATTGTACCTTGCCCTTTAATTTCTGTACCTGAACAATGTGGAGTTGCTTCACTCCAGTTCCCGGAGGAAAGACACTGGATATTATCCATTCCATTCAGGAGAAATCCATCAAGACATTCAAAGTGGCAGAGGGATTCAAAACTGAAATTTCCCCAAGGATGGGAACAATTCATATATGTCAATGGTTCATTTAGCAAATGGGGACATTGTACAACTGTAAGAGAATACAGACATATATTTATTAGAGTACATTATGTTAAAATTGTATATTTTAAGTGAAACTACATTGCCACTTTTTTTTTTTTTAAATAACATCTGTGCACCACAGACATACTAAAACGTTTAAAAACCAAATCATTTGAATGATTTAGTCCTTTGTTGTCAGGGACAGAGTCCCAACATTTTTATCACAAAGGAGAAAGACATTAAAAGGTCAAAGACAATCATAGAATACCTTTCAGAAAACATATCAATCTCATGAAGACTTCCTAATTTATGTAACAGCAACATTTAAACAGTACAGCCTTCAGTGTTCTTGATTGCAATCTGACTGTCATCATACATTTCAAACAGAGTGAGGTCTTTGGGGACAAGCGTATTAAAGCATGCCTAATGTATTTAGATGAAGTTTTGAACTTGAAGTTATTAATTCTTTTTAATAGGAAACTGAAATTTCTGTTTCTTTTTTTTTAAAATCTTGATTGTAAATGTCAGCTAATCATTAACCAAAATATTCCAAATAGTGACTTGATTCCATACAATCCAGAGCTTCACCAATGTGCTCCCCCAAATTGTCCGGTCATCTGAAAATTCAATACACGTGACTTTCTCAAGGGACCTTTGAGAAAATCACATGTCTGTGATGCAAAGTGTTTGGAGGAGCCAGGTGACTGAGACCAGAAGTTCAAAATTGATGGCAATTTTGCCTGTGTGACCCCACGGTCCCTCACGCTCACTGTTGAGTGTTAATTTTAAGTAATACTGATTTGACCAGAAGCAGCAAGCTAATACGGTCACCAAGACTTTAGTAGAGTCGTTTTTTGTTCACCACGGTCTGCCTCAACGTCTACATTCAGATGAAGGTTGGGATTTCGAGAGTAAACTTGTGAAACATTTAAGTGAACTACTGGCCATTCAAAAGACCAGAACTACCCCTTATCCTCAAAGGGACCCACAACTGGAACATTTCATTCGTACCTTGCTAAACATGCTAGGGACTCCAGTTTCCGAAAATAATCAGCGCGAGTGTTAATTTTAAGTAATACTGATGTGACCAGAAGCAACACTTGAAGGTTTTTAACTGGTTAAACTTGCTTTATACTTTTTACGTCTTGATTATAAATATCAGGTAATTATTAACCCACACGTTTGCAGGTCTGCATCTTGATCCTTGTAAGAGTAATACATTCCAACTCCAGTTAAAAAAATACTTAAAGTGGAGTTTCCATCCCATTTTTTTTTTTCATTATTGTGCTCATTAGACCTAAAAAATAAAAACATTTCTCATCTGGAAATGCCTGTTGCTATGCAGTCCCATGAAATCTACCTTCGGAATCACCTAGGATTCTGACCTCATCTCCCTCAGCTCCTTAGCACGCTAATGCTCCTGGGAAATGTATGTCATCATTTCCCAGGGTGCAGTGTGCTACCCCATTATAACTCCCCATCCAAGACTTCCATGAAGTAAGTGCTTGTGGGCTTCACAATGCCCACAAGCAAAATACCAATAGTGTGGACATAGTTTTATAAACTATCTTTTTTGAATAACTATGCGGAGCGGCGGCGGATTGTAAAATAGTAAGTGACCGGGTTTATATTATAAAAACGCATGATGAAAGGACATACATTTAAAAAATGCTAATTGTGGTTCAAACCCCACTTTAATTCTATATAGTGTTAACACTGACAAGACTAAGGCCGCATACACACAGAGGGACATGTCCGCTGAAACATGTCCGCCGGACCGTTTCCAGCGGACATGTCTCCTCCGGATTTTCGCCCGACGGTGTGTACACACCATCGGATGAAAATCCCCTTCAGCCAGGGAACGCGATGACGTGGCGGTGACGTTGACGCTGCCACGTCACCAAACGAGGAAGTGAAATACTTCCATGCATGCGTCAAATCCATTCGACCCATGCGCGGAGATTTCTGTCCGCTGGTTAGTACACTAATGTACATGTCTCCGGCGGACAAATTTCAAAGCATGCTTTGAAATTTGTCCGCTGGGAAAACATATCCGCTGGCCCATACACACGATCGGAGATGTCTGCTGAAATGGTCCATCGGACCAGTTTCAGCAGATAAATTTGATCGTGTGTACGCGGCCTTACACTTGCTTCCTGACACTGTCAATGCTGGGAAAAAAATTGGTGGAATACGTGTCTTAAAGACTGAAGACACAGATAGTAATGACAGGGTTGTAAATGTTCTTCATTCTACCCAGTAGGAATTTATTTGAAATCAAATCACTAGAATAACGATTTATTTAGTAGAGAAACGCTAAACGGGGGGCGTGTCCAAGATGGCCACCAGAGCAGACGTGCAGTGAGAGAGCTCCCGCCTGATCTCCGGCTTTTAATCCTGTTTCCCTGCGGAGCGACGGTCTTGACCCGCCTGTAGTGGCGAGGTGGTTGGCGAGGAACGGTTTGACCAAGGGGAGAGGCTCCCTGTCCTACCAAAAGACCCCGAATGGCGTCACAAACTGAGGAGACCGGGCCTGCTGATGCCGTTAAGGAACAATCTAACCTTGAAGCCCTGATGCAGGCTATCACCGATTGCCAGACAACTCTCACAGGCAAAATTGAACATGTCCAAATGGACATTGGACTCATCCGCAGAGACATGGATTCCTTCCGCTCCCGCCTGACTGAAGCGGAACGCCGCATGGGGGATACTGAGGATGTGGTCCAGGGCCACGAGGCATTGCTCCGTATGCTCCACACCAGGGTCAAGGCTCTGGAGTACCGCGCGGAGGATGCCGAAAACCGCAACAGGAGAAATAATCTTCGCATTGTCGGTCTGCCCGAGGGCTCCGAGGGAGTGGATCCCGTGACCTTCACAGAATGCCTACTGTGCACCCTTCTACCTGCGGCGACCTTCTCCCCATTCTTCGTGGTGGAAAGGGCCCATAGGATGCCGGCTGCCCGGGGGCCCCCGGGAGCACCACCGCGCACTTTTATCCTGAAACTACTGAACTTCAGAGATCAGGACCTAGTGCTGCGTGAATCTAGAAAACTGGATCAACTGCGCTATGAGGGGGCCAGGCTGATGATCTTTCTGAACTATTCAGTGGACACCCAGAAGCAGCGCCGCTCGTTCGACCAGGTGAAGCTGAATCTGAGGAACCACAAGATCAAATACAGCATGTTATTCCCTGCTAGACTGCGGGTTCAGGATGGAGAGACAGTCCATTTTTTTACTTCCCCTGGAGATGCATCGCGCTGGCTGGAGACTTTGCCCAGACACTGACTGGATGCCGGATGCTGTTGGTATGTCTGATACAATTGCCCCCTCTTTGAAACCACTGTCTTGACTCTTTTGCCTTTTCTCTGACGACTGTTCCCCCCTGTACTGGGCCTGCCGCTCTCCCCGACCTGAGCCTCCATGGGTGGGGATGTGTGAGGCCTGCACCTCGGCTCAAGACTAGCTGGGGAGTGGCCATACTTGCGGGTGCCCACGAACTACCATTATTTTTTATCCCCCCCTTTTTCCTTTTAATCTTTTTTTTTTGCTAGCCCAGACTGTGTATGGATGGGATGAGAGCAGTTGTCTCTACAGCTATGTTCCGGACTGTTGCCCAGCTTATTGGAACCTGGTTCTGTTCTGCAACCTTTTCAAGCTATTGTGCCCCCGGAAATTGAATGTCTTTTCCGGGTGTTCGCTCCTTACTTTTGCTCTGCAGGGACGGTTTATCCTGATTTTTATGGTGGAGATCTTAATGCATGTACGGTGACACTCAGGTGTCCTTTTGTTCATATCCCCCACTGGCAGTAGCCATGTTTGGTTTTGGGAGGAAAACACACCAAGGTTTGCGGGGTGGTGCGGGGTGGGGGGGTGGGGAAATTTGCTGGAGTATCCGTTTTTACTCCTTATTCGTTTTATGTTGCAGCTGTACTGGTGTGGATATTTATGCATGTTTCTTTCTTTAGGAACCTGCCTGGCACTGTTTTAATAGCAATGTGTGGAATGTGGGATCCCTCTAGTGGTGGGCTGGGGGGTGTGGAGGCAAGCCCTGTGCTATATGTTATGCCTATCTTGCTGTTATGACTCCGTTAACTATTCTATCATGGAACGTTCGGGGCCTGAACTCCAAGATCAAGAGGTCCCTGGTCTTTAACTATCTGAAGAAATATAGTCCCCGTATCTGCATTCTTCAGGAGACGCATCTATTGCGGAGCCCATGGGTGGGGTCTTGTTATCACTCCACCTACTCCAAATATTCTAGGGGGGTCAGCGTCCTGGTCGACAAATCGCTTGAGTTCACCCTCCTTGATCTCCATTTGGACCCGGAGGGGAGATACGTGGCGGTCCATGCAATGTGTGACGGTCTCGAGCTCCTGGTGGTGGGTATCTATATTCCCCCCCAGCCTCGGTAGCTGTGCTTGAGAAACTCACCCTGCTTTTGGCGCAATACCCATCAGCTGGAGTTGTATTGGCTGGAGACTTTAACATGACCCCAATGTGGCTAAAGATAGACTTAGAAAGATTGCCCATAAAACAATGGGATAGGGGTTAAGGATTCTCAATGGTGTATCGGAAATGGATAGTAGATAAATCTATGAGTCTGATCAAGTCTCAGTAAATATTGGCTCTTAGACACGTTCAGTGTTTTTGAAAAAATAACAAAAATGTATTCATACAAAAAATACAAAACATTGTACAGAATTATTAAAAAACATTCATATTAGGAGAGAAAGTATATTAAAACTGCAGAAAAGCTGCAGACCATCTTCTGAGGTCCAAGCGTGTTTCAGGTTCAACTAGTTTCGCCCATAAAAGAGCTTCGTCAGGAACCCACGGTTGAATGTACTTTCTATATGAATACAAAAAGGTACAATGAGCTAACATATCAGAGTAATAGAGAGAGTGTTACATAATATAAAATATACATGATTACTGGTCTCTTGGCGAAACATATAACGGGTGGTACATTTGATCTTTAAAGGAGTTATTGTGCTAAACAGAGGTCAAAACGCAATTGCGTGGAGCGTGAGAGGGCACGTACCTGAGACGGCTGAGAAGGTGATCTCAAGGAAGGGATGTCCGCGAGGGCATAATCTCTATGATTAGAGAAGAGGCCACCACACGGGCGAGATGGATTATAGTCGCCCGGGTGGGGATGACAGAGACAGCTGTGTTGCTAAATGCTGATGATCTAATGGAGAGAGAGTATGATATGTCAAAGACTGATTATCTGGGTAAATGGTTCCCCAAACACTTCTAATAAGTCAGATAAGGAATCTCACTTACTGGTGCTTGATGGTGAAAGGACTTACTTGGACTGGATCTATGCTCAGTCCAAGAAAAGAGAGAAGGTAGACTAATGCTGGCCAATTGAAATGGCTGCTAAATTGCTATCATCGAGTCCTATATGAAAAACAGGATTGATGAGAACCAGTTAGTGGCCAAAAATTAAAAAAAAAAAAAAAAAAAAAATATTTTTTTATTATATAATGAAGAGGTAAAGATAAATATAAATATAAAAATAAAATTAAAAATGAAAATGAATATAGATATAAATATAAATATAAATATAAATATAAATATAAAAATAAATGTAAATGATTAGAGCTGGGGACTGTTTGTTAGTAGATAGATATATGTATAGATAAATACAGCAACACTGTCCATGCATGGCTATACTAAGCCTTCTAATGCAAGAGCGTGGGCATAGAGCCTCATAGTTGCTGATTATCAGCTTTGTTAGTAAGTAACAGGAGGTGCCTATAAGGGCAAGTCCATGTGCAGCTATTGCTACAACTGATTAAATCGGGTTTGCCTGATGTACAAAGATGAATAAAAAGGAAAAGGAAAATGACAATCAATATGAAAAATAAAAATAAAAATAAAAATAAAGATAAAAATAAATAATAGGGTTCTTATTAAATTTCTATATGCCATAGATTAGCATAGCTCCATGGTAGAGTGAGGAAATAAACAAGAAGTGTATCTCAGAGTATACCTGTAGGGAATGATGTTGTCAGCAAAGGAGTGAACAGCTTGTCTCTCCCTGAGCGCTGCACTAAATGATAGCAGCTAACAGGGCTGTTAATATAACTCTCTCCATTAGGTCAAATTCGCCTCAGCGTGAGGCGGAGATCTAATTCATGGTGGGCGGAGAGATGACACGTCACTGGGATTCCCCCTGTGAGAGGCATGAAGCCGCTCGTGCGCGATGACATGCAGAGCGGGTTGCTCAACTCACGGAGACGGAGGAAGCCGTGGACATCCCATGGGCGGAGCGGACTGCCGCTCGGCCAATGGGATTTGTCTAATTTCGGACCTGGCCAGCACCCAAGCCTCCGCTTGGATTCGATGCTGCAACTAAGTGCATCGGGACAGGCCCCTACCCGCCCACATAAGCTATATAGCAACTACAGCTGATCAGGCACTGTTGTTAACCCACGTATCCTTGGATGGAATTACACAAGCTTTTTAGACCAATTTTAGGGCAATATGTTGGACTTTTCGGCTCTCTAGCGCCCCCCAGAGACATGTATTAGTGCTATACCACTGTCATGCCATCCCGTGGGCTGTTGCTAATAGAAGCACCGTCCACCCATTTATAGATATAAACATGTAACAATTTTTGTTTAGCAGCACCGTTGCTATTACTATCACTTGATGCTTTGTTTGTTCATTCAGGCATTTCACATAAGTACCTATGCCTCAACAAAAGCATAAGCTAATTATCTATATGTATCATTAATATTTCCACAGGGTGAGGCTAACCCCGTGCGCTCTTTGTGGATCGTGACAGCGCACTGTATAACCTGCGGCTTGAGTGTAACAACATCATTCCATCCAAGGATACGTGGGTTAACAACAGTGCCTGATCAGCTGTAGTTGCTATATAGCTTATGTGGGCGGGTAGGGGCCTGTCCCGATGCACTTAGTTGCAGCATCGAATCCAAGCGGAGGCTTGGGTGCTGGCCAGGTCCGAAATTAGACAAATCCCATTGGCCGAGCGGCAGTCCGCTCCGCCCATGGGATGTCCACGGCTTCCTCCGTCTCCGTGAGTTGAGCAACCCGCTCTGCATGTCATCGCGCACGAGCGGCTTCATGCCTCTCACAGGGGGAATCCCAGTGACGTGTCATCTCTCCGCCCACCATGAATTAGATCTCCGCCTCACGCTGAGGCGAATTTGACCTAATGGAGAGAGTTATATTAACAGCCCTGTTAGCTGCTATCATTTAGTGCAGCGCTCAGGTAGAGACAAGCTGTTCACTCCTTTGCTGACAACATCATTCCCTACAGGTATACTCTGAGATACACTTCTTGTTTATTTCCTCACTCTACCATGGAGCTATGCTAATCTATGGCATATAGAAATTTAATAAGAACCCTATTATTTATTTTTATCTTTATTTTTATTTTTATTTTTCATATTGATTGTCATTTTCCTTTTCCTTTTTATTCATCTTTGTACATCAGGCAAACCCGATTTAATCAGTTGTAGCAATAGCTGCACATGGACTTGCCCTTATAGGCACCTCCTGTTACTTACTAACAAAGCTGATAATCAGCAACTATGAGGCTCTATGCCCACGCTCTTGCATTAGAAGGCTTAGTATAGCCATGCATGGACAGTGTTGCTGTATTTATCTATACATATATCTATCTACTAACAAACAGTCCCCAGCTCTAATCATTTACATTTATTTTTATATTTATATTTATATTTATATTTATATTTATATCTATATTCATTTTCATTTTTAATTTTATTTTTATATTTATATTTATCTTTACCTCTTCATTATATAATAACATTTTTTTTTTTTTTTTTTTTTTTTAATTTTTGGCCACTAACTGGTTCTCATCAATCCTGTTTTTCATATAGGACTCGATGATAGCAATTTAGCAGCCATTTCAATTGGCCAGCATTAGTCTACCTTCTCTCTTTTCTTGGACTGAGCATAGATCCAGTCCAAGTAAGTCCTTTCACCATCAAGCACCAGTAAGTGAGATTCCTTATCTGACTTATTAGAAGTGTTTGGGGAACCATTTACCCAGATAATCAGTCTTTTACATATCATACTCTCTCTCCATTAGATCATCAGCATTTAGCAACACAGCTGTCTCTGTCATCCCCACCCGGGCGACTATAATCCATCTCGCCCGTGTGGTGGCCTCTTCTCTAATCATAGAGATTATGCCCTCGCGGACATCCCTTCCTTGAGATCACCTTCTCAGCCGTCTCAGGTACGTGCCCTCTCACGCTCCACGCAATTGCGTTTTGACCTCTGTTTAGCACAATAACTCCTTTAAAGATCAAATGTACCACCCGTTATATGTTTCGCCAAGAGACCAGTAATCATGTATATTTTATATTATGTAACACTCTCTCTATTACTCTGATATGTTAGCTCATTGTACCTTTTTGTATTCATATAGAAAGTACATTCAACCGTGGGTTCCTGACGAAGCTCTTTTATGGGCGAAACTAGTTGAACCTGAAACACGCTTGGACCTCAGAAGATGGTCTGCAGCTTTTCTGCAGTTTTAATATACTTTCTCTCCTAATATGAATGTTTTTTAATAATTCTGTACAATGTTTTTGTATTTTTTGTATGAATAAATTTTTGTTATTTTTTCAAAAACACTGAACGTGTCTAAGAGCCAATATTTACTGAGACTTGATCAGACTCATAGATTTATCTACTATCCATTTCCGATACACCATTGAGAATCCTTAACCCCTATCCCATTGTTTTATGGGCAATCTTTCTATTTCAATACCTTTGAAGGATTCAGGTGTACTCGGATTTATTTAATTTGTTCTACATTTTGATGTCAGCCCTATAACAAACCTTATATAAAGATAGACTTAATGCGGGACCGGGCGGGGATTCCCCCCTCTCTCACTGGGCAGGAAACTATGGGTTTACTAATGTATGAAGGATGAGGCATCCGGATAAGAGGCAGTTCACCTGTCACTCGGCCACGTATGCCTCCTTCTTCAGAATTGACCTGATCTATGCCACTGACTCCCGGCTTTCCCGGATCCGGGAGGTCGAGATCCTGCCGCGTGGTATATCCGACCATGCGCCCCTATTCCTTACCCACCAAACTGACTCGCCGGCCGGGTATACGTTGTGGCGGCTCTCCGGGGTTTTGGGTTGCTGATGAGCGGGTGGCCCCACTAGTTGAGGAGGAGCTGGAGGTGTACTGGTCACATAACGAGGGCACGGCCACCCCCCAGAAACTATGGGATGCATTTAAGGCCTATACTAGGGGGCAATACAAAACTGCAATCGGGAGGGTTAGAAAAAACACGACGCTTGCACTTGAGGAGGCGGAGGGGAGGGCCCTGCTCTTAGAGGAGAGGTATGTGACAGATAAAAATGAACTGACTTACGAGGCGATGAGATCCCTTCACAGGGAGATATCCCTGTTGCGGGTTGCGAACACCAAGAAACAGTTGCTTTCCCAAACGCAAAGAATTTTTGAGCAGGGGGAAAAGACGGGTAGGTTACTGGCGTGGCTGGCTCGTGAACGATCTACCACGCCACATATTGCCCGTATTAAAGATGACAGGGGGGAGTTCCATTGCGACCCTCTGAGTATCAATGCTCAATTTGCGCGCTACTTTGAGCATCTCTATACCTCCAGGGCAACCTTTCCCTCGGGTAGCTTAAGCCACTTTCTAGATCAGATTGATTTCCCACAGCTTTCAGTTAACGCCCGTAACACACTAGATGCCCCTATTACACTCAAGGAGGTACAGGTAGCGATGGCCACGCTTCAGTCGGCCAAGATACCGGATCCCGATGGTCTTCCGGCTGAATTCTATAAAGGAAGTAGCGAGCTCCTTGCCCCTAAGTTCCATGGACTGCTTCTGGCTATGTTGGGGGAAGACGGTCTCCCCCCCTCTATGTCGGAGGCGGTCATTGTGGTCATACCAAAGCCCAATAAAGATCCCACGTCCTGTGCTTCCTACCGTCCCATCTCATTGCTTAATGTAGACGCCAAGATCACTGCCAAAATCCTTTCAACTAGACTTAACTCGATCATTCTGTCCCTGGTACATGGTGACCACAACTGGCTTTATGCCGGGCAAAGGTACCGACATAAATCTGCGTCGTCTTAATACGAATGTGTCATGTGTGGACAGGGGTGACTCTCCGGGGGTCGTGGCCTCTCTCGATGCTGAGAAGGCCTTCGAGTCGGTGGAGTGGGAATTCCTGTGGCAGGTGCTTGAATGTTTTAATTTCGGCCCTAAATTTATCTCCTGGATTAAACTACTCTATAGGAACCCCACCGCTAGGGTCCGCACTAATGGCCTGCTCTCCCCCCCATTTGCTCTGAGTAGGGGAACTAGGCAGGGATGTCCGCTATCCCCGGGGCTATTTGCCCTGGCTATGGAACCCCTGGCCATCCTGCTTAGGACATCCCCGGCGGTTGGCGGGATTCCGGTGGGCCCGGTGCTCGAGAAACTCTCACTATATGCGGATGACGCATTGCTTTATCTACCGGATGAGACTGTTTCTTTGGCAGCCGCTCTAGAAATTATTCACCAGTTTGGTTCTTTCTCGGGCATCCGGATCAATTGGACCAAGTCAACCCTGTTCTCCCTCTCCCGAGCTGCGCCCCCTTTGGACCCGCAGATTCCGCTGACTTTGGTCTTCAGGTTTAGATACCTGGGAATCGCGATCCAGAGGGACCCCCTCCAATATTTAGTGGACAATGTGTATCCGATCCTCCAGCAGTTGACTGTCAGGGTGCAGACCTGGAAGTCTCTCCCCCTGTCACCTGTTGGAAGGATCAACCTTATTAAAATGACCTTCCTCCCTAAATTCCTTTATGTGTTTCGTAATACCCCTGTCCTCATCCCCAACTCCTTTTTTCGGAAATTAGATCAGGTAGTGAGCGCATTCGTGTGGGGAGGGCAGACCCCCAGGGTTGCCCAAACCACCTTACAGCTCCCTCTATCGTTGGGGGGCCTGGCACTACCCTGCTTTAAACTATACTACTGGGCCGCAGTGGTTGTAACTGTGCGTTGGTGGTTCTCCCAGCCGCGAACCAACCCTGCGGTCAATCTGGAGGCGGCTGCGCTTTGCTCCTACTCAGCCCTGAGCAATCTGGTGTATAGGGGACCTAAGGCGCACACTGAGATGACGACCCCTATGCGCACTACGATCAAGATTTGGGAACAGATCTCGACTAAGATTGGTGACCCTAATACCATTTCCCCACGCATGCTGCTGTGGGATAATCCCCGACTGGCCCATCTCCAGACAGTCCCTGATCCGGCGCTCTGGGCTCGATATGGGATTGAGGTCCTGCGTCAGGTCATGTCCGGGGGAAGAATTATACCGTATGATACGCTTAAGAACACCTTCCTCTCTAGAATATTCCCATCCCACTCTGATAAATGTCCCAAGTGTGGCACTAAAGACAAAAAACAATCCGCGCTACCACCCCTTAACTGATTGATATATGGGTGTAAAAAAAAAACGTGATGAACGTGAAAAATAAAAAGTGAAAAATGCTGCACCTTAATACAAAGAAGCCCAATATAGGGCTCCACAAGACATATATATACAAAGGACAAAGGCGCGCAACAATGTAACATATGTATAGAACCTGCAAATGTGAAAAATAAATACAAATAATATTATGAAAGAATGTACCAAATAGGATTCTAATTGTTAAGTGCTCAAAAACGTATTTCCTAATGCCTTTGAAACATAGTTCATAGGAAATTTCCAATGTAGTGTTGTAGATAATTCCAATGATGCCCCTCATCTGTTCTATGTAGGGAAGTAATAGATGGCCGCTTACCGCAATGTTGGACCCTTCCAGGGGTCAGTAAAGCATTCAACACATTTATCCGCGGCTGGGTCCTAGGAATCACTCCACTGCTGACAGCTCAGGATTACTCAGAAAGGCTGAAGAGATTTTCCACTCCAAGAGATGTCTCACTCCAAGATGTAGCTCAAATATTCAGCTTAATTGAGGATGTCGTGAAAGATAGAGAAAAAAGGGACTCCATAGTGTAGCAGGTTTAAAAAAAGGCTGACAGTTTATTCAGTTTGCACTGATACAATTGTCAGCCTCTTTTTTAACCTGCTACACTATGGAGTCCCTTTTTTCTCTATCTTTCACGACATCCTCAATTAAGCTGAATATTTGAGCTACATCTTGGAGTGAGACATCTCTTGGAGTGGAAAATCTCTTCAGCCTTTCTGAGTAATCCTGAGCTGTCAGCAGTGGAGTGATTCCTAGGACCCAGCCGCGGATAAATGTGTTGAATGCTTTACTGACCCCTGGAAGGGTCCAACATTGCGGTAAGCGGCCATCTATTACTTCCCTACATAGAACAGATGAGGGGCATCATTGGAATTATCTACAACACTACATTGGAAATTTCCTTTGAACTATGTTTCAAAGGCATTAGGAAATACGTTTTTGAGCACTTAACAATTGGAATCCTATTTGGGACGTTGTACATTCTTTCATAATATTATTTGTATTTATTTTTCACATTTGCAGGTTGCTGTGGAAACACATATTTTTCTATACATATGTTACATTGTTGCGCGCCTTTGTCCCAAGTGTGGCACTGACTTAGGCACCTTCCTTCACGTTGTGTGGGCCTGTCCTGTACTCCAGCAGTTCTGGTCTGATATGGTAACCGTCATCAACTTGGTAGGAGATCTGCACATAGACCTGAACCCGATTGTACTGCTCTTTGGAATCTGCGATAATGTCATACCCAACACACATAAGCGGCTGTTTGTATTCTACGCCTCCTTTTATGCTAGAAAGGCTATCCTGCTTAAGTGGAAACAGCCAGAGCCCCCGGCGGTCTCCCAATGGAGGGCTCTTATAGATGCCACTCTGCCCCTATATAAGCTTACGTATATGAACCGCAAATGTCCTAATAAGTTCGAGAAAATATGGGGCGCCTGGGCTAAACATTGAATTGTGACCCCTGCTACTGCAACTGTATCTCCTTGTGGTTGTCTACCTCTGGGTTCTCTCCCATCCCTTCTCGCCCCTTAACCCCCCTCCTCTGCTTTTCTTCCCTTTCCGGCCTGACCTCCTGTATCCCTCCCTCCCTTTCTCTCTCTCCCGCCCTCCCCTCTGTCGCCCATCCTGAGGCCCCGCTGTGAAAAAACTATGCTGTGTGTCTCCGACCCAGGCCCAAGATGTAATGTTACGAGTGTGCTATCTAATTGTCAGGCGCTCCACTGACCTGTATTGACCCCTGTCTTTGAATGTCTATAATCTATATTGTATAGCTGCAATGTGTTGTTTTTTTTTATTTTTTTTATTGTTCATTTTTTGGTGTATGTCTTTATGCTTCTCCTTTTGGAGACAGATAAAAACGTTTCTGTTAAAAAAAAAAAGAGAGAAACGCTAAACCATCTGTTCACTAAAATCATTTACTCTAAATAAAATTAAGAAAGGTACCATAAATTCATCTTCTAAAAGCAAGTCACAAGATTTCACCATTCATTATCTATATAAAATATTGCAGTCTAGCAATAGAGATCAATGAAGAAGCTTAAGTTGGTTGCAGGTTGCATGCAATATCAATACTCAACAGCAATGACACAGTTAGGAAATATGCTATCAATTAGCCTCTTTGGACACATACAAATGTGAAAGAGGCACTGATGTCACTGGCGGCAAAGTAATAATATAATAAGGAAGGCACGTTATGAATAGGAATGGCTACAGATAAAATAAAACTTGATTAAAGGGATTATGTCACCAGTCTTCACTTAAATAACGTTTGCAGAAGTTGGAGTCAACAAATGCTAACAGGCATCTTCCCATTTTCTTTCCTTTTTTTTTATTTCTGATGTTCTGAGCAAAGAAAATTTAGCAGGAAGCTTTATTTTTGGTGTATTGATTATCATACGAGGCTTATTAGTAGGAAAAATTGCTGAAATACCAACTTCTGTGTAATTGCTGAAATAGCAACTTCTATGTACTTTCCAGTGCATTTTGCCACACCACATTCCAATCACACTGCCCTTGTGATCTGTAGAGGGTGTCGGTGCAAAGGTAATGACACCTCAAATGCATGTCGCAAAATCGGTGTGCTTGCCCTAATGCAATATGTTTGCAGTGCATTTTAAAAAGTAGAGCATGGGCTAAAATTACACTGCAGAACTGCATGTGAATTGCACAGGAACCACACAGCATTTCTGTGCAATTCCAATGCAGTTCCTAGTGTGAATGGGCCTTAAAAAAAAATAATAGCAAAATATACCAAAAACAAACAGGAAAAAAACACAAGGACGGGCCAAGAAACTGTTAAAAACATTTGTACTTATATTTGGAGGTACGGTATTTGTTATTTTACTTACAAGATACCATCCACAAATACTCTAAAAGCAAGTAAGTGAGTGAGTAAAACCTTTTTTAGCTTTAACTTGTCCTTTTTGGCGAGGTTTATTGTTATGTGAAGTCATTTACACCATAGGAAGATAAAAACTGAGTACAAATTGCCACTAATGCACTTTTAACACTAGGGAATGTTTATGTTCACTGTTTGTTCAATTTTTTTCAAATTTGGAAGTGTTAAATAACATAATACACCATAACATGTTAAAAAAATACACCATAACATGTTAAAAAAAAAAAAGTTCACAGAATTGATATGAATGGGATTGATTACCTAGAAACCCATTCAGATTTAGAAAAAGGTAAAATTAGTTCCTAAATCAGGCCACCCACGGTCGAATTTCGAACAAATTTTCTTTTCAAAATCAGAAAGTTTGTTTTTTTGTGATCTGATGATGCCACCATTGATTTTCGAAATTCAGCTGAAAAAACCTTCATGTTGCCGGGAATATTCGTTTTTTTTCTGGGAATATTCGTTTCTCTCTGGGAATATTTTTTTCTTGCACAAGCGCACTTTTTTTTTTCTATTACATTTCTCGCACGATTCTCCCATCATTGATCAGAAAATCATTTGTTTTTCAAAAAATTTCCAACATGTCGGATTTCTCAAATTTGTTTGCCGCACGAAAATCGGCTGTTGCTGCAGCCCACTAACGGTGCGAAATACGAATGAAAATTCTTTCATACGATTTTCGAAAGAAAATTCTTACGAAATTCGAACAGTGTATGGCCGCCTTAAAGCCGCGTACACACGATCGGTTAAACCGATGAGAACGATCTGATGGACTGTTTTCATTGGTCCAAACCGATCGTGTGTGGGCGCCATCGGTTATTTAACCATCGGTTAAAAAAAAAAAAAACTTGTTTTAAATTTAACCGATGGATTCCTAACCGATAGAGAAAAATGATCGTTAGTAGGCACGATCATTGGTTAAAAATCCACGCATGCTCAGAATCAAGTTTTTTAGCAAGTCGTTGTGTTTTACGTCACCGCGTTCTGACACGATCATTTTTTTAACTGATGGTGTGAAGGCATGACTGATCATCAGTCAGCTTCATCGGTTATCCGATGAAAACGGTCCATCAGACAATAGTAATTCCCAAATGTACTCACTTAACAGCAGTGTTCTTTGAATGGATCCATTCATATGCTAGGGAGAAGGTTCAGTGATGGGGTGTTAGAAGGTCAGTGTGTTTTTGTCAGAGCCAAAGAGGGCAACAATGGCTGTGTGTGTACATCACACAACTATTATCAAATCAATATTATCAAGCAACAAGATAAAACGTATATATATAGAGCGATAAGTTTATTTGACGTTATCTGCTAATGGAGGTAACTTCACATAGCACTTAAGTTTTTTTTTGTTTTGTTTTTTCAGCTTCCTGCGGAATAAGAAAGCAACATTGGCAACATTTCAGCAAACCTGATTTAGTTGCAAAATCAAGTTTGCTGAAATTCACCAAGCATCCCTAATAAAGAATCCCACTGAAAGCAAAGATTTCCCCAGATTGCTGTTGTGGGATCTGTACAAACAAATAAGAGATGGAGGAGCAGGGGCACAGACACAGTATAGCTAGGTATTAACAGAACCTCTCAGAATTATTGGACTGCTATACCGCTTTGCTCAATACATCACAAATAAAAAACAAAAAACTCTTTAATTGAAACCTTTGCAGCAGTATGGAGTAACAACGAAACTTTGTTACTCCATACTGCTGCAAAGGTTTCAATTAAAGAGTAATTGAGCTTCCACTTTAAGTGTTGCAAGATGCCTTCTTCAATTAGAATTCACTACACATTATAGCTCTATATACTGTGCATTTAATATGTATCCTCAAACACCTCTAATGCTGTAATTACATTTCACTAATGGGAGTATGTGTTCATCATTATCTCTAAAACACAGTTATTATAACAGTTATTTTAACTACTTTAACCAACTACTACTACTTATAGCTGCTTGGAATAAACTTCTAGCCGTGGTAGTTAGTCAGTCAACAGTATGTGGATTCAAATATGCGTGAGACAAACATAGACCTACTGTATATTAAGACAAAAAAAGTTAACAAAAAACTAAAATTAAAACATTTAAAAAATGAGACAGACTCAGTGGGCCACTTGATCTTTTTCCTGTGTCACTCTATGTTTCTATGTTTCAATAAAAGATCCTCACCATGCTGACACAGATCTCCATAAAATCCTGCATGACAAGCACAGGTGAAGTTGTTGATTGTCTCAATGCATTCGCCATGGCCACTGCATGATGTACTATTGCATGACGCTGGCAAGAAAAAAAACATAAAATTGAAATAGAATTTAGTCTTAGACCTGCATGTTTCAATAAGATCATTAACATTGTATGCCTAGCCTCTTGCTCGTGGTGCTGCTAGGACCTTGTACTTAACTTCTGGGGATCTAGGGAATCACAGCTGTTTCAGAATGGGGAGAGAGTGTTCCTAAGCTAGTGCATATACCACGTTAGCAGGGTTTAAGAGGAAGAAACCATGTAGTCTTTACTGTGAAATAAAACAGTGAGTGTATTTCTTCAGAGAAAATAACCAGAAATATTGTATGGGCATGAGGAACACTATGTAAGCATCTTTATTAGGCCGCAGAGTGCATGACTGAACAGGTTTTATCAACAAACAAATATTAGATTAATACTTCAGAGACAATAGCCAATAATGTTGTACTGACTCTTCTGACTTTATCTGATCATGTAGATTTTAATTAAGAATTCACGTTAAAACATTTTTTTTTACATAAAAAAATCCAATATTATTGTGCATACTCAGTTCACGTTAAATAAACAGCTTTAGTAGAATGACATTTCAGAGGTAGACACCAGTCAGGTTTTAAATTAGAGTGGATTTTGACAGCAAAAAAATAAATAAAAAAAATGATACAGACTTGATGCACGCTATGTAAGCAGATTTAGTAGGCCACAGTTTCACATAGAGACAGCAGGTACGTTTTTATCAAGAAATCAACAGTAGAAATTTTTATTTCACTCAAAAGTCAAAACTATTGTACAGACTTGATGCACACTATGTAAGCAGCTTTATTGGGTCACAGTTTGTAAGGTAGACGCCAGGCAGTTTTTAAATTTAAGAAATAACAATTTGATGGTTTTATTTCAAAGGTAAATCCGCTAAAATTGAATAGTCAATGGAAGCTATGCAAGCAGTTTTAGTAGGTTTCCATTTTTGAGGGATTTTAATCAAGGTTTTAATCAAGAAATCAACATGATAGTAAATTATTTCACAAAAAAAGACTGGATGCACACTATGTAATTGGTTTTAGTAGGGCAAGGTTTTAGAGGTAGAAACCAGGTTAGTTGTATTCAGGAAATAAAAATAAGCGTGTTATGTCAGAAAAATAAATCATAAAAAAATATGCAGACTCAATGCACATTATAGAGCGTTAGTAGGTCACAGTTTCAGAGGGAGAATCAAGGCAGGTTTTAATCAAGGAATAAAACTTTGGAGTGTTTTATTTTACAGAAAAAACAAACACAAAAATTGTACATGCGACCCACACTATAACCACTTAAGGAACCGCTCATGTACGGTGTGCTGCCACAACCGGGGTATCCATCTTTAGCATGAGCGGTCCTGTTTACGATAACGGTGGTCTCCGCGGTGGATTCCCCCCTCCCGTCGCTCTCCCGCGCCCTCCGCCACTTACCGGAGACGTCGGTAGCAGCGGAAGCGATCGGGTCCTGCTGTCTGCTGTGTGGGGATGCGAGTGAGGGCAAGATGGCCCCCACCCGTCCCCATAGCATAGCAGGGCGGAAGTGACACCAAAACGTCAGTCCCGCCCATGCGTCTTAAAGGAACATTTTTTTGTTGTCATTTATTCAGATGACAAAATTTCCATTTTTTTTCATTTTAGTCTAAATATGAGATCTGAGGTCTTTTTGACCCCAGATGTCATATTTAAGAGGACCTGTCATGCTTTTTTCTATTACAAGGGATGTTTACATTTCTTGTAATAGTAATAAAAGTGATACATTTTTTGTCCCAACGAGCTCACGTGCACACACAAGTGAGGCATCACCGTGATCGTCAGAGCGAGAGCAATAATTTTAGCCCTAGACCTCCTCTGTAGCTCAAAAAATGCAACCTGTAGAATTTTTTAAACGTCGCCTATAGAGAATATTAAGGGTAAAAGTTTGACACCATGTCACAAGCGGGCGCAATTTTTAAGCGTGACATGTTGGGTATAATTTTACTTGGCGTGACATTATCTTTCACAATATATAAAAAAATTGGGCCAAAAAATTACTGTTGTCTTATTTTTTAATTCAAAAAGGTGATTCTTTTTCCAAAAAAAGTGCGCTTGTAAGACCGCTGCGCAAATACGGTGTGACAAAAAGTATTGCAATGACCGCCATTTTATTCTCTAGTGTGTTAGAAAAAAATATATGTTTTGGGGTTTTAAGTGATTTTCTAGCAAAAAAATAATGTTTTAGTCTTGAAAAAAACACCAAATCTGAAAACACCCAAGGTCCTTAAGTGGTTAAAGTTGTTGTAAACCCTTACAATTTACTTTTTACTACAGGTAAACCTATAATAAGGCTTACCTGGCGCAACACCAGATATCTCCTAAACCTGCACGATTTAGGAGATATCCCCTGTATCAGCATGTGCCGATGTCATCTCAGCGTCGGAGCCTGCAATACCTGGAGGTAACTCCTGGAGCGATGTCGCCGGCTGGAGCTGTGTAATGGGACCGCTGGGGGGGCTTTGATCTAAGGTGAATATTTCATAATGAGCTAGGATGCTATGCATACGAGCATTTCTAGCTCATTATGCCTTTGTCTTCCATGTTTACAACCACTTTATGTTGCTTACTAGGCCACAGTTCCAGAGGAAATCATAAAGTATATTTGAATCAAGAAATCCAAATTAGAGTGTATTATTTCATAGGAAAAAGCTACAAAACAATCAGCAGGTTTAGCCACTTTCTGACTGCACTATAGCCAAAAGACGGCTACAGTGCAGTCGTCCAGTTCTGGGAGGGCATCTATGGATGACCCAGGGCACACTCTGTGATCGCTGTGTCCTTTTTTTCACAGCTGGTCACAGATTGAGGTAAAGGGCCAATCACAGCGGCCCTTTACCATGTGATCAGCTATGTCCAATCACAGCTGATCCCATGTAAACAAATGCTGTTTATCGGCATTTCCTTTTCTTAGCGGTGTCCCTGTGTGAGGAAAGCAAAGTCAATAACAAGAAATCCTGTGGCAGCACAAATTTACACTTATAATCAGTGCAGCCCCATCAGTGTCAATCAGTGCCCATCAGTGCAACTTATTAGTGTCCATCAGTACAGCCTCATCATTGTCCATCAGTGCAGCCCCATCAGTACAGTGCTTCATGACCACACAATTGTCATTCAAAGTTCGAAAGCACAAAAAGCTGAAAATTAGCCTGGTCAGGAAGCGTGGTGAATATGCCCAGTAGGTAGCAGTATCAGTGATAGACACCATTCAGGTTTTAGTAAAAAAAGCAGCATGCTTTTTTTATTTAAAATAAACTGTTTTGCTAGACCCCATTTTCAGAGGGGAAGACCAGGCAGGTGTTAATGGGGAAAATGTTATTATTATTGGTAGCTGTGGCAGTAGATGGGTTAATGTCGTGGTGCTTTTGTGCAACTTACCAATTTGTTAATTTGTTGCAATAAGAGCAATAGACTGCAAAAGGGATTCAGACAATGCATCTACTGGAAGAATCTCAGGCAACTCACACCTAGCTTCAGACGGGAACAGAACCCCTGAAGTAATAGATCTGTCAGTTTAATTTTACCGCAACAGTGCAGTTAGGCAGCAGGTATAGGATTAGTGGAGACACACTTGGCAGCAGGTAGTGAATCAGTGGAGTCAGACTGGACAGTAGGCAGAGAGCTAGTGGAGGCATGCTGAGTAACAGGTGGAGAACCACCAGGATCAAGTCTGATAGCAGATAAAAGATCAATGGGATACAACTTGGCAGCAGACTGAATATCAGCAGAGTTAGTTGGCAGCAGATGGAGTGTCTGCAGAGTCACGCTGGGCCACAGGCAGAAAGTCTACAAAGTCAGGCTGGAGGACCAGGTCAGGGTACAGGCCTTCTAAAGCATGGAAAGGGTGCATGAGCTCTGGAGTAGGGTCAAGGTGCACAGTCTTTATAGCAAAGGTGGGCAGAAACGCTTTTGGAATAGTATTATTGTAAAACCACTGAGTCAGCAGCTTGGAAAAGTGGCTGAGAGCCTTACTTTCCAGCAGGTCTATCCCAGGGATGGATGGTACTTCTTATGGAGACAGTGATGCAGAAAATGAAGACTGGGTTTAGGAGATGACAGCAGCCAGAGTAGGAGCTGACACAGGAGCAGATTGGCATAAGACTTGCACAGTGATGGGCTGAGCTAGAACCATAGCTCCCAACTGTCCCTGATTTGAAGGGACTGTCCGTGATTTGGAGCAATGCCCCTCTGTCCCTCTTTCCCCCTCATTTGTCCTTCATTTTGGCCCGCATTTGTAAATTGTAAGAGCCAATATAAAAAAATATTAGTGGTAAAAACTAGCCCCGGTGGATTTAAATAACCATTTTTTTGTTAATTCTCCTTTAAGGGGGTGTGTCCAGGGACGTGTCCTATGCCTACATACATTTGCTAGTAGGTCTCCCTCATACCCATCTTAAAATGTTGGGAGGTACATATGCTAGAACCGCAAATGTGGAACCACACAGGTCTGGAGGCAATAGCCCAGAAATAGTCTGGACAAGGACTGTTGGCACAAAGACTGGCTGGACTGGAAGGGCTGGCACAGAGACAGGCTGGACTGGAGTGGCTGGCAGAGAGAAAGGCGGGACAGGAGAGGCTAGCACTGAAACTGACTGGAGAGGCTTTCACAGAGACAGGCTGGACTGGAATGTTTGGCACACAGTCAGGCTTGTGTGGAGTGACTGGCACAGAGACAAGATGTACCAGAGCAGCAGGCATGGAGAAATGCTGGACTGAAGCAGCTCATACAGAGACAGTCTGCATTAGAGCATCTGGCACAGAAACAGGCTGGATTTGATGGATTTGATGAGTAGGCATGGAATCAGGCTGAAATGGAGCAGTTATATGATCATGATAAATGTTCTGTGGTGATAAATAGTATTTAGACCTGTCACCATCAATGGCCCTAAAAACAGCAATATTTCCATTTGCAGTAATCTATTACCACCTTTACTATAAGTTGGGTCCCCACTCCTAGTGTCTTCAGAGTCCAACCCTGTATGTATTATCAATTCTCCACTGCATAATATCTTTGCCACATTTTATTGTTTTTACTTTGTATATAATGTATATTATCCAGCACAAGGATCCTTAAAATGCTGCATGTTAACACTTTCACATGATATATATATATATATATATATATATATATATATACAGGCATATCCCACTTTTAAGTACAGAATGGGGTTTATTTACTATCGCTGAAAAGCACAAAATCAGGCTAATTTCTGCATAGAAACCAATGAGCTTCCAGATTTTATTACCAAAGCTTAATTGAACAAGCTGTGGTTAGAAGCTCATTGGTTTCAATGCAGAAGTGAGCCTGATTTTGCACTTTCCAGCGATAGTAAATAAGCCCCATTGTGTACTTTAAAGTGGGGTATACCTGTATGTATATATATATATATATATATATATATATATATATATATATATATATGAAAGCATATTTATAAGCACTGCCCTCAGCACTGTGACCCCCTTGTCACCTAGCACAATAGTCAATTAGCAATAATCAGGAGCCAGCAGGATGGGTTACGATCACTGAAGGTAACTGGTAGGTCCTAAAGTGTAAGAGATATAATAGATGTTGTTGTCATTGTTTTGATAAGAGTGGATCTTTAGTGCAGTTTTTATCCCAATAGGGAGATGTATTTGTGACACCAGATAAAGTAATTTGGGAAAGGAATTTCTCCAGAAGACACAGGAAGCAATAGAAAAATCTCATTCTACTCCCAAAAATATTGTTACTGCTGTCTTTAAATCCATTGGAGACATTTGCCATCACTTCTCATGCCTGTGATACCCTGTCCTTGGGACAAGAAGTAAAAACATACAAATTCAGCAAGGGCACAGACAGCAATAAAAATCTTACAAAGGTGAGGGTGCAAAAAAACCTGGGTTTCAGCCATAGCAATGTAGAAAGGTTAACCTAAAATGCTCATTGGGGAGAGCAGCAAAAATGGTGTGCAATAAGTTAAACATCATGGCTGCTCCAGCTGTTCTCCTCCCCTAATCTAAGGACTACAGCGGCAGGGACTGAGCGTACAGCACAACGGTCACATGACCTCCCGCCTGACTTCAGAGGGTGACCTCAGCCCCTCCCACTTAGATCGGGATAGGAGAGCGGCCGGAGGTCATGTGACCGATCAGAAAATATCTGAAAGAAGGTATTTAGAGGCATAATTTTATAAAAACATATATACTGTGTAGTATAGCTTGGTAGAACAGAGGGGCCTGCAGCAATCTTTCTTTGACTTTACAACCACTTTACCTGGATTCACAGTACAGGCATACCCCACTTTTAAGTAACCAATGGGGTTTATTTACTATCGCTAAAAAGTGCAAAATCAGGCTCACTTCTGCATAGAAACCAATGAGCTTCCAGATTTTATTACCAAAGCTTAATTAAACAAGCTGTGGTTAGAAGCTCATTGGTTTCAATGCAGAAGTGAGCCTGATTTTGCACTTTCCAGCGATAGTAAATAAGCCCTATTGTGTACTTAAAAGTGGGGTATGCCTGTACAGCTGTGGCTAAAAGTTTTGAGAATGATACAAACATTAATTTTCACAAAGGCAGCGCACTTTGTGAAAATTAATATTTGTATCATTCGCAAAACTGTATGTTTGCATACACTCCAGAATATTATGAAGAGTGATCAGATGAATTGCAACTAATTGTCCCTCTTTGCCATGAAAATAAACTTAATCCCATAGAAAACATTCCTATTGCATTTGTAAAGAAGTCTTCAGGGAGCCCACAAAAGTCCAGCACATGCCAGGACAGTCTCCTACATTTGATTCAGCTGTGGAATCGGGGCATCACCAGTGCAAAGCTTGCTCAGGAATGGCAGCAGGAAGGTTGGAGTGCATCTGCAAGCACAGAGAGGCAAAGACTTTTGGAGGACGGCCTGGTGTCTAGGACAGCAAAAAAGCCACTTCTCTTTAGGAGAAGCATCACAGACTGATATTCTGCAAAAGGTATAGGGATTGGACTGCTGAGCACTGGGGTAATGTCATTTTCTCTGATGAATCCCCTTTCTGATTGTTTGGGGCATCCGGAAAAAAACTTGTCTGGAGAAGAAAAGGTAAGTGATACCATTAGTCCTGTGTCATGCCAACAGTAAAGCTTTCTGAGACCATTCATGTGTGGGGTTGCTTATGGTAATAAAACATCCTCCGAGAGCAACTTCTCTCAACCATCCAAGAACAGTTTGTCGATGAACAATGCCTTTTCTGGCATGGCTCGGGGAACAAAATATAGAAATGTTGGGTCCATAGCCAGGAAACTCCTCAGACCTTAATCCCATTGAGAACTTGTGGTCAATCCACAAGAGGCTGGTGAAGAAAACAAAACCCCACAAATTCTGGCAAACTTCAAGCATTGATAATGCAAGAATAGACTGCAATCGGTCAGGATGTGGCCCAGAAGTTGATTGACAGCATGCCAAGGCAAATTGCAGAGGTCTTGAAAAAGAAGGTTCAACCCTCCAAATATTGACTCTTTGCATAAACATAATGTATTTGTCAATAAAAGCCTTTGACGCACTGAAATGCTTGTAATTATATTTCAGTATACCAGTAACATCTGACAAAAAATATCTAAAAAGGCTAAAGCAGCAAACTTTATTTAATATTTGTGTCATTCACAAAACTTTTGGCCACGGCTGTATAATATGTAAAAAATTACAAGATTTCTTACCTGTATAGCACAATGCACGTTTCCTCTTTTTGCAGGAATCATCATTCCACTTCCCTGAATCCTTTTCTCTCCCAATATATATCTCAACACAATCTTCATTGTTCTTTTTATTATTTGGTTCATTCTCACCCCAGTTTTCTGCCTCTTTTGTAAGCGTCCTGTTGGTTCCCACCCAAGTCCATGCACCATTAATCTTCCTTATTCCTATCCAATAATAGTTTTTATTTCTGGGAATGTTTTCTTGAAGGTATTCAATCTCTTTTTTATTCTGTATGGCCACAAGATCAGTATATTTACTCTGACAAACTTTCTGAGCTTCGTCATAGGTCATGTCATTTGTGGAGTAATGGTAAGTCCAACAGTGGGTCACAGAAACTATAAATGAAACTGAAATGAAAAAGAAAAATGTTCACATTGACAGGGCACAATGACAATATTACATTTTTCAACTGGAAAATAATTCTAAAAAGGTTGCGCAAATTTTGAAAATATCATAAAATGCCTCACTCAAAAATTCCTTGAATAATGAGGAAATACACATATATATATAAATATATATATACACAGTATTCACATGCTCCACTGTTTCTAACTCAAACATGTTCCAAATTAAATTGTTTAATACTCAGGAAATCGGGAAATACTCAGGAAGCTATACTCACTGCCCCCCACCACCCTCATCGCCCCCCGTCTCTGAGATATTTAATTTTCTTGCTTTCTCTGCCTGGTCTCTTCCTGTTCTTCTTCCTCAGCTTTAAATTCCTAACAGTTCAGCAAATCTTATTGAATATTTATGTTTTATCCAATCTCTCCACTTCACTTCAAACCCCTCCATTCCCTCCTCGCCACTAAACCTTAGATACTCTTTATTTAGTTATAGATTTCATTTACTTTATTGCACCAGCTCTTTACTGTGGGCCTCTCTAGGTTTTGCCACTGTCTCTGTATTAAGCTTTTGGTGGAATTTAATAGCTGAGGGACCAATAACCTCATATATATCTTAGTTGGCATTCTAACCTCATGAAACAGACATCCCTATGGGTCGTCTGGTATTTCTAAATTTGTTATTTCCCTAATTACTTGCCTAACCTCTCCCCGGTATTTTTTTGATCTTGGGACAGATACACCATATAGGAGTCATGGTTCCTATCTCATTACACCCCCACCAACATAGCTGTGATATCTCCTTTTGACATTTGTGTGCCTTATCTGGAGTTATGTACCAACGAGCCAAACACTTATAGTTCAATTCTGTCATATTACAGTCTACTGACGTGGTATGTGCCCTCCTCAGTATTTGCCTGACCTCTTGATCATTCACCCATGCTCCCAATTCTTTTTCCCATTTCCTCATAAATGCGGTATTTCCTGCCCCCTTCATACCCATCAGAATTGTATACAACTTAGGCCGCGTACACACACGATCTGAAGACCAGTTTCATCGGACCAATTTGATGGTGTGTACGGCCCATCGGACCGTTGTCCATCGGACCAAAGTTTTAAAACCTACTTTAAAATCTGTCCGACGGACACCTGTCCATCGGACAGATTCGATGGTTAGTACACAAAAGCATCGGCCAAAAACCTGCGCATGCCCAGAATCAAGTCGACGCATGCTTGGAAGCATTGAACGTTTCTTCAGCACGTCATTGTGTTCTACGTCACTGAGTTCTGGTCCGATGAGATTTTGGTCTGATGGTGTGTACGCACATCAGACCATCAGACCACTTCAGCGTGGTCCGATGAAAACGGTCCGTCGGACCAGTCTCATCGGACCGGTCTGATCGTGTGTACGTGGCCTTAGAGATCACACTCCAGGGGGAGTAGGTTCTCTACAGTTCTGATTGGCAGGGGCAAAGTCTCTATGAAGTGTTTCAGTTGGAAATACCGCCAACTATCAATCACCATTAAATCACTTTTATGTTTTAAGTCCTGGTAAGTGCAAATTTTACAGTTTTTCATTATATCTTTTAATTGTACATTTTCTTGTGTAATCCAATTTCCACACATTATCCCCATCCCAGGTGTGAAATATTTTGAATCTTTTCGTGGTATCAAGGGAGAATTATATACCCAATTTCCCCTTTTGTGTATCATATCCCAAGCCGTCAGTGCTTTATGTGTAATACTATGTGTCGCCTCACATAATTCTCTTAATTGTGCAGGAATCCATATTATTTTCCCCAGTGTAACTTTACTAATAATGCTTTCTATTTTTACCCATCTTTTTTCTTCATTGTTTCTTGTCCATTCTATCACCCGTGAAAGTAATATAGCATTATAATAATTTTTGAGGTCAGGTGCCCCTAGCCCTCCTTGGCCCCTTTCCTTAGTCAGCAGAGCATAACTAATGCTATGCCGACTAAGGAATAGCTAAAAATAGCGGCGCTATACCGTCAGATTTGCCGCGAGTTGCGGCCGCTAGCGGTGCAGTATTAACCCCCGCTAACGGCCGTGAAAGGGTTAATGCTGCCCGCAATGCACCTCTATAGAGGCTCATTACAGGCGGTATTGCCGCGGTTTCCCATTGTTTTCAATGGGAAGGAGCGGTGAAGGAGCGGTATACATGCCGCTCCTCTCACCGCTCCAAAGATGTTGCCTCAGTGTAAAAGCCTTCGGGCTGTCACATTGAGGTTGCTTGGTAGGAGTTTTTCAGGCAGTATAGCAGCGCTATTTTTAGCGCTGTAGTGCCTGAAAAACTCCTCAATGTGAAAGAGGCCTAATTCTACCCATCCATGATAGCTGCCTTGGTGCAATTTTGTTGAGTTCTAATTTAATATCGTTCAGTAGTGGGAAGAAATTCAGTTGATACATTGTCTCATATGATGTTGTTATCATCATGTATGTTATGATGTTATGATGTTGACTCCTAAATATTTTAACTCTTGTTTCCCCCTCAAACAAAAGGAAAGTCTTTTTGATATGACAGCTCTTCCCATTTATGTACGTTGATATTTAGGGTTTCTGATTTAGTCGGGTTAATTTTAAAGTTTGAGATCTATCCATATCATTTTAGTGATTTCATTAGGTTTGGGAGGGTTATCCTGGGATTAGTTATAAAGAACAAAATATCATTGGCATAAGCCGTTAATTTGTGTTCCTCTTTCCCTACCTTAATTCCCCTAATATCTGAGTTCTGTCTAATCCCCAACAACAATGGTTCCAAAGCCAGTACAAATAATAGGGGGGATTAGGGGCACCCCTGTCTCCTGCCATTGTACATCTCAAAAGATCCTGAGACTGTCCCATTTACCTTCACCCTCGCTGTAGGCCGATTATATAATGCTTTAATCCAAATAGTAATTTTTGGGTCTAAACCCATTGCCTCTAATGTACTCTGCATGAGGCCCCAGCCTACCCTGTCAAACGCTAGGGGCAATCAAGGGGTTACATGTGTTCCATCAGCATGTTCTAACTGTAGGGGGGGTGGGCTACCAGAGACATGACAGAGAGCACTGTTCCTGATCACTGGGAAGAGTAGATCTCTGATATGTCCCCTGTCAGAAAGGGGATTCGCCTTGTTTACACAGGCAGATCCCCGTTCTGCCTCTATATTAGACACAGCATGCAGCAGAAGCGAGAGAGCAACGCCGCTGGCACACATCCGCCTACAACTGCGCCTGCGTGAGCCACCGTACAGATGCAGCAATTAGTATATCTTTCGTGAGCTGGTTGGCTAGTGGTTAAGTTACATTACTATTAAAACTCTAAAAAATTATATACTTTTTACATACCAATGTAAAGCATGGTGAAAGTGGCTGCTCTGTGGTTCACACGGGACAGTGCAAATGACTGACATGTAGGTCTAAGGCAGTGCTGAAAAAAAGAAAATTGTTGTTACTCAAAAAATATATATAATTGGTTACTGATTCACATTCAGTGTTCTTGATTCTGGTTGTGTGATTAAAATGAACAGAACTGCAAATAATCTGCCTCAATTGCTGCACTGAGAATTGTCTTATATTTCTCTGTAAAAGTATTTGCAAAAGCATTCTGTTAGCAAAAACTAGAACATGCTTTGTGGATTGGTAAAGGGAATAAATACACATAAAGATGTGTGGTTTTGTTATTGGAGCTTGAGCCCACCACAACTGCCAATTTCACGTAGAGCTCATATCCTGTGTGATAAACAGCCCCACACTCTAGGACAGGGGTGCCCAACCTTTTGAAGAGCAAGGGCCATGTAAACGACTGGTCGTGGGCCACAATAAGAGGAGCGGGTGGATGACAGCCCACTCGGCTCTAAAGAGCCCACTCTACTCTCAGCACACCAAACTCGCAGGTAATAGAAGTCTATGGCTCAGTGCAGGTAACCCTTAGGTGCACTTCTCTGCACCTGTGGATTAGTTTGAAAGCAGCGCAGTAACCACTGCAGAACAAATATGCACATATATACAGAGTGATTTTAGTAATAAACTTACCTTTAATAACAGTATTCTATTCTATTTTATTCCATCCCATCCCAGAGCAGGAGGTCGCGGGCCACATGTGGCCCCCGGGCCACTGGTTAGGCACCCCTGCTCTAGGATATGGTCTGGGCTGACAGATTATTTGCTTATAAAAACTAGAATTAGGAAACTAAAGGACCAGTAAAATTGGCTTATGTTTATGTAAATTTGATGGCATACAAGAGATATTACACAAGCAAGTGAAGTAAAGAATGTTTAAATAAAAAAGAATTGCAGTTCATGAAGTACACATCGTGTCAAACTATCCTGATCATTTTATGAAGAGGTAAGTTCCTGATGCTTAAAAATTAAAAACAAATGCTTTGTGATATGCCTTTAAATGTTATATGTATTATTCTGTCCCTGGTTCCTCCCCTTCCTGTATCTGAGCTTATCCTGTATAGTTAGCCCCACCCCCTTTTCCCAGTAATGCATCTCAGCACATCTGTGGACTAGATCACATTATGATCTTTTGACCTATCCGATGTTCATTGTTGTAAGATCCTCACAGTTTATGGACTAAACTTCCCAAGATCAACAAGGTGTCGTCTGGATCGAGTCACTGTCTGTTTATCCTAATAAGATTGTGGTTATCAACATCTCAACACAACTGAATGTAAGTTACGGAGATCACCCTTTTTTTTTTCACTTTTCTGTTTATAAGTATTTTTTCAACATTATATCACAAACATTACAATACAAAAAAGAAACACATATATAACACACACATATAAGATCTCAGTATAACCCCTTCCTAAAAAAGTAAGCTAACATTAATAGTAGTTATGCTGGGAGATCCACTTATCTTAATTAATTTATACCTAACCCTATGTCCCCCATATTCTTAATCCACCAGTTTGGGGGAGACAAAAATAGGAAGGAGCTCACACTTTCAGTGCTTAGATTGGAGACTAGAAAATATGGAAAAAACACTGCGCTAAACCAATGGGGGTGGAAGTGCTGCTAGTACCAATAATACAGATACATATATTGGAAGAACTAGGAAAAAGGAAGTGAGGTACAGCGCAAAACCAAAATCTGTGAAATTAATGATAGTGATATCAGAAATTTATATAAATGAATAATAGACCAATCTAGACAACACGATTGGTTATATGAACACACATTGTGAAATATGTCAAAAATTAATATATTATATTATAAAATTGAATTAATATAACACCGGTATACAAAATTATAACTAAAAAAACATAATAACGTGCACATTAAGATAAATATGAAGCAAATGAAGTCCATAAATATTCCCAAAAGCATGAAAAAAAGTGTCCGTGTAAAAGTGAGCTTTAAGAAGTCTTCCAAAGAGATGTTCAAAAGCTTGACACCACCTTCCACCAAAGATACACCCGAGTGTCAGAAAATATAGTCTCCTTACCAGACCACCTGACCACACCTGCGGTCAGACTGCACACGGGTTTGTTTAGAGTCACCCAAACGACTATAGGCTGGAGTTGCTTCTAATCACAATAAGCCAAAGCGGATGGATATCTGGCTCCCAGGGACCAGACTTCTTACCAGCTTAGGGAGACAAAACAGTCAAAAGATTGTTAGAAAGATCAGTCAATACATCCTTATAGAACGATCAATGAAAATATCTGATCCTTGCTAGCTCTGGATCCACTGTGAGATGTTGTAAGGACCCTGAAAATAGCAGCTATCAGTGCAGCCATTAATATACAAGCCTGTATGTGTGTCTGCAAGCAAGTCTAAGCATAGCACTCATCAGCCACACAGGACAATATTACTGCTGTGAATGTTCATACAAACAGCTTATACACTGCCTCTGTATGCATTAGCACATGGCTTTTTGTCTGTGTAATCTAATAAGAAAGTCAGAGTAAAACTTTCTTAAACTGCAGCCCAAGAAACCTAATCTCAGACACAGCAAACTGATACATTTCTCTGCTGCTGGAAAACTTTAATGTAAACCCTCTTCTTTACAAGATGTTTCAGCAAGACAATATGCAATCTGGGGATGCACAACCAGGTTTAGAACTCCTCCCAAATGAGGAATTAAAGGATCACTAAAGGAATTTTTTTTTTAGCTAAATAGCTTCCTTTACCTTCCTGCAGTACTGGTTTCATGTCCTTATTGTTCATTTTTGCTTTGAAGTTGCTGTAATCCTGCTCTGTTCTCCACACTTCCTGCTTGTCTGTTTACTTATAACCACCATACTGTAAGCTTTCTCACGGTGGTCTAAGCTGTCATTACTGTGTGTCTAAAACTTCCCAGAACCAATCAGATTCATTTTAAAAACAAAACACTGCCCTGGATTTATTTGTTTTTGTTCTGTGTGTCTATTTCTACTTTGCAGAAACATAAAGCCAGTTCAAAAGTGAAATTAACCTGCAGGCACATTATATGATTGATTTTTATCTATTTTTAATCATTTTCAGTTCACTTTTACGTCTCTATACCCTGTAAACAGTCATTTCAGCAAAAACATTTTTTTCCTTTAGTGACCCTTTAAATCCTGAATCAAACCAAAGGGAAAAATGCTTGTCTAATATTGTTAAATGCATGTCTGCTCTCTCTCAACAATCTCATGAGCCTTTACAACTAGAGGGCGCTATCAAGCAATTGAATGTTGCAAATGAGAACTATTAAAGACTGTGCGTTAAATATACCAATCTCAAGGGTCATTGGAAGAATTTAACAGATTAGAGGAGCTCAATCTTGAAAGAGACAATTTAGTGGTGCAAACAAAGACAAAGGCAGAAGTGAGAATAACACGGCTTCATGAATCCAGATCCTATCACTCTGCATCTACTAGACGCTTCACAAGATCTTCCAAATCCCTACAATTAAGATCTTCTGCACTCATAAAGGCCCATGCCGATGCTAAAGCTTCTAAAATTCAGGCAGCTTTTGACCAAAAGAAAGCTGAAGTGGAAGCCGAGGCCGCATGCCAGAAAGCAGAAAAAGAAGCTGAAGCTGCACACCTGAAAGCCCAGGCCGCACCCCAGAAAGCAGAAATGGAAGCCGAGGCCACACGACAGAAAGCAAAGGTCAATGTTTTGGAAATACAATTACAGACATGGCAAGGTTAAGGGTCCTAGAACAAGCCCTAGTGAATACGAAATGGACTACAGTTGCATCTTATGCCTCAAATTCTTCACATACCTCTCCAGAATGCCAACTCCCTGTCACAGCAACCAAAGCACTCAATCAAAGTCTCTAATCTGCACCTACGGTACCTCAAGACAATTTGCCTTTATACATTCCAGTACACCAGACTGCAGCATCTCAGCAATCAGCAGACACTTGTATGCATATAAAAGACTGCCCACCTTACTTTGGTACTAACCAAGTACCTCTTGGCAAGCACACTAATCCACAGCTACAAACCAACATGTCAATGGACTTTAAGCCAGTTCCAGCATTCAATGCTTTCGCACCAACATATGTTCCCAAGTCACCAACATATGTTCCTAATGTCAATGCACCAGCCATCAAACTAACTCTGTTCCACCTGCAGTCATGCATGTAAAGTCTGAGAACATGAACATGTCACAGTTTGCTAAATACATGCTCTGCAGAGAGCTCACTAAGACAGGCCTCACCACGTTTGATGACAAGCCTGAAAATTACTGAGGCTGGAAATCCACATTTAAGGTCACAATGAGTGTTCTAGACATCAATGCCACAGGGGAATTAGATCTGATCATCGGATGGCTAGGTCCCCAGTCAAGTGAATGCATCAAGAGGCTCAAAGCAGTTCATACCGACAACCCCACTGCAGGCATTAATGCTGCTTTGGACAGACTTGACCGTACCTTTGGCAGCCCAGAGGCCATTGAAGATGCCTTATTCAAAAGGTTGCAAAGCTTCCCGAAGATTTCTTCTAGAGACAATCTAAAGTTTCAAGAACTCAGCGATGTTCTATTAGGCCACGTACACACGATCGAATTTATCTGCTGAAAACAGTCCGACTGACCGTTTCAGCAGACAAATTTGATCGTGTGTACGGGCGAACAGACAGGTTTTTCCAGTAGACAAATTTTAAAGCATGCTTTAAAATCTGTCTGCTGGGAACCCGTCCGTCCGACATGTCCGCTGGTTAGTACACTAACCAGCGGACATATCTGTCCGCACATGCGTCGAATGGATTCGACGCATGCGTGGAAGTATTTTACTTCCTGGTTTGGTGACATGGCGGCGTCAACGTCACCGCCACGTCACCGCACTGTCTGTCGGCGGGGATTTTGGTTTGATCGTGTGTACATGATCAAACCAATATATCCCAGGAGACAAATCCGATCAAAACGGTCTGTCAGACCGATTTGATCGGATTTATTTTGTCGTGTGTACGCGGCCTTAGAGTTTCAACTTGCTAAGGCGGACATCAACTTACCTGGTCTCAGTTATCTTGACACCGCTCGTGGCATCAACCCTTTTGTTCTTAAGCTACCATATGACATTCATGAAAAATGGGCAGTGCTTGGATCAAAGTATCATCGAGTTGCCTTTCCTCCTTTTTCTACTTCTGCAAGTTCATCAAAACAATTGCAGACACTAAGGATGACCCAAGTTTCTCCTATGGTGACTGTAACCCTCTCAGTTCACCCTCTCTAAGACCTATGAACACACATATGACACACAGAGACCATAGAAGTCCAGTTTTAGTGAAAAGGACTAATGTTCTACCTGCACCTGCTGCAGTTCCTAAAAAAACTGTTCAAAACATAAAAATTGAGAACCCAAATCCCCAATGTCCGATACATGACAAACCACATCCACTTAAGAAATGTATTCAGAAAGAAAACCCTACAATAATATAAGGAACTTTTAAAGAAATTAGGATTTTGCTACAAATGCAGTGCCTCCACAGAACAATTTGCAAAAGACTGTAAAGCTATCATCAAATGTATAGAGTGTGACAGTGATGACCATGTGAAAGCTCTTTATCAATATTCGCACAACTCTACTACATTCACAAACAATCTTCCTGAGGCAAAGCAAGGCAGGAAGCACTCAGATCAAACAGCACGTTCCACCTCAGTATTCTCTACCTGTACAGAAGTGGAGAAGGACTCTGTGACAAATCCTGTGCAAAGATTTACTTGGTTTGTGTATACCCCAAAGGTCAACCTAAAAAGGCCATAAGACTGTATACTATTCTGAATGAACAGAGCAACAGATCTCTTGCAAGAACACCGTTTTTTGAATTGTTGAACATAACAGGAGATGCTCTACCTTATACTCTGAGCACTTGTGCCGGCACTACAGAAGTCTTAGGTAGGAGAGCCAGCGGTCTTGTAGTTGCTCCCCTGAATGATAATGTGAAAATATTCTTGCCCACTATCACTGAGTGCAACCAAATCCCAAGCAACAAAGAGGAGATCCCTACTCCTGAAGCTGCCTTTTACCATTCTCACTTGAAGGACATAGCCAACCAAATACCAGCCCTCAACGAAAAAGCTAGTATCCTGTTGTTACTTAGCCAAGACATCTTAAGGGTGCACAAGGTTCGTCAGCAAATCAATGGTTAACATGATGCACCATATGCTCAGTGTCTGGATCTAGGCTGGGTCATCATAGGCAATGTCTGTCGAGACAAAGACAGCAGGTCTTACTCGGTCTTTTCCTTTAAAACTCAAGTCCTGTCAAACAAACTGACTACTTGTTCTGCACGACGACCACATCAATATAATTTGAAAGATAAGACTGTTTGAAAAACATTGCACAATGGCACATCATGCAAGACGATAAGAAAGCCCTTGATTTCTAAGATGACAACATCGGCAACAGAGTGTTCGAAGTAACCACTAAAGACAATGGGCCAAATTCAGGTAGATGGGAGCATCTTTGCTCTGGAGTAACACTTCTGATTTGCGTTACGCTGCCGAAATTTTAGGAGCAAGTGCTGTTATTCATGAAGCACTTGCTCCTAAAGTTGCGGCAGCGCATCGCAAATGAGCCGGCGGAATTCAAATTGGGCGGGTACGGGGCGTGTATTATTTAAACTAAGCGCGATCCCGCGGCGAACGTACTGCGCATGCGTCGAGTGTCAATGCATCCCAGTGCGCATGCTCCAAATTCTGTCAGTCAACGTCAATGATGTCACATCCCCATTCATGAAATTTTTACGCAAGCGGCGCGATTTTTTTTTTTCCGACGCGATGACGACGCCTATACTTAACATAGGATACTCCACTAGGGGGCTGCTTTATCTTTACGCCGCGTATCGCTTCCGGAAACGTCGGAAAGTCACTGCGTCGCGCCCGAATACGATCGTGAATTGCCGATTCCCGCTGATTAACATATTTTTTCAGTGTAAATCAGCGGGAACGCCCCCGGCGCCATTTTTATATTAAAGTTGCGATGCGATGGCGAAATTCAATTGCGCTGATCGCATCGGAACTCCAACCCGGCGTTTCTTGTTTTCTGGTTACAGAAAACAGAAACGCCGGCTTAAAGTGACAGTTAGGCTGGAGTATCACAGATACTCCAGCCTAACTCTACCTGAATCTGGCCCAATGAGTTGGCAGCCACCATGAAAGACGAAGGATTCTTGAAAACCATAAGTAAAGAGTTCTACCAAGATGTTTTCAACAGTTGGGTAGCACCTCTACCATCTCGTACCACAAGAAAGAGACTACCAAATAACAGAGTGGAACGCATTAGGAAGTTCTCTATGCTTGAACAATGGCACTATGTTCCCACTAACCTCAACCCTGCTGATCACGTCAGTCGTGCAGTACCTACTACTGCATTTATGGACACATCATGTCTATCTCCACCAGTACTCTTGAATGATAAACTCATTTCAAGTTCTACAGATTCTATCTTTGATCCAGAATCTGATAAGGAAATCAGAGCTGTTACCACCAAACTCAACACCTCTGTGAAACCAAGGGTAAGGCTGAGTCCTCACCACTTTGAATGCTTTTCTAAGTGGTCCTCTTTTGTACGAGCCATTGCATGTCTTATTCACATTGCTCATCAATTTGCAAACAGCTCTAGCACTGGAAAAGAGTGTCACAAGTGGCACATCTGTAAAGGCCCTTCCGCAATTGAGGGAGTCTCAGGAGCAGAAAAGATTGTGAACTTCTTGAATTACAACAAGTGTAAATGGGAATTAATCCCACCTCATTCCTCTCACATGGGAGGCTCCTGGGAATGCATGATTGGAGTTGCAAGGAAAATCCAGGACTCTATGCTACTGGACCAGAAAACTTCCCAGCTTACCCATGAAATCTTTGTCACTCTTCTTGCAGAGGTGTCTGCTATAATCAACACAAGGCCTCTGGTGCCTGTGTCCTCAATTCCAGAGTCTCCAGTATTGCTCACTCCAGCCACTCTTCTTACCCAATAAATTGGGATAGCCACTATTCCCACAGAGGAACTTCATTATCCTAAAGTCTACAAGCATCAATGGAAACAGGTTCAACATCTTGCTAATGTGTTTGGGAGCCGTTGGAAGATGAAGTACTTTTCTAACCTTCAAAGTCGCAGTAAATGGCAAGCCAGCAAACCCAACCTACGGGTGGGAGACATAGTTCTCCTGAAAGAGACAGGTTCTCATCGCAACCATTGCCCTATGGGTCTCATTACAAAGACTATGCCAAGTAACAATGGAAAAGTATGGAAAGTAGAAGTTAAAGTAATGAAAGAAGGTTCTGTACACTTTTACTTCAGGCCTATAAAGGAACTTGTACTTTTGCCTAAAGAAGAAGACAAGTCATCAATCTGATTCAAAGGGAGGTACGAAGGATTCGTGCATAGTGCTGCCTTCCCCTCTGAAGATGGATATTTCCTTGTCACAGCCTGGACCTTCGAGACTAACATCTGCATGTATATGTTATTAAAAAGAAAAAAATGTATCTTGCGCCAAATGTGCAATTAAGCAAAGAGTTAAACTAAATATGAGCTGCACCTCAAAAAAACAGTGGATACCACTGCTGCAAAGTGGATTCAAAAAACGGATGAGTGCGCTAATAGCTAATGATAGGGAAGACTCTACCTTCGCCACGTTATGACTACAAACGCTTTTTATCCTGAATTTATGTAAGTGCAATACTTATTAAATTTTTATTTACCTTGACGTTATTACACTATATTGCTCCTTCTTTTCTTTAAAAAAAAACGTTTCCCTATATACATTCACGGAGTGTCAAGCCTTGAACAGCAGAAGTTTTTTCCTAAACCACGGCATAGATGCACATCTTTGTTACCTGCAATCCGATGAGGCCCTGACCAATGTTGGAGATTTTAAAGCCTATATGACTCTCAAGTCTATACTGCTTGTAGAGTCCATTTGATCCGGTAAGCCTCCATTCTTTCAGCGGGTGAAGGTCCTTTTTTCCTACTGTCACCAAGCAGGATACCTTTTAGGATAATACTTGCCTACATAGAGCACTTTTGCCCACCAGTATTGGACACTAATCATACTGTTTATATTTGGACACTTTTTCCACTTGGTGTTTATTGACTTTACTCACGATTCACTTATATTCTTTATAATATATGGACTTATTGTATTTTATTTTATATATGTCTATATTTAGCGCTACACAATTTGTATCCACTTTATCCGCTAATAGCTAATAAATAAAATTATAACTATAATCAAAAATAAATTAATAAATAAATGAACAGCATGTGAAACACCAGCCTACCTAATATAACCTAAATATCTAAAAAAAACATGGTATCATCTAGTCCAACGTGACAGGTGCCTAATAGATAAACGTGATCATTAAGTGAAAAACAAAGAATATAAATAACAATATTCCATAAATAATCACAATAACATAAATTCAATAAATTCATGTGCTGCTATCAGTTCATAGAACTGTAGTGTACTGCAAGATCCACAACAATTGCCACGAACATCCAGTGATATAATATCCAGTGATAAAATCTGTAAATGGTCTACCTTCACCGACTGATAAGGACACCCACAAAAGTGCTCAAAAGATTGCAGCTTACCACAAGTAGTTGACCCTTTTAATGAAAAAAAGTGGTCAAATGTGCTTCATAGCAAGTTGGACTTTGCTATTAACAGATGAAATAAGCTTATAATGGAAAAACCTCTTATCCCATGGAAATATGCAAATAAGAAGATAAGGTCCGAAGCTTCCTGAAGACGTGTCAAACGAAACGGACGTAGAGGCGTCACCTGGTCACGAGGGGTATATGAGGGGTAACCTTGCGTAGGTCCGGCGTAAGCCATGTTAATTATGGACGTCGGGTTTTTCCATCGTTTACGTAACTTGTTGCGAATAGAGCTGTACGTTAATTACGTTGACGTCGAAACCAATGTATTTGCGTCGTACTATGGAGCATGCACAGTGGGCTTCGTTGACGGGCGACGCATGCTCAGTTCGTTCGGCACGGGGGTGCGCTTAATTTAAATACAGCACGCCCCCCTCCTTCCCTATTTGAATTACGTGGCCTTACGCCATCCCATTTATGCTACGCCGCCGCACGTTACGGAGCAAGTGCTTTGAGAATACAGCACTTGCCCGTAAATAGTGCGGAGGCGTAGCGTAAATGGAATACGCTACGCACACAAAGGGCAGATCTATGAGAATCTGGCCCTGTGTTTTTATCTTTACCTACAAGTGAGCTTATCATAAAGCTTACCTGTAGGTTAAAATAAATATCTCTTAAACGTGCACTGTTCAGGAGATACCCTAGGGAGCAACAGCAAGTGAATGGTACGGGTGTGCCGCAGCTGTGACTCCCATATGCATGCGTGGGAGTGATGTCATTGTGGCTCAGCCTTATAAGTGGCCCAACCGGGAAGGAAGACCAGGTGAAGTGGTGACAGCGCACTGCTGGAGGGCTTCTTTTCAAGGTAAGTCTTTCATAATGTGCTAGTATGCAATGCATAGTAGCACATTGTGTCTACCTTGCAGGATTTGTTTGTTTGTTTTTACTACTGCTTTAAATTGCCTATTAGAGTAGGGTGACCAGACATTCCTGGTTTCCGGGGACAGTCCCTGGATTGAGGACACTGTCCCTGGACCAAATCTGTCCTTGGTTTTGTCCCCGGATTGGATTCGAACAGGGGCTGGGGCAATTTCAAAGACAGTCAGTGTAAAATTTAAAATATAAAATTCTGAACTACACCCCCTCCGCTCCACCGCTCCTACTAGCTTAGTGGGAGTATTTTTCTATTATCTCTGCCCCTTTCTGATGATCATGTGCTGGTCAGAGCAGAGGGACTATTTCCTCAGTTTCGGGTGCATGCCCATTCAACTTCGCTTGCTTGTTCTTCTGCCTTGGCTCAAGTCCTGGCCAGCTGCCTGCCTGCTTATCTCCAGCAGCTGGAACAGAGGGGAAGCAGAACTGATCGTGGGGCTGCCATTGCCTTCAAGGCTTCAACACAGGTGTGCTTTGGGGGTGTCTGAATAGACTACATTGCACTGTGTCTGTCTCTCTGGCATATTGGTCATAACTTAACAAAATCAGCACCCAGCAGCCATGTTATGTGACACTCTGACAAAGCACTGCCAGTCAGAGCCATGATAGAGTGCCTGCTGCCTGTGTGTTATCATAATTCTGATGATCTTAACTTGTGGCAGATCGCCGACAGCAGATTTAATGCTACAGGGTGGTTGTGCAGTAAAGGACCACGTATATACGTGATCCTGCATTTTTGGGTCCACCGGTACCCGCTGATCAATATGTACACAGGCAGAACGGTGGTCTGCCTATGTAAACAAGGAAGATCGATGTTCTGTCAGTATGGAAGACATTAATCCTGATCCACCACAGTAAGAAAACACTTGTTAGGCACACATTTAGCCCAATGGCGGACTAACCAGGGGGCGGGAGGGCGTACCGCACCGGGTGCCACACACTGGGGGGTGTCAGGCCGACACCCCCCCTCCGCGACTAAAGCATGGTGCGGTGAAAGCATGGTGGCAGCGGCATACCAGGTAAGGTAATCGCGAGTGACACACACAGCCTGGCTATTCGAGGGGGGTGCAAGCCATGCCCGGGGGGGGGGTGGGGGGGCTGGAGTGCGAGCCGTGCCCGAGTGATACCCGGGACCCGGGCCGGCATGATCCCCTTCTCCGTGGCAGTGGAGCGCCGCGGCTTTGAAACTCGAACTTGAACAAATCTGTCTGCTCGACTGTCACACAGCCCAGCAGCGTGAAGCTGCGGTCCCCTCCTCCCCCGTACAAGTGCTCTGCTCTCTGTTTAACACACGCGGCGTGCTGAGTGATCAGCATTACAGGTCTGAAGGCAAGGGGGTTGGCTGCACTACTGTAAGGGGGGAGTTCTGTATGGTGGGGGGGGTTCTTTATATGAGGGGGATTCTGTATTGTGGGGGGGGGTTCTGTATGGGGGGGGTTCTGTATGGGGGGTTCTGTATGTGGGGGGTGTTCTGTATTGGGGGGTTATGTATGTGGGGGGTGTTTTGTATATAGGGGGGTTCTGAGGGGGGGGCGTAATGTATATGATGGGTGGTTCTGTATTGTGGGGGGGTGTTCTGTATGGGGGGTTTGTAGGATGGGGGTTCTGTAGGGGGGTTCTGTATATGAGGGGGGGTTCTGTATTGTAGGATAGGGGGTTCTGTATATGAGGGGGGGTTCTGTATTGTAGGATAGGGGGGTTCTGTATATGAGGGGGGGTTCTGTATTGTAGGATAGGGGGGGTTCTGTATATGAGGGGGGTTCTGTAATGTAGGATAGGGGGGGTTCTGTATATGAGGGGGAATTCTGTATTGTAGGATAGGGGGTTCTGTATATGAGGGGGGTTCTGTATTGTAGGATAGGGGGGTTCTGTATTGTAGGATGGAGGGGTTCTGTATATGAGGGGGGTTCTGTATTGTAGGTTAGGGGGTGTATTGTAGGTATTGTAGGGGGTGGTATCTGTATAGGGGGGTGTTCTGTATTGTTGTTGGGTCTGTATTGTGGGGGGTGTTCTGTATTGTAGGGGGGGGTCTGCACTGTAGTGGTGGGTCTGTATTGTAGGGAGTGGTCTGCACTGTTCAGAGGTGCAGCCTAATGTAAAGGGGTCCAGAGGTGCAGGGTGCTGTGTAATGTAACGGGATCCAGTGATGCAGGGTGTTGTGTAATATAAAGGGGTCCAGTGGTGCAGGGTGCTGTGTAATGTAAAGGGGGTGCGGGGTGCTGTGTAATGTAAAGGGGCCAGAGGTGCAGGGTGCTGTGTAATGTAAAGGGGTGCAGAGGTGCAGGGTGCTGTGTAATGTAAAGGGATCCAG
Source organism: Rana kukunoris (assembly GCA_029574335.1). NCBI lineage: Eukaryota > Metazoa > Chordata > Amphibia > Anura > Ranidae > Rana > Rana kukunoris. Next base: position 97,555,988 of record CM056055.1, on the reverse strand, counting down.
TGATGCAGGGTGCTGTGTAATATAAAGGGGTCCAGAGGTGCAGGGTGCTGTGTATTGTAAAGGGGGTGCGGGGTGCTGTGTAATGTAAAGGGGCCAGAGGTGCAGGGTGCTGTGTAATGTAAAGGGGTCCAAAGGTGTAGGGTGCTGTGTAATGTAAAGGGGTATAGAGGTGCAGGGTGCTGTGTAATATAAAGGGGTCCAGAGGTGCAGGGGGCTGTGTAATGTAAAGGGGTCCAGAGGTGAGGTTGCTGTGTAATGTAAAGGGGCCCAAAGGTGCAGGTTGCTGTGTAATGTAAAGGGCCCCAGAGGTGCAGGGTGCTGTGTAATATAAAGGGGACCAGAGGTACATGGTGCTGTGTAATATAAAGGGGACCAGAGGTGCAGGGGGCTGTGTAATATAAAGGGGCCCAGTGGTGCATGGTGCAGTGTAATGTAAAGGGGTGCAGAGTTGCAGGGTGCTGTGTAATGTAAAGGGGTGCAGAGGTGCAGGGTGCTGTGTAATGTAAAAGGGGTCCAGAGATCCAGGGTGCTGTGTAATGTAAAAGGGGTCCAGAGGTGCAGGGTGTGGCGAAATGTAAAGGGGTCCTGTGGTGCAGGGTGCTGTGTAATGTAAAAGGGTCCAGAGGTGCATGTTGCTGTGTAATGTAAAGGGGTCCAGAGGTGCAGGGTGCTGTTTAATGTAAAGGGGTCCAGAGGTACAGGGGGCTGTGTAATGTAAAGGGGTCCAGACAGGTTGTGGAGGTACACAGACAACGTGACAAAGAGATTTGAACAAATCTGTCTGCTGGGATGTATTGGTTTGATCGTGTACACACGATCAAACCAAAATCCCCGCCGGCAGACGGCGCATGCGTCAAATCCATTCGACTCATGTGCGAGAAGATATGTCTGCTGGTTAGCGTACTAACCAGCAGACATATCGGATGGATTCCCAGCCGACAGATTTTAAAGCATGCTTTAAAATCTGTCGGCTGGCCAAATCCGTCGGCTCACCCATACACACGATCGAATCTGTCTGCTGGGATGGTCGGGCCAACCGTTTCCAGCAGATAGATTTGATCGTGTGTACGCGGCCTTAGTGTCCGATTTGTCTGCCACAATATCACAGTCCCGCTATGAGTCGCTGATTGCGGTCATTACTAGTAAAGAAATAAAATATGTTTCCGGAAAATCTGGTCACCTTATATTAGAGGCTTCACTGTGTGGTTTGTATCTGCTAGCATATGCTCCTGAGGCAACACGCACTTACATACCAGCCTATGTTCTTTTACAATATGTTTATTAGAAGGTATTTCCAGTTTCCATACAATAAAAAAGTACATATAAAAGTGTACAAACAACTTACATGGATAGAAGCAACAGAAAATTCACAATACTAGGATCAAGAATCTGATAACTGGCAAATAGGATGTTTCATCAACAATCGGTAATATTCTAGATGACGGTTTTCATCTACAATACAAAACCTATCAAGTGTGTCTCCATGAAGGAGCCTCGTTTTTAGATCCAATTAATGGAGTGTTATCCAAGTGTCTTTTAATATTAATCTATGGTGTATTCATCTAAAATCAAGGGGCCAGATTCACAGAGCGATTACGCCAGCGTTACAGGAGATGCGCGGCGTCAGTCTAAATTTGGCATGCGTTTCGATGCGCCGCATCCCCAAAAAGAGATACGCAAGAAATCTACTTTTTTTTGACTGGCGTAATTTCGATAGACCGGCGTATCCGTCCGCGCAAAACTGCGCTAGACTCACCATTGATTTGCTATTCAAATATGCAAATGAGGGAGTTACGGGGATCCACAAAAGAACGTTGGTGCAGCGCAGGCTACACGCTGTGCGCAACAGCTGCACGTCCTGTCTAAAATTAGACCATATAAAAGGTGGTATAAAATTAGACAATCCGTCTACATGTCAGAGAAAGCAACACCGTTAGTGAGGAGCTGAGCAGTCACACTTGCTGCCCAACAAACTGTATGCCAACATGCCAGTGGCATCCATGCTCATAGCTATACTACTCACTTTAGATGAGCAAAGAAGGAGGAGAGCACGGAGGAGGGCTCGGAGGAGGGCTCGGAGGAGGGCTCGGAGGAGGGCTCGGAGGAGGGCTCGGAGGAGGGCTCGGAGGAGGGCTCGGAGGAGGGCTCGGGAGAGGATTTTTTTTTTCCAAAAATTTTTTTTCCTTTTATAAACATTTTTACAAAAAATATACATACATATATACACATCAATACATAACATACATACAAATTACAAACACGGTCTCACTATCTTTCAATAGCCCTTTAAAACCTTGATGGATATAATAATCTAATCTGATACAAGCCCCTCACTCTTCACTTAGATATATCACACACGCATAGACATCTTTGGCATGAGAGATTCTGAGGTGTCTCGCATCTTCAGATTCACCCCTCATGCCATCCTGGAATTAACCACAAACCTGCAGGAGGACATCACCAGCCCAACACATGACACCACCCATGACAGCTACATATACAATCCTAGCCCCATCCCCACAGATTTCGAACAGAACATGTATGGGGACAGCTGGCTGGTTGGTGAGTGACATGGGTGGCAGGCATGACTGTCCCCCCCATGATGCTGAAATCACAAGGGGCACATGCACTACTAACATCCTCCTGTCTTATCCCTTCAGGGTGACTCTGCATATGCACTGGGACCCCATCTCATGACTCCTATACGGAACCCCCATGGTACCCTGTTGTATTCCCCAAACTTTGTATGCCAGATCATCGGTGCATGTTGCATGCTGCACAACTTCACAGTGAGAAAGGGCCTGCAGATTGACATAAGTGATGACCTGACCCCTGAACCAGACAATCCCCCCCTAACCGAGGCTACCCCGCCTTCGGAGGGAAGAACAGCCAGGAGCCAGCTCACATTAGGCATCTTTGCACGTTAAACTAAAAAAGGGAAAAATTCTGCGCTTGAAAAAAATCATACACAATAAACAAAATTAAACAAATTACAATAATGCAAGCCAGCACTAAAGGATCAATTCAAATAAAATGTCCCAAAGTAACTTCAATAACAAAAAGTGCAGCGCAATAAACAAACATCAAGCGACATCTAAAATTACAAAAGTGAAATAAGCAAAGAAAGTCCATATAAAGTGCACTAGTGGGTAGAGTAGTCTGATATTGCTCCAATCCAAACGTGACTAGGTGCAAAAAAATCCAAGATCAGTGACCCACAGGATCCTCCACCAGATAATTAAAGATGGCCTCTCACCTGAGTTAATCGACCCAGGGCTAGGTCACACAACATAAACACAAGCACATCCAGATCTCCTCTGCTGTCAATTTCAGCAAAGTTTCTTCTCTATTCCCTCATACTTGACGTGATTGTAGCCGTATTAGTGCAATTACTGAAAATCAGACTACTCTACCCACTAGTGCACTTTATATGGACTTTCTTTGCTTATTTCACTTTTGTAATTTTAGATGTCACTTGATGTTTATCTTTGCACGTTAAACACACACATTAATCATGGCACAATGAGAATGCATGCATGCACACCACTGTGGTCCCTAGATCACACACACCACATCCTTATCACATTGGATTGGCACAAGCCCACCATGCAGGACTTGTGAGCAGCAACGCCAGGCCACGGCTCCAATTATGTCACTGTACATTCATACACCATTCACACGGACCTGGGGATGACTTCTCCACCACAAATGAGGGTGACACCCCTTTTCCGGCAGGAATGTCACCCCCACATTCCAAAATCATTCACAAACAGAACCAAAAAAAATTGACCAGCAAAAATATAATTTAAAAAAAAATAACAACAAAGAAAACACATAAAAGACACAAATCACTCTGCAAAACAGTCCCCAAATATCTCAAAGACACGTCACAAACAAACAAACGCTACAAACAACAGAACAAAAGCACCTTGCTGTATAGGAAGGGATACAAAGGGATGTACTTTTGCAAAGGAAGGGCGTTTGTGTCTGTCTATTTATGCTGTCTGCGTAGTTCACTAAGTTGCCCGGGTCCACTTCTAATTTCACTGTTTGCGCCGTTCCCGAGTTGTGAGCATGCGCACAGAGGTGCTGACTATGGTCTGCTTCATGTGCGCATGCGCGAGCCGGCCCTTCATTTGCATGGGGTCACGGCTCATTTCAATGTAACACGCCCACGTCCTTCCCAATTTGAATTACTCCGCCTTACGCCTCTGAAATTACGTTGCACAGGCGCTAATTTCTGCGCAAATCAAACGAGAATACGGTGATTGCCCCGCTACATTGCGGCGGTCTAACGTAAAGGAGGTGCGCTACGCCAGTCAAAAAATGCGCCGATGTACGTGAATCTGGCCCAAGGTACCTTAAATTACATCTAGCTTATAGTGTGTATGGTGAAAGAACTTATGTGAGCTATCATGTACAAAAATGAATAATGAAGAATACACATTCAGAGGCACACATTTACCCTTATCATATCAGATTCAATCCTTTTCAGGGATAATATCAGGTTCATTTGGAGTAGAACCTTGGGATACTAGTTGTACTGTTATAAATCAACCAAATTAAAATAAATATGAAAAGAATAAGAAAATTAACAATAATAGAAGCAAAAAGAGATTACAGAAGAGAAGAAGAAAAAGAGAGAGAAGAGGGAAAGAAGAAAAAAAAAAGGAGGGGGGGGATATCTCCATGTTATCCAATAAAACATTCCAAAAAGCATCTTAGGAAGATCTAGATCTAGATAGATATTTGACCCATACCTCGCTGAGATAAATATACATTTTATGAGGCATTTTTTGAGGTCTAGAAGCAGTTTTTAATTTGTATCCTAGCAGCTCCTGTTTCGGTGATTTGACTAAATTTATTTGAGTAAGAGTATATATAAAATTATAAACTCTAAACCAAAGCGTCTACTCTGGGACATCCCACCATTTGAAACATGTTCCTTCTTTTCCACATCCGCGGAAGCATGAGGAGATGCATCAGGTTAAAAGAGCTAGTCTAGAGGGAACCATGTACCATCTCAAAAGTATTTTATAGTTTGCCTCGATTATAGAGGTGTTCATAAGCAAACGCGATGCTCCTCGTGCCATTTTATGCCACTCTTCAAGTTTAATTCTCTCCTGGATGTCCGCTTCCCATTTTTCCATATAACCCAAGAATTTTTTTAAATAGAATAAATTATTGAAATATGACCATGAATTTTATCGAATTGCCGACATAAAAATATTCCATTTGAGACATTTTTGTCATATTAGATTTGCATGGTATATTAGCAAAAAAATGTTTTATTTGAGTGTAATTAAATTCTACCGAAACTGGTATTTGATAATGTTTCTCTAGGAATTTATAAGTGAACACACCACTAGTATCGCAGCTTACGTAATAGACCTTTATTCTTCTACCATTCAAAATTTCCAGGGGTGAGCCCTGGGGTGACATTTTTATTTCCAAAAATAGGTGCCAACTGGGAATGAAGAGATTTACATTTGTATGTCTTGGATAGCCTGTCCCAGATATTTAAGGATAGAGACAATGTTGGACACAAAATTGGTGTTCTTTCTTTCGGTGATAACCAAATTATACGACATGCGTAATTTTCTATTTCCATCCAAATAGGGTAGGGGTGAGAAGAGTGAGATCTAGTTAATTGCGCCAACACTGCAGCATAATAATATTTTAACCACTTGCTTACTGGGCACATATACCCCCATCCTGCCCAGGCGAAATTTAAGCTTTCAGCACTGCGATGCTTTCAATTAAAATTGCACGTGCGACGTGCCTCCCAAACAAAACTTACATCCTTTTTTCCCCACAAATAGAGCTTTCTTTTGGTGGTATTTCATCACCTCTGCGGTTTTTATTGTTTGCGCTATAAACAAAAAAAGAGCGACAATTTTGAAAAAAAAACACAATATTTTTTACTTTTTGCTATAATAAATATCCAATTTTTTAAAACAAAAACTTTTTTTTTCTCAGTTTAGGCCAATATGTATTCTACATATTTCTGGTTAAAAAAAAAATCGCAATAAGCGTATAGTGATTGGTTTGTGCAAAAGTTAGAGTGACTACAAAATAGGGGATAGAATTCTGAAATTTTTTTATTAATTTTTTTACTAGTAATACGGCGATCTTCGAATTTTGTCAGGACTGCGATATTGCAGCGCACACATCGGACACTTTTGACACATTTTTGGGACCATACACATTAATACAGCGAACAGTGCTATAAAAATCCATTGATTACTGTATAAATGTGACTGGCAGGAAGGGGTTAACACTAGGGGGCGAGGAAGGGGTTAAATGTGTATCCTGGGTGTGTTCTAACTGTGTGTGGAGGGGGACTGACTGTGGGAGGTGACCGATGCTGTGTCCTTATGTACAAGGGACACAGCATCTGTCTCCTCTCCCTGACAGGACGTGAAGCTCTGTGTTTATTCACCCTAGGCTTCTTGTTTCCCCAGATATAAGAAATAATTTTAGACTGAAAAGCTATTAGGTCTGAAAGAACTAATGCCACTGGTAGTGTACGGAAATAGTATAGGATTTTTGGGAGAACATTCATCTTCACAGAATGTAATCTGCCAAACCACGAAGGTGGATGGAGTAAAAATTTGTCCAGGTCAGCTGTCAGTTCTTTTAAAAAGAGCAGGGTAGTTTTGGGAGTATAAAGTGCGCAAAGATGGTGTGATGTTGATCCCCAAGTATGGGAGGGAATCAGAGTTCCAATTAAAAGAGTATGATTGCTTTAGAGAGGAGATCGTGGTATCATCTAATGAAATGTTCAATGCTTGTGACTTTTCCTGATTAACGTTAAGACCCGAAACAGTGGAGAATAACTTAAGCATAGCATGTTAATTGGGGAGAGTGGTGATGGGGGATGAGATCAACATTAGGATGTCATCTGCAAAAAGGACACATCTATGTTCTCTGGTACCACATTTAATACCCAGGATGTCTAAAGAAGAACACATGTTGATTGCTAAAGGTTCCAGGGCTAAAACAAAAAGAAGTGGTGACAGAGGACAACCTTGTCGTGTACCCCTATGGATGGAAATGGGGCTGGAGGAGTAACCCTTTATCATCAAGGATGCTGAAGGAGAATCATATAGTACAAGAAGTATAGTTAAAAATTGTGATTTAAAACCTAGTCTATGTAAAATGTAGAAGAGGGCTTTTTTTCTCAAACAATAGGTGCTGGAACTTAACTATGGCACCACAAAACCCCTCCCACTACACACACCCTCCAAAATACACCAAGTAGTGGGTGTGGTCAGTCAAATTTCACGAAAAAAGTAGGAGGGTCTTAAAGGGGCTTCTGTGTTTACAAGTGATTGTGGTGAGAAGGCACCAAAGGGTCTGAGCCAGAGGTGGTGGAACTAAGTTCCACCAAGTTCCCCCTGAAAAAAAGCCCTGAGAAGAGATAATTCCAAGATAGGGAATCAAATGCTTTGTGCATATGCAAGGACAAAAGCATACTCTTCCGCTTTCCTCCACCATCGCAATCAGAATGTATTGCTGATATAACATCAATCACCCTTCTAATTTGATCAGCAGTCTGACGTCCTGGAAAAAATCCCCCCTGGTCTGGGTGTATGTATTGAGCCAAAAAAGATTTTAGTCTAGATGCCAAAATTTTTGTCATAATTTTTAAATCTGTGTTAATCAAGGAAATAGGACGGTAGTTTGCACAAAGCCCTTGGTCTTTACCCACTTTAGTAATGACATTTATATATGCTTTGTTTTCTTGAGTTGGGAGGGAAGTGCCTTGTCTGATTGCATTAAAAAATTTACAGAGATGGGGGGTTAAGATTTCTTTGAATTTATGATAATAGTGTCCAGAGAATCCACCAGGGCCCAGTGCTTTAGAGGGATTCAAATTTTTTATTGCTAGTTCAATTTCTTCTTCAGAAAATTCCCTATCCATGATTTCCGAGTGTTCTTGTGTCAATTTGGGTAGAGTAACATTTTCAAAAAGGGGGTCAATTATTTTTTGGTCAAAAGTTGCTGGTTTGCTATATAATTGTCAGGAGGGATGAGAGATCAGACCCGTGTCTCTGCACAGAGAGACCAGACAATATGATTAGTGAAGTAAAAGGTGTTTAATTATAAATAAGGACAACCAGTGAAGATAGAAAACAATATATATATATATATATATATATATATATATATATATATATATATATGTAATCAAAAACGGAATACCGTACATATAGGTCAAGCCAGGCCGAGGTCATACACAAGGGATATCAGCAGATGGGACAGGACGGAGCAGGGGTCGGATGGATGGACTAGCTGCAGGATACAGTCTAAGGGGTGACAGGGATCAGGAAGCAGGGCAGACAAGTCCAGGCGCGATCAGGGATCAGGATGCAGGGCAGACAAGTCCAGGCGGGATCATAACAGGATCAAGGTACCAAATCAGGATCAGAATACAGGCTTAGGTCCAGAAGGTATGAAGATACCAGGGCGAGCTCTGCTTGAGCTCGCCGGGTATAAATAGGGGGTGTGTTAATTACGTTCAGGTCACACCTGAACGCAGGAAAAGCTGTGAGCTCCAGAAGACCAGGAACCCCCCGCTGGTGGAGGTCGGTACTGCAGCCAGACTAACAGGCAGATTTACCAACAGGGGGAACCATTCCTGACAGTACCCCCCCTCAAACCAGTTGTTGCTGGGGAAGGCTCATGGTGTCAAGCCAGGCAGTGGATAAAGGCTCCGGGTCATCGAGCTGGGCAGCAGAGGGCATAGGCTCTGGGTCATCGAGCTGGGCAGCAGACGAAGGCTCCGGGTCATCGAGCTGGGCAGCAGAGGGCATAGGCTCTGGGTCATCGAGCTGGGCAGCAGACGAAGGCTCCAGGTCATCGAGCTGGGCAGCAGACGAAGGCTCCAGGTCATCGAGCTGGGCAGCAGACGAAGGCTCCGGGTCATCGAGCTGGGCAGCAGACGAAGGCTCTGGGTCATCGAGCTGGGCAGAAGACGAAGGCTCTGGGTCATCGAGCTGGGCAGCGGGCGCAGGAACAGCAGGCTGGCAGACTGGCAGAGGAACAGCAAGCCGGGCAGCAGACTGGAAGTCATCAAGCCGGGCGGCGGACTGGAAGTCATCAAGCCGGGCGGCGGACTGGAAGTCATCAAGCCGGGCGGCGGACTGGAAGTCATCAAGCCGGGCGGCGGACTGGAAGTCATCAAGCCGGGCGGCGAACTGGAAAGCTGGAACAGGAACATCAGGTTGGCAGGCTGGCACAGGAACATCAGGTTGGCAGGCTGGCATAGGAACATCAGGTTGGCAGGCTGGCACAGGAACATCAGGTTGGCAGGCTGGCACAGGGTTGAAAGGTTGAGCAACTGGCACTGAAATGGGCAGAGCAGCTGGCACAGGCAGAGCGGCTGGCGCCGGAGCAGGCTGGTCGGATGTCACAAGCTGGGCGGCTGGCACTGGAGCAGGCTGGTCGGATGTCACAAGCTGGGCGGCTGGCACTGGAACTGGTAGAGCAGCTGGCACAGGAACAAGCTGGGAGACTGGCACAGGTTGAACAGATGGCACAGGTTGAGCAGAGGGCACTGGGACAGGCTGGGTAACTGGCACGATGGTATGAGTTGGGAAATACTTCCGTTTCTTTTTGGACTTAGTCACTGCAGGTTTGTTAACAGAAGTGATGTATGAAGAGGATGGAAATAAGTAGGAGGAAGGATTGGAATATGGCAGAGACACAGGGATGGTGACTGGAGGAGGTTTTTGTGGAGTAGTTACAGGTGGATTAAAGGCAGGGTAGGTACAATTAGTAGAAACTGGGTAGTAATATTTGGTAGGATGTGGAATTATCTGGGCTGGAGTTGCCATTGGTGATGGACAGATGGGTCCTTCGGAAGGCAGGTGGTTAATAGTAGGACTGGAACGGACTGGTGGATTAAAGGCAGGGTAGGTACAATTAGTAGAAACTGGGTAGTAATACTTGGTAGGAAGCAAGAGATCTGACCATGCTTGCAGCACAGGTTGAACAAAGGCTGATTCACACACACCTTGTTTAATCAAAGACTGCACTGAACTAATGCAGTCAGATAACTTCTGCTGGGAACAAGAGCAATAGTGTTCATCAAAGGAGGCTGGATCATCCTCCATCAACCATACCAGGGATTCAACTTGGTCAGGACTGAAGGGGGGAGAGAAATCATCACTACCATCAGGAATAAATGACAGGGCCGGCTTAACACACAACCGAATTAATGCCTGAACATCATCAAAAGTCATGTACCCCTTATCCACCCAGGAATGAGCCGATCGGATAGTTTCCATCAGTTGGTCACTAGTCCAACCCTCCAAAACCTGGCGACAAGCCCCCTCATCCTCATCTGCCAGCAGAGAAAGGTAAAGGATTTCATTGTAATCCATGCTTTAGAGCAATGCACTACACAAGGATGGTTCCTCAATGCAGTCACGTCTGATCAAGGGATGGCCCTGGTATACTGTCAGGAGGGATGAGAGATCAGACCCATGTGACTGCACAGAGAGACCAGACAATATGATTAGTGAAGTAAAAGGTGTTTAAATTATAAATAAGGACAACCAGTGAAGATAGCAAACAATATATATAATCAAAAAGGGAATACCGTACACATAGGTCAAGCCGAGGTCATACACAAGGGATATCAGCAGATGGGACAGGACGGAGCAGGGGGTCGGATGGATGGACTAGCTGCAGGATACAGGCTAAGGGGAGACAGGGATCAGGAAGCAGGGCAGACAAGTCCAGGCGGGATCAGGATGCAGGCAGGCAAGTCCAGGCGGGATCAGGATGCAGGCAGACAAGTCCAGGCGGGATCAGGATGCAGGCAGACAAGTCCAGGCGGGATCAGGATGCAGGCAGACAAGTCCAGGCGGGATCAGGATCAGAACAGGATCAAGGTACCAAATCAGGATCAGAATACAGGTCAGGGTACAGGCTTAGGTCCAGAAGGTATGAAGATACCAAGACGAGCTCTGCTTGAGCTCGCCGGGTATAAATAGGGGGTGTGTTAATTACGTTCAGGTCACACCTGAACGCAGGAAAAGCTGTGAGCTCCAGAAGACCAGGAACCCCCCGCTGGTGGAGGCCGGTACTGCAGCCAGACTAACAGGCAGATTTACCAACAGGGGGAACCATTCCTGACAATAATGTTGAGTAACATTTTTCAAACTCATTCAAAATGAGCTTTGGATTTTTGGGTCGGACATCCATTATTTATTCTAAGCTTTGGTAAAGCAGGAGTGAAAGAGCGTGGGACTAATTTTCTTGCTAATAACGTAGTAGGTTTATCTCCCATTATATAGTATTTATGTTGAGTCCATCATATGTTTTTTTCCACCTGTGTGGTTAGGCTCAAGTTCAGAGACAGTCTAGCCTTATCGATTTTTGGTCTAATATCTATCTGGGGAGATGTTTTTTGTTCAGATAGCAGATCCCGTAATTCTTTCTCCTGATCCGAAATCATAGCGTTCCTATTTTTTATTTTATTTTGGCTGCTATTTGTATTAATTTACCACGAATGGTAGATTGATGGGCTGCCCAATTAATAATCAGTGATGTGTCTGAAGGTACGTTTTCTGTGAAAAAAGTGTGTATTTCTGTCTCTACTTCCATTGAAACGATAGGATCATTTAGTAATGACGCATTGAGATGCCAGGGGGATGGGCAGGGTTTTTCGCCATAAATTTGAGAGGGATATTAGTACTGGGCTATGACCTGACCATGGGGTCGTAAGGATCTTATGTTATGTTATCCTATGTTCAATACAGATGTGAATATTTGAATAATAACTGACTTGATGTTTGCATGATACATAAATATGGCAACTGGAAAAGTTAAATTTCTCAATATCAAAAAGTGACAGGTTGGTGTAAAGGACACATGCAAGTGTTTTTGGGTGTGAGAAATCAGGAAACTGTTTCATCTTTTTATCTCACAGTTTCACATCCTTCTTCCCTTTCTCTGCAACCGCAGTTATGTGTGAACCTTTAAGAAAGAGGTTAATACGTCAAATATGTACATACAGTAGGTATTTGGAGTGGATTTTTAGGATGCCTTTTCCAAATGCAGTGCCTGTCTCTTGTAATTAGCTCTCGCAGGATGGATGCATTAATTGCATTTAACAATATTTAACATTTAACCATATGTATGTCTTTTTTTTTTTTTTTTTTTGCTTTGCCTGCTACTATAAAATATGTTGTGACCTAGTTCAGCAAATTACCCCATTTATTGACAATATTACATGAGTATTATTTTATATGTCTTTATGCATAATCCATGATTACTAGCCTATACATTTTTTCTCTGGCTCTTATTATTGGCCAGAGACTTAAAGCAGAACTCCTTACCCTGAGCCTTGCACATTTGTACATGCTCCTTTCATCCACTAAAAATGCTTACTATGATTTCAAAGGACACTGTGAGCTTCTCACATTTGGACAAGGGAAGCCAAAATATAAGCAGATTGAAGTGATATTAGCCACTTCCATTTTCACCCTCTTCCTGCCCAGGCCAATTTTCAGCTTTCAGCACTGTAACATTTCAAATGACAATTGCCTGGTAATGCAACACTGTACCCATATGAAATTTTGATAATTTTTTTCCCCACAAATAGAGCCTTTTTTTGGTGGTATTTGATCACCTCTGCATTTTAATTTTTTTGCGCTATAAACCAACATTTTTTGAAAAAAACACAATCGTTTTTATTTTTTGCTATAATAAATATCCCAATAAAAAAAAAAAAAATCTTCCTCAGTTTAGGCCGATATGTATTTTTCTACATATTTTTGGTAAAAAAAGGGCAATAAGCATATATTGTTTGGTTTGCGCAAAAGTTAAAGCATCTACAAAATAGGGGATAGATTTATGGAATTTTTATAAAAAAATTTACTAGTAATGCCGGCGATCTGCAAATTTTTTTGGGACTGCAACATTGCAGGAGAAGGATCAGACACTTTTGACACTGTTTTGGACCATTGACAATTATACAGTGATCAATATTATAACATTGCACTGATTACTGTATAAATGTCATTGGCAGGGATGGGGTTAACACTAGGGGGCAATCAAGGGGTTAAATGTGTTACCTAGGGAATGACTGTGGGGGGAGGGGACTGACTGGGGGAGGTGACCTATCGTGTTCCTATATACAAGGAACACGCGATCGGTCTTCTCTCCGCTGACAGCATGTGGATCTGTGTGTTTACACACACAAATCCACGTCGCTGCTCTGAGACCGGCAATCGTGGGTGCCTAGCGGACATGGCGACTGACAGGCACGCGCATCGGCTCCCGAGTGACGTGGTGGCACGCTCGCGCACCCTAGCGGCCAGGAAGCCAAGGATGTCAAATGAAGGCAGAGCCACCTTGCAGCCGTCATATGACGATACGCAGGATATGAAGTGGTTAAAGTCAAGTGTTTTTTTTTGTTTGTTTGTTTTTTAAATAACAAACATGTCATACTTGCCTGCTCTGTGCAATGGTTTTGTACAGAGCAGCTCTGATCCCCCACTTCTCTATTCTGACTTATTTTTCCCCAAGGTAGAAGTGTTAATAATATGCCCTAAACAAATGACAGTGCTATGCTTAATGCATATGATTATGCAAAATATACCATGTAAAATTAAAACCTTATAAGAATGAAATAGAACACATTATCTATATAAAGATCCAAGCTTGAATGTGCTTAATACAGTTTCCACAATGGATCTACTACTTCTGCTTTCATAACTCATGTAATATACCAGCCTTTTTCAACATACCTAAAAATTGCTCAAAATTTGTGTGCAAGAAGGTGGGTGGATCAAGCCTGCTTGCTTGTTACACAAAGCCACAGGTTTCATTGTGCAACATTACAACCTTGATCACTGTGTAGGGCAGCCTCCAGCATCCAGATTAAGAACATCATGGGCCTGGTGCTGAGGATTTTGGTGCAGCCTTTTATAAATAATAAATAAATAACAATGCAAACATTTTATGTTATATAACAAATTATATTAAAGAGAGAGAGGGAGGGTGAGAGAGAGAGAGGGGTGAGGGCTAAGGGAGGGCAGATGAGAGAGAATGTGGGGATGAGAGAGAGAGGATGCGCATGAGCATACATGGGAATGACATCAAGGCAGCCCAGCCAAGGCAAGTGACCAAAGGCACAGAACCCAGAAGGAAGACCGGGTGAAGATGCCGGTTTGATCACAGTGCAGTACTGTAGGGCTCAGTCTGACAATTTAAGTGTACTGTAATGTGCTAATATGCTGTGCATTCTTGTACGTCGTGGCATTACCTACCTCAGGGCCTCTAAAAAGTAGTAATGTTAGCGAAGTCCACTACCACTTTAATGTGACAGGGTCCCAAGAGCCTCTCCTGGGCGAACGTGGCATGGAAAGGGTTAACACAGGTCACAACCACCACTCACCTACCACTATGCGGCCATTCCTGTGTCTGGCTTCTTGGTCAGTTATCGACTACACGGGCGGAACTTACACACATCTCAGCCTCAGAGCGAACAGTTCCGCTCATGCTGCCTGTTTGGACTGAATTCTCCTCCTCCTCCTGCCCCTCTACTCTGTGATGTAAAAAATAAATGTAGCGCCACAAATAACTAATCCACTTGTGAAGTAGAATATAGATTGGGGGGGGAGTCACAAGTCATGCGAACTCTCCTCCCCAAAAAATACAAAGTTACACTCAAGTAACCAATGTGTATAAAAGTGAGAACAAAGATAAGAACCTGTATGTTCACAATATTTAAAGTTAGGTTGTCAATCTTAACGTGCAAAAGGTGAATACAACAGTGAATGGTGATCACAATCTTCTATAAAACATATGGGAATAAATCTACCACTGTGTTGGTAGGTTTCCAATATAATGAACACAATCACAGAAAAAAACAAATATTAATATATGTGAGTCCATCTGTCCTGAAAGAAAAATTAGTTGATTGGACCTTCCCAGTAAGTTTGAATGAACTACTACACTTCAGGAAGTAGTAAATATAAGTCCAACGGCCTTGGAGGTGATATCAATCAAACCACATCTCCCAGTGAGTTAGATTAAACTGGTACACTTCAGGGAACACAATCCAATATCATGGAAATGAGGATTATATCAAGGTACTCTTACCAGATCAGATGGACCCGTGACTCACCATACGGTGGAGGGTCTAGAGAGCTTGAACAGGCCGATGGTCCTGTTTGGTTATCCTCGGTATGATGTCATCAAGGAGGTCATCCAAAGCTCCAAAGAGTGTCCAATGGCTAGTGGTTGTGTTCACGGCCAGAAGTGCAGGATAGTGGACAAAAGTGAACTGTGATGTTGCCGATCACTCAGTCACAGCAACAAAAAAAAGGGAGAGAAAAACTTCTCATAGTGTAAAAAAGTATAAAAATTTAATAAAAACACAAAAGAGAAAAAACATTGACATTTCCACAGCAATGGGAATCACACTCCAAAATGGGAAAAAATAATTCCAAAGAAAAGCACACAAAAAGAATATTGTAGGCACAATAACTCCACCACCCTGGATGGGTGGATGGAAATATGACAATAGTGTGCAAGGGATTGGGAATAGACCCAGCGTACCCGACCGGTTTCGTCTTATATAGACTTCCACAGGGGTATACTCTACTCTGTGTCTGCCCCGCCCACACACTCGGAAGATGTGAAGGAAGCCTGAGTCTATATCCTGGGGTGAGTAAGAACACCCTCTCTCATTTGTGTAATACAAATTTAAGGGGTGCTCTGTGTACACTGATGCAAGAGGGGGGCTTTGATGACCAGAGACCGCTTACATCAGATTTTCCCTTTGCATCAGATTCCACAGCATTCCCCCTTAAATCAGGGTTCTCAGAACACCACTTTACATCAGATCCACCTTAAATAAGGGTTCCCCTTTACATTAGAGCCCACAGACCTCCCCTTTACAGTAAGTGTAAATTCTGAAGACTCTAAGGGGCTCTGTGCGGACTCTGATGTAAGGGGGGTCTGTGTGGACTCTGACTTAAGGGGGGTCTGTGTGGACTCTGATGTAAGGGGGTCTGTGTGGACTCTGATGTAAGAGGTGTCTGTGCAGACTTTGATGTAAGGGGGGTCTGTGCGAGATATGGAGACCCTGCACACTGGAGATGACTGCCGCACACTGGAGACACCTTAGTCAAATAAGTGGCAACATGACTCGAGTGTAAGCCGAGGGGGGACATATTCAGCCTAAAAAGGGCTGAAAAACGTGGCTTATGCCACGTACACACGACCGTTTTTCGGGTTGTAAAAAAATTACGTTTAATGGTCTAAAAAAAAACAGAGGCCCAGATTCAGGTACATCTGCGCATTATTGGACCGGCGTAGCGCACCGCCTTTACGTTAGACTTGCGCAATTTTGCCGCGTAATCACCCTATTCTCGTAGCTTTTGCGCAGAAAATTGCGCATGCGTAACGTTTTTTCAGAGGCGTAAGGCGGAGTAATACAAATTGGGAAGGACGTGGGCGTGTTACATTGAAATGAGCCGTGACCCCATGCAAATGAAGGGCCGGCCGGCTCGCGCATGCGCGCTTGAAGGAGACCATGGTCAGCACCTCTGTGCGCATGCTCACAACTCGGCAACGGCGCAATCAGTGAAATTGGAAGTAGACCCGGGAAACTTAGTGAACTACGCAAACAGCATAAATAGACAGACACAAATGCACTTCCTTTGCAAAAGCACATCCCTTTGGGATCTTCCTATACAGCAAGGTGCTTTTGTTTATTAGCGTTTGTTTGTTTGTTTGTTTGTGACGTGTCTTTGAGATATTTGGGCACTGTTTTGCAGAGTGATTTTTGTCTTTTATGTGTTTTCTTTGTTGTTATTTTGTTTAAAATATATTTTTGCTGGGCATTTTTTTTTTTTGCTCGTCATTTATTTAATTTTTTTGGTTCTGTTTGTGTATGATTTTGGAATGTGGGGGTGATATTCCTGCCGGAAAAGGGGTGTCACCCTCATTTGTGGTGGAGAAGTGATCCCCAGTGACATAATTGGAGCCGTGACATGGCGTTGCAGCTCACAAGTCCTGCATGGTGGACTGGTGCCAATCCCATGGATGACGATGTGGGATGTGTGTGCTAGGGACCACAGTGGTGTGCATGCATGCATTCTCATTGTGGCATGATTCATGTGTGTGTTTAACGTGCAAAGATGCATATGTGAGCTGGCATGAGATGGGGTCATGAGATGGGGTCCCAGTGCATATGCAGAGTCACCTTGAAGGGAAAAGACAGGAGGATGTTAGTAGTGCATGTGCCCCTTGTGATGTGTGCATCATGGGGGGGACAGTCATGCCTGCCACCCATGTCACTCACCAACCAGCCAGCTGTCCCCATACATGTTCTGTTTGAAATCTGTGGGGATGGGGCTCTGATTGTATATGTAGCTGTCATGGGTGTCATGGGCGGTGTCATGTGTTGGGCTGGTGATGTCCTCCTGCAGGGTTGTGGTTAATTCCATGATGGCATGAGGGGTGAATCTGAAGATGCGAGACACCTCAGAATCACTCATGCCAAAGATGTCTATGCGTGTGTGATATATCCTCTCCCGTGAAGAGTGAAGAGTGAGGGGCTTGTATCAGATAAGAATATTGTATTAGATTAGATTAAATTAAATTAGATTAAATTGTAAAGTTTAGATAAGCAAAAAAAATAAAAAATCTCCCGTGCCCTCCTCCTTCTTTGTTCATCTAAAGTCAGTAGTATAGCTATGTGCGACGATGCCCCTGGCATGTTGGCATACAGATTGTTGTGCAACACGTGTGACTGCTGAGCTCCTCACTAACAGTGTTGCTTTATCTAACAAGTAGACTTTTTTTCTCTTTTTAGACCAGCTTTTATATGCTCTAATTTTAGACAGGACATTTTGCTGTTGCGCACACTGAGTCGCCTGCGCTGCCCCAACGTTCTTTTGTGGATCCCCGTAAGTCCCTCATTAGCATATTTGACTAGCAAATCAATGGTCTGTCTAGCGCACTTTTGCGCGGACGGATGCGCCAGTCTAACGAAATTACGCGGGACAAAAAAAAAGTAGATTTTTTGCGTATCTCGTTCTGGGGATGCCGCGCATCGAAACGCACGTGCACATTTCGACTTACGCACGCGCATCTCCTGTTGCGCAGGCGTAATCGCTCTGTGAATCTGGGCCAAAGTTTTTTTAACCCGATCGTTAAAATGGCCTTGCCTACACACAATCGTGAAAAGAAAATGCTCTAGCAAAGCGCGGTGACGTACAACACATACGTCGGCACTATAAAAGGGAAGTTCCATTTGGATGGCGCCACCATTTGGGCTGCTTTTGCTGATTTTGTGTTAGTAAAAGACGATTCACGCTTTTCAGTCTGTTACAGCGTGATGAATGTGCTTACTCCATTACGAACGCTAGTTTTACCAGAACGAGCGCTCCCATCTCATAACTTGCTTCTGAGCATGCGCGTTTTTTTCACATCATTAAAGCCCACAAACGACCATTTTTTATGACGTTAAAAACGATAACGTTAAATAAGTCGTAAAAAAGTGACTTTATGCCGTTTCCGTAAGGGGTTTCCCAGCGTAAAGATAAAGCGCCAAAAAGCAGGCGCATCCTATGTTAAGTATGGACGTCGTGACCGCGTTGAATTTGAAAATGTTTACGTTGTTTGCGTAACTCGTCCGTGAATGGGGATTGACGTCATTGACGTTCACGTCGAAAACACCGTCATAATTTGGAGCATGCGCACTGGGATACATTGACGGCCGGCGCATGCGCAGTACGTTCGCAGCAGGATCGCGCCTATTTTAAATACTACACGCCCCCTACCCGCCGAATTTAAATTCCGCCGGCTCATTTACGGTACGCCGCCACAACTTTAGAAGCAAGTGCTTTGTGAATACAGCACTTGCGCGTAAAGTTGCGGCGGCGTAACGAGACACGTTAAGCCGGCATAAAGAACCGCTCGCCATCCTGAATCTGGCCCATAAAGTACATAAATAAAACCAAAGATAATTATCAAAAACTGGATCAAAGTATAAATGATAAAACAGCGCTAAAACTGTATAAATGTCCAATATCATAAAAGCATTTGAGTGATGACCTAGCAACAGACAAGCCTAAGATGAATGATGAGTGCTTCTAAAAACTGGATAAGTAGTGCACCCTGCACCAAATCTTCACCACGCGTGAGACACTCTACCCCTTTGGAGTACAAACTCATTGGACAGATGAAACAATAAGGGCCTTAAATGGTGGTAAGCTCTCTCACTTAGACTAGCGTCATCAGCAGCAGGGGAAGCATGGGTTAAATCCACATATGCTCATATAAAGACAAGAGAAACTTACATAGTGTAATCCTGCTTTAATGAAAAATGATAAAATTGCCCAGTGGGGCGTGTTAAAACAAAGGAAGGGTTGGTTTTGCAAAGTCGATGGGCGGATTTTGCTAAGACGTGTACTTTATTGGTAAAATCACCCCCGCCCCTTGCAAAGTAGCACTAGTATCGGGAGCGTGTGGCATGTGTGATAGTAATTGTGCATGCGCTGTGTAGAGCTGACTCTCAGCTCTACATGTTCAGCTATTTTCGGAGGCTCAGTTGAGGTTCGTACTGCGCAAGCGCCGCACCTGCGCAGAACAGGGGGGTCCTAATCCGCCGGGGGAACATTTTCAGCAGGACATCGGGTTGCGCACAAGGAAGTGAGGGTATGGCCAGTGAGGATGACCGGTCTCTCCCATAACGGCCGGCCAGACATCATATCATATTCATTAGAACCATATCAATTTGAAAGAGCAGCCGAGTTTTTGTGGCTAAAATGTCTGTTAGCACTAAAGATAAATATTCTCAAACCTTTACTATAAAATACAATGAAAAAGTGCAGTGTTCAAAAATACAAACTGTCATATGAAAATGCAATTATTACCATCAAAAATATAAATTAGTAGTCCATATATATAAAAAAGTGATAGCGACAGTTCATAAAAATGTTAACACGTTTCCACCAAGTGACATATACTGTAAGTCTTTATGAACTCTGCAATGAGATTCCTCTGTGTCCCACCACCAATCCATTGCACTCACCAAAAATATGGCTGCACAAATTATAGACAGCAACTGGTAATAATTGCACTTTATGACACATATACATTTGTTTTTTTTGAGCGCTGCACTTTTCCATTGTAATTCATTAGAACCATAGTTTCACTATTAGTAATAAAACCACCTATGTGTGAGCTGTGAAAAAGATGTAATCTAATGACTGTCTAATGACATTTAGCATTGGCATATTCTGGTATATATAATTGTGCAACATAATTTCAGTGGTTTTTAACTAAGATTCTAAGATACTAGCAGGGTGTGCCTTTGTGGGTGCGGGAGAGATGAGTTTGAGATAATATGAACTTTGTGACATGGTGCATTATTCTGCTGGAAGTAGCAATCAGAAGATTGGCACACTGTAGTCATAAAGGGATGGACATTGTCAGCAACAATCTCAGAAAATGTGAATATTGTGAAAAGGTGCAATATTTAAGGCTGAAAGTGCCCCACTCTAATCAGCTAATTAAGCCATAAAACCTGCAAAGGGTTCCTGAGCCTTTAAATGGTCTCTCAGTCTGGTTCAGTAGGAATCACAATCATGGGAAAGACCGCTGACCTGACAGTTGTGCAGAAAACCATCATTGACACCCTCCATAAGAAGGTAAAGCCTCAAAAGGTAATTGCAAAATAAGTTGGATGTTCCCAAAGTGCTGTATCAAATCACATTAATAGAAAGTTATGTGGAAGGGAAAAGTATGGAAGAAAAAGGCGCACAAGCAGCAGGGATGAGCGCAGCCTGGAGAGGATTGTCAGGAAAAGGCCATTCTAAAGTGTCAGGGACTTTCACAAGGAGTGGACTGAGGCTGCAGTCGGTGCATCAAGAGCCACCACACAGACGGATCCTGAACATGGGCTTTAAATGTCATATTCCTCTTGTCAAGCCACTCCTGAACAACAAACAACATCAGAAGCGTCTTACCTGGGCTTAAGAATGTGCTTTATTGGCCAGCAAACTGGCCTGACCTGAAGCCCATAGAGAATCTATGGGGCATTGCCAAGAGAAAGATGAGAGACATGAGACCGAACAATGCAGAGGAGCTGAAGGCCGCTATTGAAGCATTCTGGTCTTCCATAACACCTCAGCAGTGCCACAGGCTGATAGCTTCCATGCCACGCCGCATTGAGGCAGTAATTGCTGCGAAACCATGTACTGAGTACATATGCATGCTTATACTTTTCCGATATTGTTCTATGTACAATCCTTGTTTTATTGATTGCATGTAATATTCTAATTTTCTGAGATTGTGGATTTGGGGTTTTCATGAGCTGAAAGCCATAATCATCACAATTATGACAAATCACGGCTTGAACTATCTTGCTTTGCATGTAATGAGTCTATCTCATATTAGTTTCACCTTTTAAGTTGTATTAGTGAAATAAATGAACTTTTGCACGATATTCAAATTTTTTGAGTTTCACCTGTAAATAATGCTCAATTGGTACTAAGGTGTCAGGAATGGTCCCCCCTGCTGGTAAATCTGCCTATTATTTTGGCTGCAGTTCTGGCCTCCACCAGCGGGGGGTTCTTGGTCATTTGGAGCTCACAGCCTTTCCTGCGTTCAGGTGTGACCTGAACGTAATCAACACACCCCCTATTTATACCCGGCGAGCTCAAGCAGAGCTCGACCTGGTATCTTCATACCTTCTGGACCTAAGCCTGTACCCTGACCCGTCTTCTGATCCTGATTTGGTACCTCGATCCTGTTCTATGATCCTGATCCCGCCTGGACTTGTCTGCCCTGTTTCCTGATCCCTGTCTCCCCTTAGCCTGTATCCTGCAGCTAGTCCATCCATCCGACCCCTGCTCCGTCCTGTCCCATCTGCTGATGTCCCTTGTGTATGACCTCGGCCTGGCTTGACTTATGTGTACGGTATTCCCTTTTTGATTATATATATATATATTGTTTGCTGGTTGTCCTCACTTACTTATAATTAAACACCTTTTACTTTACTGATTATATTGTCTGGTCTCTCTGTGCAGTCACACAGGTCTAATCTATCATCCCTCCTGACATAAGGTGTCCTAAGAAAATATCCCCCCACACTAATGCACCACCACCACCAGCCTGAACCGTTAAAATAAGTCAGGACGGATCCATGCTTTCATGTTGTTTACGCCAAATTCTGACCTTACCATTTGAAAGTCTCAGCTGAAATCGAGACTCATCAGACCGGGCAATGTTTTTTAAATCTTCTATTATCCAATTTTGTGAGCCTGTGCAAATTTTAGCCTCAGTTTCCTGTTCTTAGCTGACAGGAGTGGCACCCGGTATGGTCTTCTGCTGCTGTAGCCCATCTGCTTCAAGGTTTGAGCTCAGAGATGGTATTCTGAATACATTGGTTGTAACGAGTGGTTATTTGAGTTACTGTTGTCTTTCTATCATCTCAAACCAGTCTGCCCATTCTCCTCTGACATCAATATGGTATTTTCGTCCATACAACATCCGTTCACTGGATATTTTCTCTTTTTTCTCTGTAAACTCTATAGATGGTTGCGCGTGAAAGGCAAAAGTAGATCAACAGTTTTTGAAATACTCAGATCAGCCCGCCTGGCACCAACAACTATGCCATGTTCAAAGTCACTTAAATCCCCTTTCTTCCCCATTCTGATGCTCAGTTTGAACTTCATAATGTTGTCTTCATCACCTCTAGATGTCTAAATGCACTGAGCTGCTGTCATGTGATTGGCTGATTAGCAATTTGTGTTACCAAGCAATTGAACAGGTGTTCCTAATAAAATGGCCGATGAGTGTGTGTAGCGCTTAGCCCTGAAGGATCCGTTGTTTCTAGGGTCCCCAGTTCCCACAATTCTGCGAATTAAATTACGCACTGTGGCACACCTGGCTGGGTATGGAATATTTATTGGAGATGTATATGCCTCCCTAAGGCGCTCTCACCCGACGTTGTATTTTTGCCTGCTTCATGAATAATGCAGGGTTAATGACCCTGCATTGTATGTGATGATGGCAAGGGACCGCACTCAAAGCTTTGGTTAGAAAAGAACACCACTGGAGCATGCTACACCAAGGGACAGGGTAAGTATTATTCCTTATCTGCGCACCCCTAGACTAAACAATCACTTGGGGGGGTATTTTGTCCAATTCCCACTCAACCTCAAGAATTGTATGGATTCTTGGATAAATATATTTTTTAATGTAGTTTTTATCTAAGACATAATAAATGAACAAAGCTTTATTCAGACACATGGTGACAACTCACGTGCCCAGTCACAGCTGCCCTATCGGGTGCAGTTTCTCTGAGCACCTAAGCAGGGGATGAGTGGAATTTATATCCCCTGGGAGTGTATTGGAGTCCAGGGGATAATGGAATGATTGTTCAGGGGATGATGAAAGTCTGGTCAAAGTTGTAATGTGGTGATCATGGAACCCATCCGGTCTTTTCCTGGCCAGATTTTAGAGCCTTCATGATGGTTACCTATTCCTCTGAATCCGTTTACCACACAAACTGCCCCAACCATACACTGGGCTCTCTGGGGCTGTTTGTCAGGATTGTCACATATCAATAATGCAAATTCCAAATAAATGGCACATGAGAAGGTATACAGTAACAAAAGCCATAATAAATATGCACACATCACCAAGTACCGTATATGAAGACCTACAACACCTGATTTATCTAACGACCAAGTTATTTCAATCATTTATTTTTTCTCTACAACATCTGTAAGTTTGAGAGTTGAAAACCTATTTACACATGTTTTTAACTGTAGGGGGTATCAGTGTTGCCAACCATCCAGACTGAAATTTATTGACACAAAACCCAATATTTACGGGGACAGCCAAGTTTTTACTGGCTTTTCCAAAAAGTTACACAATTACAGTTTTAAGTGCAAATTTCAGTATGGAGGCTACACACAAGTACAATGTGCAATTAGCTATGTGATATATTAAGGCTAAAACATATTTCTAATGTATTTTCAATATAGTAAATAGGCAGCTCAGGGACAGGAAGGGCAAGAAGTGATTGGCCAAGGCACACACATGAAATTCACTATTACAGTGACACTGACAGCAGTGTGCAGCAGCACAGATGATGATGACACCTCACTGACACGACACAACCCCTCCTAAGTCACAGTGAGGCCTCGTACACACGATCGGTCCAAACCGATGAAAACGGACTGAAAAAGAGAACTTGCTTTAAAATTTGACCGATGGACGCCTGACCATTAGTTTTTTAACCGATGGTGTGTAGGCACATCAGACCATCAGTCAGCTTCATCGGATAAAAAAAGGATCCTTCGGACTGTTCTCGTCGGATCGACTGATCGTGTGTACGCGGCCTGACAGTCTCTCTCCACATCAGGTGATCCCTTTAATCCACTCCAGTCCAAACAGCACTGACAGTCCCACTCCCGGCTGGCCTTGCTCCCTCCTTCAGACCTGCATTCTCGGCTCCGGACGCTCTGCTTGGTTTCCTTGCACCATGGCATCACACAACACAGTCAGGCACCTTCTTTGCCAGAACCAGCCCCCACTGGCACCGCCCTAACACACTGTAGCAGGCACTCGGATGGTCTTGGCCCGGCTCACAGACATTTTTTACTGGCAACCTTTTCCTGTCACTGGAAATTACTGCCAGGAAAAAAGTGCCCATTTTTTACTGGCTGACAGTAAAAATACTGACGGTTGGCAACACTGGGGGGTATATGTATACTGTAGTGAATGTGACATGCACCAAACATTTACTGAATTACTGTATTTGTATCTTTCTTGGGTATGTGTTTTAAACCACAGTGACCAATTCACCAAACCAAAATATCACTTATGTGTGGACTGACCCTTTAAAGTGCAATTTCTTTAAATTATGAAAAAAACTGTTTAACAACTGTAAATAATACTGCTAGTGTGACTATCTGACATCTCTTTTCATGTTATTTCCCCACACACCATTTATGTACTCAGTTGACTGGTACAATCCCCTGCACAGAAGATATCAGGCTAAAAGTGGGTTTGTTTCTTGAGCCAATCAGTTTCTATTGCACTGCACAGTGCTGTAACATATACTGTATTAGGTACTGGATCCTGAAGGAGTGTGATTATGACCATTCATAGTCCAAAATATTTGTGACACAGGAAACTACTGTAGAATCAAAGAAAACTTCAACACTCCAACCCTCCAATTGCTCCCCTTATATGCTTGAATCAAGTACTGTCTTGAAGTCCTCTACACTCCTCTACACATACAGTATCTAGGTATAATCAAGGCTTTTTTTCAGGTGGAACTTGGTAGAATCAACCTCTGGCTCAGATCCTTTGGAGTCTGCTCACCACAATCACGTGTGTAACTCCCCCTGAACTCTGCACTATGTATGTAATGCAATCTTGGTATTTAACGACCTTTAAGACCCTCCTACTGTTCATGAATATGACTGACCACACCAACTTTTTTATGTGATTTGGAGGGTGTGGTTGGGGAGGGGTTTTGGGGCATTGTGGTTGAGTTGCAGCACCTATTATTTGAGAAAAAAAGCCCTGGGTATAATCCAAAAGAAAAACAGTACATCAGCGATGTCTTCACAGACAATATTTGTGTGCGGCTTTTTCTTTGGATTTTAACAAGTGACACAGAAATTTGCAAAAATCCAACCAAAATAATTGGTGTCACTCTGCTGGTTATGCATTGAGGAAGGTCCTTATAAAACAGAGTAGCTGGAAATATTTTTTGTTTTTCTAAGGGGACTTTTACCAAATATGTAATTTAACTAGAAAATGCATTTCCTGAGGAAAATGTGTGGGAATGCTGAATAGCTGAATTGCTAAGCCCAAACCAAAGCCATTCACCATAACCACTACACTATCTTTAGGACATATAAGAAGTGTTTTTTCAGTACTTATAAAGCCTCTTTTTGATTATTAAAGGTGTTGTAAAGGTAAAAAAAAATTCCCTAAATAGCTTCCTTTACCTTAGTGCAGTCCTCCTTCACTTACCTCATCCTTTGATTTTGCTTTTAAATGTCCTTATTTCTTCTGAGAAACCCTCACTTCCTGTTCTTCAGTCTGTAACTCCACACAGTAATGCAAGGCTTTTTCCCTGGTGTGGAGAAAGCCTCTTGAGGGGGGAGGGGGTGAGCAGGACGCCCACTAACACACAGCTCCTTTCTCTATCTGCAATATAGAGAGTGTCCTTACTTGCCTTGTCGCCCCTCCCCCTCAAGAGGTTTTCTCCACACCAGGTCAGTGAGGAGGACAGCACTGAGGTAAAGGAAGCTATTTAGGGAAAAAATACCTTTACAACCCTTTTAATCCACACACCTAAGTGACAGAACCCTTCAAACAAACCTTAATAAATCATCAACCGTAAATGCTATATAAACAGCGACTTCACCGTTAGAAACACACGGCCTTTGTGAACGTATCAGTATGAAATTTATGTTGATAAACTTAAAAATGTGGCCATGTCAGCGATTTAAATAAGAGGTTCTGTGTGCGTTTTGCTGGGAAAATTATAGACTTTTTAACATGACAGTCAATGGAAGAAAATTTGGAACTCTTGTCATTTAGAAGCTACAGCAACTAAAAGTCAAAGGCGTATCACAAAATTGAGCACCTTGCCTGAAACCAGACAAAAATACCTATGTTTTGATATATAAATTGTGTATGACAAGTAGATTTTGTGGGCGTGAGAGCAATTTGTTCCCCCTTTATAAAGAGATTTTTTTTTTTTAATGCTCTCTGCTCTAATGATTACATGATCCACTCTAAACCAGCTCCATAGAAACACTGTAAAAAAGATTACATTTTCTGAAAAAAATCACTAAACTTAAACTGTTTTTTCACAAAAACTGTATAAAATATCAAACTGAAAAGATATAGCCGGATAGCTGAAAATGTTGTGAACTTTTTAAAGTTTGTTTGGCGTCTGTAGGTGAAAGTATGAAGGAGCTGAAAATTTTCTTAGAGGTAGAATGTTAATGATTTGAAGCATGTTCTCATTGACTTCAATGTTAAAAAAGTGACTAAAAACGTAATATTTTAAAAGTATAAATAGTACAAAAAAAGTTTGCTGAAAGAGCTGAACATTTTAAAAGTTGAATGTTACGCAGAGCCAAAAAACGTACGGAATAATAAAATTAAAATTAATAAGAATAATAAAAAAATGAATAACAATACTGGGAATGCTATTTCTAGCGTTCCCACTAAATATTGTATACGTGTGCAATTATCCCAATATGTAGCATGTGACCACTTCTACATGTCTTTAAATTCAAGTGTAGTTTCATTGGACTTTGAAAAAAGTGTCCTACCTGTAAAACCAGATACAATCTACAACTTATGCATCAAAATCAAAATTATATACAATAAAGAAAAATAAGTGACTACAATAATTGGGGTGCTTATCACTTAGCAAGAAGCAGCTCAATCCTTTCATTTCCTGGCCTCCAAAACAAATGTTTGGATGTTGCATGATTCCTTCATCACTATTTTTTAATGAAAAAAATATTGTGAAATGTGCGGAACCACAAAAGTAAGTGCATGAAGGTCACACATGATATTTATGTGCACATAGGCACTTGTTTGCATAAAACTGCTTTTTTCTGAAATACAAGTCCAATGGGTATGCAAAAGCAGGTTAGAACCAGGTTTAGAAGCACTTCAAAATCATCTCAAACGCAAGCCACAATATATATATATATATATATATATATATATATATATATATATATATATTACTCCTCACACTTAGGGGCAGATTCACAAAACAATTACGCCTGTCTAACTGGTGTTAGACAGGAGTAATTTCAAATTTCGCGCGGCGTATCACTAGTTTGAATCCTCAAACCATGATACGGCGGCTTCGGGCTTCGATCCGAGAGGCTTACGTCTTCGTAAGCCTTCGGATCTACGCTGCCATCTATTTGCGGCCGCTGGGAGGAGTTCGCGTCGCTTTGATGCGTCGGGATATGCAAATGTTTTTTTACGGCGATTCACGAACATACGAGCGGGCGTCGCAATCGTTTTCGTCTATTTTTTTGTACGTAATGTTAGAGCAGCTTTTTGCTGCTCTAACTTTACGTAGCCCATGTTAAGTATGGCCGTCGTTCCCGCTTTGAATTTATTTAATTTTTTTTTTTGTTTACGTAACTCGTCGGGATATGGATCGCCCGTAAACTACGCTACATAAACAACAAATGACGTCACGACGTGATTTCGCGCAATGCACGATGGGAAATTTGCGAACGGAGCATGCGCAGATCGATCGCCGCGGGAACGCGCCTAATTTAAATGTTTCACGCCCCCTACTCGCGCAGATGGATTGCGACGGGAGAAATACACTACGCCGCCGTCGTTTACCGTAGAAAATCTACCTGAATTCCACGTAGAGCAAGGTAAAAAACGGCGGCGTAGTGTATTTCTGATACGCTACGATAATCCATTTCTATGTGAATCTGCCCCTTAGAGTCTGATTAACTAGAGGGTGAAGTAAGTACAGTACAGTAAAGAATACCTTCACACATCACAGAGCATATTCAAACCCAAGGACAGGGCCGGACTGGCCTACTGGGATATCGGGAAATTTCCCGGTAGGCTGTCTGTCCTGTGGCTGTTTTCAGTTGTGGGGCTGCAGTACTCCCTGTCTTCGCTCTCCTGCTCTTGGCTGGCTCGGTCTGTGTTCGGCGGTAACGCTGTAGCACGGTCCTGCCCCCCTAGCCTATCACACGAGATGGTCTAAGGGGGCAGGACCGCGATACAGCGTCACCGCCAAACACAGACCCAGGTAGGCCAGCCAGCTGAGCTCAGTGATGATATACGCTAGATGCCCCCCATACCTATGTGACTGAATAGGAGGATCTGATTCGGCAGGGGGGCTGCATATAGAGGAAATAAGCTGTCTATATTCCTCCATACAGCCGTTGAATGCTTGCAGGAGGGAGAGGAGGAGAATCAAGTATTCCACGGCTGCATGGAGGATTATAAGATAATTTCATCTATATGCAGCCATCCTTCCTCTCCTCCTATCCTGTTCTCCCCCCCCAGCCCCCCCAGTGCTCTCCACCCCTGTTCTCCACCCCCTAGTGCTCTCCACCCCTGTTCTCCCCCTAGTGCTCTCCACACCTGTTCTCCCCCCTATGCTCTCCACCCCTGTTCTTCCCCCCAGTGCTCTCCACCCCTGTTCTCCCCCCCCCAGTGCTCTCAACCCCCTGCCCCCCGTGCTCTTACCTCTGTCCCCCCCCAGTGTTCTCCACCCCTGTTCTTTCTGCCTCCCCCAGTGCTCTCAAGCTCCACCCATCGCTCTCCGCCCCTGTTCTTTTTAGCTCCCCCTCTAGTGCTCTCAAGCTCCCCCCAGCACTCTCCCCTCCCCACCCCTGTACTCTCCAACCCCCCTGCATTTTGCCCCCACCCACGTGCTCTCCAACTGTGCCAGTGCTCTCTCCGCTCCCCCCTGCATTTTGTCCACACCCATGTGTTCTTCAACCCCGCCAGTGCTCTCCGCTCCCCCTGCATTTTGCCCGCACCCATGTGCTCTCCAACCCCGCCAGTGCTCTCCGCCCCCCATAGTGCGCTTCAGTCCCCATACTTTCCACCCCTGTTTTTTTCTGGCCCCTACTGGTGCTCTCAAGCTCCCCCCTATTGCTCTCTGCTCCCCAGTGCTCTCCACTCTCCCCCTGCTCTTTGTATCCCCCAGTGTTCTCCAGCCCCCGTGCTCTCCACCCCTGTTCTTTCTGCCCCCCCCAGTGCTCTCACAATCCCCCCCAGTGCTCTTTACCCCCACACTCTTAGCCCCCTTAGTGCTCTCCAGCCCCCCACCCTCTCAGCCTCCTGTGCTCTCCACACCTGTTCTTTTTGGCTCCATCCAGTGCTCTCAAGCCCCCCCCCCCAGTGCTCTCCACTTCCCACCCCTGTGATCTCCACTCTCCCCTGCTCTTTGCCCCCACCCATGTGCTCTCCAACCCCGCCAGTGCTCCCCGCTCTCCAGCTCCCAGCCAGTGCTTTCACTTCCCCAGGACCAGAGGACAGGCTGACTGGGGGCAGAAAATGAGGACGACTGAAGGTGCAGGTGGCCAGGGACCACTCCATCTCACAACAAACAGATCCTCTGGAAGGAGCACTGTCCCCATCCAAAACGAGAATAGACCCTGCCTGCTGATGGCGATCATGGATATCCTGCTGGCATGGAAGGTACCGTACCGAGCATCAACAACACACCTTCCCACAGACAGGGACTGCAGACTGGGACATGGTGCATAGGAGGGGTTGCAATGATGGGCACAGTGAGGCTACATTCGTGGGCACAGTGAGACTACATTCATGGGCACAGTGAGGCTGCAATGATGGGCATAGCGAGGCTGCAATGGTGGGCACAGTGAGGCTGCAATGGTGGGCACAGTGAGGCTGCATTTGATGAGCACAGTAAGTCTGCATTTGATGAGCACAGTGAAGCTGCATTGATGGGTACAGTGAGGCTGCATTTAATGGGCACTGATGAGGCTGCATTTCATGGGCATTGATGAGGCTGCATTGAGCTCTTGTATCATGTCTGCAGCCTCTGACCATCTCCTGTATCATGTCTGCAGTCTCTGAGGGAGTCTGGACAGGAGTCAATAGTGGGAGCACCGCCGGGATGAGGGTCATGGAAGAAGTCAAATGTGTGTGGACTGTGGAGAGGAGACTATATAGGATAAAACTAGAGCCAACAAGCTGGAGCCGTCTGACTAAGCCCTGCATGGTGCACCTGAGAGGAGGTCAGTGGCTGCACCGCTAGGCCAGTCTGAGGGGGTCACTGATGTAAAGGGGGAAGTGAACGATAATGTAAGGGGGCACTGATAAAAAGGTTTCCCCCTTATATCAGTAACCCACCCCCCTTACCTTAGTGTATTCTTTCTTGCGGAAGGTGGTCCCCCCACATTCTGGGTTTCTGGGGTCCTCTTGGTGATTAACCACTTTTACCACTTTTAACTAGAATTTGCTTTTATATAAATAAAGCCCTATGTGATTTCATATCTGTCTTATCTATATATAATACACTTTTCAAATGTGCTTTAAAATGTATGGTTTTCCCTTTCATGAACAAGAAAATAATGACGCTATGCTGTTATGCTGGTATAATAATGCTGTGGGGCTGGTATGATTTTTTTTTCCAGGGGTGGTTTTTATTCCCAGTCCGGCCCTGTCCAAGGAGAAAAGTTTTACATATTGCAACTTACCAGTCAGAACATCTATACCTTTCCTTATATCCATAACATAGGAGGGCAGTTTTTTTTGCAGTTTACAAAGGAGAACTAGGAAGGCTGATAATACTGTTTGCGGTTTCAGTTCAATGTTCAGGAAGTGACAAGGACACAAGTTTTCTGGCAGGATCAGCAGCTATTTTCAGTATTTATATATAATTAACTTGCCTGAAAAAAGACCAATGCAGGCAATGCTTCTAAAGAATGGTAAACAGCAATCCATTGCATTTTTGTTTTTGGGATATAATGTACTGTACTTTAGGAAAATCTGATTCTAGAATGAAAATCTACAAAATATGTACCATTCTGTGCAAGAAACTACCTATATTAACAAGTTTTAACATACGATAAAAAAAAAAAAAAAATTCTATAAAGTAATTATCTTTTATTTACTAGCATTGTCCTAGAGATGTTTATCTTATCATTTCAAATGTGTGATCAAGATTGTTTAAAAAAGTAAAAATAATATTAAAATAATTTCATGGAAAGTGTGTACTTACCATCACGATTTGCAGCTAGTACAGCCCTTTTTGAAACCTGAGAAGCAAGTGATTTTTTGTAATGTTGGCATTACACTTCACTGGTATAACAGCTTTGATTGTGCTTCCTGTAGTCACAGTTGTGAAATATCCAACGGTCTTTTTTTTAAATGCTTCTTTATACTATGGGAAATGTGATAACATTTCTTTAACCTGTTGCAAACCCAAGTCAAGTAATGACAGAAATAGCTTTTTAAATAATGTCATCTCCAATAAGATGATAAAACAAAGCAAGCATTTGTGAAAATACATCAAAATTGTGGATTTTCTAAATGATGAAATTTGAAAGAATCTATCAGAGTGAGCAGGAGAGATAGCTTTTGTGGGTTTCACTGGGATTGATTTACTAAAGGCAGTGCCGGGACAAGGTCAACTAGAGCCCAGGGCGAACATGCCAAACTGTGACCCCCCCCCCCCCCCCCGAGCCTTATGTGTCAGCAAATCAACCATCCTAGCACAAATCCTCTTCTCCCATCCCCCTTCCAACACAAATCCCCCTGAATCACCACACCTAGCACACACCCCCAAATGTCCCTCTGCTAGAAAATTTTTTTTCCCCTTCTGCCCCCCCCCCCCCAATTCCTTCTAACACAAATCCCCCCCACCTCCACAATCTCCTTGCGGTGCCCCCCTCACATGATATTACCGTACCCAGTAGCCATCCCTCCTGCCCACCCCTTGTCCTGGCCCTGATGAGCAGAGACTGTTGATTTAGAGCAGGGATCTCCAAACTTTGTAAACAAAGGGCCAATTTACTGTCCTTCATACTTTAAGGGGGCAGGACTGTGGCCATTAAGAGTACAAAATCCCCCATCACTGGTGTCAGTGGGTGGAATTGTGATCCATCATCGGTGTCATTGAAAGGAATTCCGCCCCATCATTAGTATAATTAGTGTCATTGGGAGGAATTTGTGCCCTTCATTGGTACCAATGAATAAAATATCACCCAAGGTCCATATAAAAGCAAGCAAAGGGCCATATCTGGCCTCCGTGCCGCAGTTTGGAGACCACTGACTTAGAGGAGTGAATTGTTTTGCAAACTGAATATTAGTGAATACGTTGAAGTTATGTTTACTAACATATGAACGAGTATTCAAACTGAGTGCAGCTCTGATGTGTTCATTAACATTCACTTTACAAAGAGAACAGAAGAGAACAGAAAATCACTCTCATTGTGTAGGAAGTAATGGTGCAGGCATATGTAGGTAGAAAAACCACAAGAACAGAAAACTGATGGGTCATTGTGTAGGAAGTAATGGTGACCTCCACTAGGCATGCATGATAGAAAAACACCACAAGAGACAGAATAGGTCTGACCTCCATACATGCAGTACACTGCAAAAGTTCATAGGGGTTTTACTTTATAATTTCATAATTTCTAAATCTGAAATATTAGCAAAAGTTCATAGGGGTGATTACTTTATTAATTTCATTATTCTACTGAAGAATTTTATTAATAGGAATTGGAAATACATTCAAATTCATTATATAGCAGTTTAACTGAAGAATTTTATTAATGATTGGCACTATAACTACAACTGAACACACTTATAAAAAAGAATGAAATACATATAAACATTATAACAATACACAATTTCAGGCACTGGAAATGTAAGGCCTCGTACACACGATCAAATCTGTCTGATGGAAACGGTCTGCTAGACCGTCCCAGCAGACAGATTCGATCGTGTGTACGGGCGAGTCGACGGATTTGGTCACCCGACAGATTTCAAAGCATGCTTTGAAATCTATCGGGTGGGAATCCGTCCGCCCGACATGTCTGCTGGTTAGTACACTTACCAGCAGACATGTCGTCTCGCACCGGCGCCGAATGGATTCGGCGCATGCGCGGAAGTGTTTTACTTCCTGGTGCGGTGACGTAGCGGCGTCAACGTCACCGCCACGTCACCGACACGTCAGCGCGCCGTCTGCTGGCGGGGATTTTGGTTTGCTCGTGTGTACACGCGAGCAAACCAAAATCCTAGCAAACAGATTTGTTCAAATCGGTCGGTCCGACCGATTTGAACAAATAGATTGCCTCATGTGTATGAGGCCTAAGAGTTCCATTATAATGATACAATAGAAGTTTATTATTTACAAAGGGATTAGGAGAAGTGAGTATAATGACATCAGTTTTCATATCGCTGTCATCCAGGATTCATTGGTCTTTTTCTCCGGATGCTGATCTTTATTTTGTGGCACTGACCTATGTAAATGGAAGCAGGCTGAGCGTCAGATATTTCAGACAAATGTAGATGGAGCATGGAACAACATTTGCCATACATGGCCAGATCCATGCAGCTTTTTCAAAACAGGGTTCTGTTCTGCTTTTCAGCATTTCTTCAATATTACTTCATCTAAAATGATGTATTCGAAAATATTATTACTACATTTTTGTATGTAAAAAAACAGAAAATTGTACCATACTTACCGTAATTTTCTTTTCCTGGTGCCTATCCATGCAACATACCTGTGACAAGCTCCGCCTTGGCTCCTCCCTCAGGACTAGTGAATATTATAAAAGAAGTGGTTAGTGCAGCCCCAGCATTCTCCGTAATATAGAATACCGAGGGTGGGATTGTATGTTGCCATGGATAGGCACCAGGAAAAGAAAATTACGGTAAGTATGGTACAATTTTCTGTTTTCCTGGTGCCTCCATGGCAACATACCTGTGACAAATAACTAGCTAAGATGGGTGGGATGATGTTTAGAGGTTTATTTTAAAGAGATTATTATCATCATTTAAAAGAAGAAGCAGAGGCCTAATTTACCGCCTGTCTGCAGCGCTCCACCGATGAAAACAGCTCCACTCTGTACATTTTTCAGAAAAGTATGCTGAGACGACTATGTCGCTGCTCTGCAAAAAAGGCTTCAATTGATACACTCACTCTTGCCGCCCCAGAGGCGGAAACCGCTCTGGTGGAGTGTGTCCAGACTGTCAAAGGGGATCTCAGTCCCTTTGCCGAGTACACCTTGAGGACGAGACTAACGGTCCACGAGGCAATCGTTTTTGCCGACGCCTTCATGCCTTTGTTTTTAACCTTGGGGAATTATAAACAACCTGGTAGAGTCCCTGAAGGATGCCGTAGCCTGCGGATGGCATCTCAAAGTGGAGGCAATGTCCAGCTCATCAAGAGAACCTGAGTCCTGTTCCGAAAATGTTGGAAGTGCCCAAGTTTTGACATGTTTGATGATGTGACCTCGGGGCTAAATCCCTGTACAGTTCCACATTGTCAGGATAGAATATGATATGATTATAATCCGCTCCTAAGCTAGGAGCTCTGAAAATATGTCTGCCAAAAATAATGGCTATGAAGAAGGATAGCTGCATGGTTAGATTCCAAAGCGATGCTGACTCCGAAGAGGCAAGAGGTGGATTGGCTAAGGACTCTAGGATGATAGCAAGGTCCCGAGTGGAAAGATTTAGTTGGTTAAAAAAGGTTTAGTTGGTGGTCGGATCCTTGACGGCTTTGAAAAAAAAAATTGGATTATTAATGAATCCTTTGCCCATTCTAACTGGTTGCCGCTGAAATTGCCGCTACTTGCATCCTTGGTGTACTTAAGAAAGGCCTTGGCCTAAGCCTGCAAGGATTCAAGAATTTGAGAGGATGATGGAGAATCTGGATCACAGTTTCTGACAATCTTGAAGGCCTAGAACGTGTTCCACACCTTGATTGTGGTTGAACTGAATGGACTTGAGTCCCTTCTCAACCTGACCAACTATGCAACTCTGTAACCCTATCATATATACTGTTTGTGGATGGCTTTCTTGCCCTGAGCAGAGTTGCGATAATTTTGTTGGGACACCCTAGGGATTGGAACCTTTCCCTTTCATCTGCCAGATGTGAATCCCAACCTGTCGGGATCTGGGTGGGTACGACATACTTTAAGACAGGAGAAAGGTATTATTGCAACCTTGACTGAAAGGCTGGGTATTCAGGAACATTACTGTGGAAAACCAAGGATGTCTTGGCCAGTGCGGTAGGACTGCTATCACCGTCATGGTTTCTACCATAAGGCTCAACAGGAGCTTTGGAATGAGAGGGCCTGGAGAGAAGGCATAGACTGGATTGCAGAGAGCACATCTACTTCTTCCACTTGAGGATGAGGAAGCCTCAAGATGAACTTTGAAAGCTTAGTATTGAATGCTGTTGCAAATAGGTCCATCTGATCCACTATCCAGTTGAAAACTTTCGGGGGCAGAAACCTTCTTTTTTTTTTTTTGGAATCGACGAACCCCCGAGATAGGTGGTTGGCCCTTGAGTTGAGATGACCGGACAGATAGGCAGCTTTAAGGTCTTTAGATTCCTTTCTGCCCAAAGGATTATGGTTTCCAGTCTTCCCAGCGGGGACCTGCCGTGCGTTCCTTCTTGTCGATGTCTATAAGACACTGCAGCCCTGTTGGCCACTCGGAGATGAATTGGTTTGACTATCTCGAATTTCCAGGGCTGGCAATGCAAAAGGAAGGCTGCCCAGCCCTCCAGGATATTTGGTACCAGGCATGTTGTATGGAAGGACCATCTTCCTTGCCCTGAGACCTGGATTTAGTGTGAGCCCCCACCTGCTGCACTGGTATTGGTAGTAGTTGTGAACCAGTTGACATATCCTGATGGTTGTGATTTCATAAGCATGTGTTTCTTCATCCGCCAATGTAGACTCCTGAGCACCAGGGTGGTCAGGTGTATGGGTTGAGAGAGATACTGTCTGATTCCGCAGCCTCTAAAACTCCAGCTGGAAATGTCTCAAATGCCAACACCGTAGTGATGCATGAGAACATCTGGCCTATCAGGCTCAGACAGCTCAATGCCCACCAGTAGGACATCACACTGACTCCCTTCATCTGCCGAATAATGGATGTTACCTTTTGAGGCGGGAAGTATACTGCATCGTTCATATCGGTATATTCAGAGCCCTAAGTCTCTTAGAGGGGCTATGATGGCAATTAGGATCTTTGTAAGGACTTTTGGTGACATGCAGAGGCCGAATGGGAGGCTCAAAAATTGCATTACATGCCTTACTGCAAACCTCCGATATTTCTGGAAAGGAGGGAGTACAGGAACATACAGGTAAGCATCCCGCAGGTCTATTAATAACATCCAATCCCCCAGTTGGATTAAGCGAATAATCGTTTGCAGCGAGTCCATTTAGAATTTTCTAGGACGATTTAGTTCTTCAGGTCTATCACGGGTCTCCGACCTCCGTTTCTCTTGAGAACTGGAAACAGGGTGGAGAAAAAACAGAAAATCTTTCTGATAGAGATAGTGGAAACACTGCTTGCTGTTCCTGCAAGGAGAGAAGGAATCGCTGTAGTGCTTCCGATTTTCTGGGGGGAACTCGACACCCTTGTTGGAGAAAGTCTTTGGAGGGGGGATTGTCTAGAGACGTCCAGAAGTAACCATATTTATCTGTGAAGACTACCCACGGATCCCTGCACTTTGTGCCCAGATCCTCGAGAAGTGCTTGAGTCTGGCCCCCACAATGATCGCTTGGGATGACCCGGTGGCAAAAGGATTTAGCAGAATCCTGTGGGGTAGGCATGAGTCTCCGTCCACGGGACATGAGGAGCGTGGACTGTGTGCTTCTGTAGCTTTGCCTAGAGGCTTTCTTCTGTCTGGACTGTCCGTAGTCTTTACTCTTGGAGTATTAGAAACTGGGTGTGAATGTCCTGGAGCACCTGATCGTCTGTTTTGGGGTAACAGACCTGATTTCCCCCCTGTAATGCGAGAGGTATCCTTATCCAATTTCTCCCCAAACAAGACTTTCCTGTCAGAATGTATCTTGTACTAACTCTGTTTTGAGGCAATATCTGTTGACTATGGTTCCAGTCACAAGGCCCGTTTGGCCATAACTGTGTGGAGCATTGACCCAGGGGAACTTTGAAATAATATCAATTGCAGGTTCACCAATAAGATCTGCTGAGAGCTTTAGCTCATCTAAGGCCCTGGTGATGTCGCCCTTGGGATATCCAGTTGAATTGCCAACTCCATATCATCTGTCCAGGCGTATAGGGCGTTGGACATTGATGTCGGGACCCTCGCAGGTTTGCAAGCGTTGCCCACCATCTGGTGGGGGGTTGAGATCCATCCTTCTGTCTAGTGGATCCTTAAGTGAGTTTTACATGGGCAATGTGACGATCCTTACCAACCTTATCACGGCTTCATCAAGTGCCTTTCTGCCTTGCGGAATCGGTCTTTGAGGGGGTAAAACTTTCCCAGCCGAACAATGGAGAATTTTTGTCTCCGTCTTTTTCCACTCTTCCTCAATCACACTCCTGATCTTGCCCATGAAAGGGAAAAAGGAAATCTGGAGGGAAAAAGGGGAAGCACGACTTAGATCTAGCCGATCGCTTGTTTTACCGCCTGCATATAAGGACCATGGTAAAGGCAAAACCAAAAGGTATCTAGGTCATCAGAGAGGACCCTGAGCTAGCCTTGTCTTCCTGATGTTTAAAGGAAGAAGCAGGCGTCGGGCGAGGTTTCACCTAAAGATGGGCCCGGGAATGGATACTTCCGCTGTTTCCTGCAGAGTAGGAGATGCCGGTTATTGCGGCGGGATTGTGGGGCCCAATTCCGCGAGGGAGTTCTTTACTGCGTTTTTTAGGTAGGTCCACCACTCGCAGGCTTTCGGGCCTTCTATCCACTGGGCAATTTTGACAGATCAGATTGCCCGGAAGTGGGGTGGCTCCCCGGGGCCAACATCGCCATAGTCCTCATGTCGTCTTGAGGTCCTCTTAGACGTCTTCTGGCGTACAGGGCTGAAAAGGTACCAGCCTCGGTGCACTCTTTTTTTTTTTTTTTTTAAGATCTGTAAGCTTACCTGGGCGTAGGTCCTTACCTCAGCTGTAGAGTAGGATCTTGTACGGGCGGCGAATGGCTCATACTGGGTGGCTTAGCAGAAGTAGCAGCCAAGAAAAGAATAGAGAAGGATCCGGTGGCCAGACCCAAATTTGGGAATTTACCTCTGAATAAATGGTGTGATTTTATTCATACACATATACAATATATACACATGTATACATATATATATATACATACATATATACATATATACACATATACACACACATACACACACATCTTTTTTTTTTTTTTTTTTTTAAGTTCCCGGAAACACGAAAATATATATTTTATTTTATATGTGTATTTATCCTTTAATAATTTTTTTTTTTTTTAACCTATATTTTTTTCTCATTTTCTTTTTTTTTTGTTATACATTTAAGTATATAAAAGAAACCTAAATAAACATATAATACACATATCCCCTGTATTTTTTCCAAAAAATATGTATATATATCTTTTATTTTTTACTTTTACTTACCTGGAGAGAAGTGAGTGTTTCCCTGGATCTTCCGAGCGTGTAGTTCTTCCTGCGGCCTTTAGGTGTCTCCCTGAAGTCACTAGAGGGATCAGTCCTGTGCCTGACGCTCTGTGGGCGAAAAGGAACGCTCTGCCTCTAACCAAAATGGCCACCGCGGCCTCCGGATCCACCGCGCATGCGCCGACCGACGGGACGAGAGCACCGCCGACAAGTGCGTAGAGCACGACGCTGGAAGTAGATAAAATACTGGCGCTGAGCGACCGCGGCTCTTAAGGAGCTGGGAAAGTTACAGGGGACTAAGCAAGTAAAGAGGGGAAACAAATCAGAGGAGACCAGAGTAAAGGAAAGTTTGGGGGAACCTGGAACAACAAACAACAAAAAAAAAGAAACACAGGAATGGCTGCTACCTCTGTTGCCAAAACTGAGCAAATGCCTAAACAATCGTGCAGATAGAGCTCTTGGTTAAGAGACAAACTGCTTGTCCCAAAAGATCCTACAGAAGGGACTCCCTACCTTATAAGCGCATTTAGCTGCCCAAGAGAAGGGACCGCGTCCGGGAGAGGCTTGAACCCGGACGGAAGCTGCCGAATGCAGGAGGTAAGGACAAACGACCATAATTCACTGCCATGAGGTATGAGGAAAGAAAGGAGAATGCTGGGGCTACACTAACCACTTCTTTTATAATATCCACTAGTCCTGAGGGAGGAGCCAAGGCGGAGCTTGTCACAGGTATGTTGCCATGGAGGCACCAGGAAAACATTTTTCACTCTCCTTCAATTACATACTGTACATAGTATACATACTTTACATAATTATACATAATTATATGTAGCGCTTACCCCCACAGGAGCTGCTGATTTGATGATGGGATCGGCAAATTAAGTCACTCTCACTTTCTGTCTAGGGGTGCACCAGAAGTATCAGATAATAACTGAGTGTCCACACAGTGAATAAAGGTTTTCTCAATGCTTTAATTCCAGGCCAACATTGCCGAACATCAACTCGATGAAGGAAGAGCAGGTTGATGAGAAGGAAATAACTTTAGATATCAGGCCTGGATAAAGGCGTAGCAGAGATTAGCTTTTGAAAAAGAACACGGAGCCCACACGACGCCAATCAGCGCCCTGGGGTGGGCGAGGCGTCTCCCAGGCCGGTCTCTCTCTCAGACAGCAGCCGGGACATCACCTTAAATTTTACCTGGGAAGAATGAGTTTCGCTGACTCAGCTCTAAGCCCCTGCCACGGGCCAATAAAAATGCAAACCTGGTCGGACAGCTGCAGTCGTTACATTTTTCTTTGTTCACTGGCCAATACTGACCAGCTGTTTGTTATTTATTTTGTTCTGTTGTTTGGTTCATCTCCATGCTTGTTTTACAATTTTTATTTCTAATTTTGATATTAGGTCATGTATTTTACCACCCTTTCTAGCAATTTTTTGCTCTCACTACTCGTGATGACAGCGCCCTTTTGATCTGGATTTGCGGACCTTTTTTGCCCGTGTCACGTCCAGGAGTTGTGACGCACATTGCTGAGTTTCCTCCCCTTCTCCATTGGGGGGGGGGGGTGGATGCGCATGCCCTGTGCGTCAACGTCACGGCACATCCAGCGT
The DNA here is from genome assembly GCA_029574335.1 of Rana kukunoris. Lineage (NCBI taxonomy): Eukaryota > Metazoa > Chordata > Amphibia > Anura > Ranidae > Rana > Rana kukunoris. Next base: position 97,515,246 of record CM056055.1, on the reverse strand, counting down.
GTGCGTGAGGTCTCTTTTTGAGCGTCATTGTGCCGCCTGTGCATTCCACCAGCGGCTCCTGGGGATGGCTTGGCGCCAAACGCCGTGCGGCTTTCTGACACGGCATTGTCGCCTCCCCCTCACGATGCACGCCCACGTGACGATGGAGCTATTGGCGTGTGGACCCATTTAAGCCATACCTAGGGTAGACCACATAATCTTTGGTCTTCTCCTTCAGAACGGCCATATTTTCTATACCTTACAGCCGGGTGTTACATGGATTATCTGCAGGTATTATAGTTTGTTCCTTCTCCATTTTTTACTACTTGTTCTCAACTCAGTACTTACTTACTCTTGGCTTATTTACAAATTCTACATAATTCTGTATATCTTACAGATATCCGGTATGCTGCCCCTTATTATTTTCTATTTTTTTTTTGGGACCTTACTACTCTGAGGATTCCCTCCCCTCTGGCTTGGATATTTGGGTTCCTCTGCATGCCCTTTGTCTCCACAACTCCCGGACCAGACTGCCCTACAGGGAGTCTCCAGCTCTCATATGCTAACTGTTGCATGCTGATTGTGAGTACCCCTATAATTAGGGTTTGTTCTCTCTCCATCTTCAATCCCTCCTTGGGACATATGTCCACCTTTGATCTTCTTTGCATGGTAGTAACCTCTCAACTTACATACTCTATTTCAGATATTGACATTGCTGCTCCTGATGAGTGAATATAAACACTTCACGAAATGCGTAGAGCCTCACTCAATGCTTACATCGACTGTACCACTCACTTGATTCATATATACAGTCTGTGATGACCACAAGTTTTAATGAATTTTTACAATGGGAAGTTCTCAGGATATGTAGGGTAGATCCCCTCTCACTGTCATGTATTATCATGTTCCCTTCTGTATATATATGAATTTTACCATGCCATTATTTATTGAACTGTATGAACTTGTATGGTATACAATAAATCTACCTTGTCTTGACCCCTCACTGATAACTGTGTGATTCATTCAAAGTCCCGCCTCTCCCCTTCTTCTTGTTAATAAAAATGCAAAAGATTCAAAAACGTCCGAACAGAGCGAATCTTCCCAGTAGCTTTCTTCCTTGGAAAAGATCTTCGGGTGACAGCAAAGCATACCGGCCCATAGCCCGGACACCGGATCTTCTGCTCGGCAATAGGAACCCAGTTAGCCACTGGGGTCCCCTCAATTTTGTCTCGGATTGAGACTCGATAAGGCCCGAAGCCAGGCCACGTCAGCAGGGTCCCTGAATGCGCACACCCTGAAGGTGGGTGACGCACCCCAACTCTGGGACCCAACACCGCAAAACGCCCCAGAACACCTGACCTCCGTCCCAGATATATCCCTCCCCAGCATGCTCAGCGAGAGAAACCCCTCTCTATTTGCCTGCTGGAAAAAATTCCATCTGCCAAAAATCCCTCCAGCTCCCACTGCCGGCCAAGGATGGACTCACATCCTCAGAATGCAGTCCGAGCCAGTGGTCCTTTCTAGAACAACACAGGTCATTAACCCTGACAAATCATGACTGGGAGCAATGTAACTCTCCCAGTCAAACTAACTTTTGGAAAAAATGCCCATGCAAACGCAAGGGGCGCTACATATATACATAATACTGTACATACTGTAGCTTAGTATAGAAGGAAAATAAATTCAAAATGCTGGAAACAGAGCAGTCATGGAGATGAGTAAAGGAATAGAGAATTTTCATTTGCAAAGTGAAAGTTCATTTAGGTCAGTGAATGTGTGTGCTTGCTTATTTTAATCATCCAACAACGTGCAGGCATCAATCCAACGTTTTTTTTTTTCATTTTAAGTGCATGCATGCTATGTAAAGACCACCGAGAAACTCAAGGGGAAATCTGAGAACCGGCTCGGTCACTTTTCCCCATGTACACACGGCCAGTTTTCCGGACAGGAAAACTGCCTGAGGCGGCGTACACACGACCGAGGTTCTCGCTGGAAACCAGCGAGAACCTCGCTGGAAGCTGCATTCCAGTGAGGACCTCGGCCGTGTGTACGGTCTCGGCGAGCTTCCCGTCGGGAAGCCCGTCGAGCAGAAATAGAGAGCACGCTCTCTATTTCCTCGACGGCCCGCCTGGATGAATGGCTGGTTGCCATTCCCGACGGGCGGGTCGCCGATTTCGACGGCCGGCAGAGAGCCTCGACGGGCGGAACGATGTGTTCTGCCCGTCGAGGATCTCTGCCGTGTGTACGCGGCCTCAGAGCTTTGGTCGGGAAAACTGGCCGTGTGTATGCTCCACAGCAGTGTTTCCCCATAAGAAAACTGTCAAAATAATGCCGCAAATCGAGAAAAGAGAGAACGTTCTCATTTTTTTAACCATAGTTTTCCTTGCGACCGGTTTTCCCAGCCAAAGGAAAACACAGCAGCTTTCCCACCAAGAAAACCGGTATTGTGTACAAGGCATAAGAATAAAATGTATAGATATTTATTATCTCTTGCTGAGAACACAGCTCTTCTCTTAAGAATTTTCCTGTCTGCTTTTCTCATCAGAGGGGTGCTGTGAGCTAGGTCTAGGCACTAACAAGGATCAGCATCTACTTCCTAGCTTGAAAATCAGACTAAAGCCTCGTACACAAGATCGGATTATCCGACGGGAATTGAGTGATGACAGGCTGTTGTCAGAAAATCTGACTGTATGTATGCTCTATCAGACAATTGTTGTCAGACTTTCCACCAACAAATATTGGATAGCATGTCTGCCAACAAATTTGTGTTGTTGGATTATCCGATCGTGTGTACACAAGTCTGTCGGACAAAACTCCAAAGTACAAACACGCATGCTCAGAAGCAATGCTCAGCATAACACAACATTAGCAGAAGTTGTCGAAAGGGTGGCACTAAAGAGCGGAAAAAACACTTTGTTTTTGCATTTGTTGGCAGACAATTCTTTGCCGTTTTGTATGCAATACAAGTTCACGGCCAACGCACTTCGGACAAAAGTCCTACGATTTATCCGCAGAAAATCTGTTAGTTTGTATGAGGCTTAAGAGATAATACAATCCTGTAAATCCTTTTGGTGGGATTGGTGATAAAGCATCAGTGGAAACACCTTTTTCCCATGATCACTCTAACAGGAGTGACTTTCCCTTCCTAGGGGTAGATTTCCTCTCACTTCCTGCTGTCTCCCTCCGTTTGTAAGTACGAGTCAGATGTAAGTCGAATGTACGATGACTGCCTGTATTACACATTATTTTTAATCAAACACCACCCCCACCCCCACCTGCACCCACGTTGCATCCCATGTGATCATGGGCGTCTGCTCCACAGGGCAAAGGGGGCAATTGACCCCTCCTGGAAAATCAAGGTGTTGAAGAGTCTCGTGGCCGCGGGCTGTCTGAGCGGTCCAGGGCCAGATGTCACATAGTGCCACGCTGATGGCTGATCTGAGCGAAGGGGGGAGGGGGGATTTGTCTGTGCTGAAGGGGGGGGTATGTGATGGATGTGGGGGTCCATCTGTGCTGAATGGAGTGGTCTGTCCCGAATGGGGGGGGGTCTGTGCTAAAAGGGGGTCCATCTGTGCCGAATAGAGGGGTCCACAAGTGTCCGATGTGTCCGCCATAACGTCGCAGTACCAATAAAAATTGCAGATCGCCGCCATTTCTAGTAAAAAAATAAATAATAAAAAATAATAATTCTCTCCCCTATTTTGTAAGCGCTATAACTTTTGCGCAAACCAGTCGCTTATTGCGATTTTTTTTTATTTTTTTTTACCAAAAATATGTAGAAGAATACGTATCGCCCTAAACTGAGAAAAAAAATGTGTTTTTTTTTTTTTTTTTTTAATTGGGATATTTATTATAGCAACAAGTAAAAAATATTGTATTTTTCTTCAAAATTGTCGCACTTTTTTGTTTATAGCGCAAAAAATAAAAACCGCACAGGCGATCAAATACCACCAAAAGAAAGCTCTACTTGTGGGGAAAAAAGGATGGTAATTTTGTTTGGGAGCCACGTTGCACGACTCTCAGTTAAAGCGACGCAGTGCCGGAAGCTGAAATTTCACCTAGGCAGGAGGGGGGTGTATGTGCCCAGTAAGCAAGTGGTTAACAGTCTAAAACCATTCTATCGGATACAAAATGAGAGTCCTATGTGAAAAAAAAATAACTTTGATTTTCATGTATGCTTTAATAAATGTAAAGGAGAATTCCAAGTTGTACTTTATAGCTATTGGGAATTTGCAAATGCTAGACCGGGTTGAGTAAATTCTACAATTCAACACTGTATACAAATGTATGTGAGAAGTATAATATATACAGTCATGACCAAACATATTGGCACCCTGCATTTCTGTCAGATAATGCACTACTTTGTCCAGAAAATTGTTGCAATTATGAATGTTTAGGCGTGCTCATGTTTATTTATTTTGTTTGGATTGGTATGACAAACAAAAAGTGGAGAAACAAAAAGCCGAATCTGACACATTCCATGGACAGCTCTAAAATGGACTGAACAAAATTATTGGCACCCTCAATTTAAGATTTGGTAGCACACCCCTCGGAAAATATAACTGAAATCAATCGCTTCCTGTAATCATCAATGAATTTCTTACACCTCCCTACTGGAGTTTTGGACCAGTTTTCTTTCACCAACTGCTCCAGGTCTCTCAAATTGGAAAGGTTCCTTTTCTCAACTGCTGTTGCTGCTGAGATCCCTCCACAGGTGCTCCATGGGATTTAGATTTGGACTCATTGCTGGCCAGTTCAGTACTCTTCAGCCATTTGTCTTAAACCATTTCTGGGTGCTTCTTGAAGTGTGATTTGGGTCACTGTCCTGCTGTAAGACCGAAGACCCATGACCTCTGACCGAGACACAACTTATGGGACCAACATTGCACCCCAGAATTCCTTGGTAGTCTTCAGATTTCATAATGCCATGCAAACAGTCAAGAAATCCAGTGTCTGAAGCAGCAAAGCAACCCCAAAACATCAGTGAAATTCTATCATGTTTGATTGTAGGAACTGTATACTTTTCTTTTACCACCTGCCTACTGGGTACTTATACCCCTTTTCTAACAGGTGCTTTCAGTGCTCTCACACTTTGAATGACAATTACTCAGTCATGCAACACTGTACCTACATGACATTTTTGTCCCTTTTTCACATAAATAGGGATTTCTTTTGGTGGAATTGAATCACCACTGTGTTTTTTTTTTTTTTTTGCACTTGTAGCGCCCCCTTGCTTTCAGCATGGGCACTACGCTAAAGTTAGTTGGACTGGGAGAGTTACATTGCTCCCAGTCATGATTTACCTAAATTGTGACCTCTGTCATTCCAGAAAGGTCCACTGGGTCAGTCTGCATTCTAGGAATGTGGTCCCATCTCTGGTCGGCAGCTGGCGCTAGAGGGGTTTCTGGCAGACCAAGTCTTCCCTAGCAGCCAATTGGAGGAGTTCTTCCCTCGTGGGGCATGCTGGGGAGGGGTATATCTGTGACAGGTTTCATGTGTTCCACAATCTTCGCGTGGCCCACCTGGCCAAGTTTACAAGCTTCACAGAGCTAAAACCGGAGGCGAAAGGGGACCCCAGTGACTCGCTGGGTTCCCAGTTCTATTGAAAAGGATCTCAGGCTGAGTGCCGCGTATTGGGGGATCGGCCTGAGGAGTACCCAGAGGCAGGTTGTTCGGCAAGGCTTGAACGAACCAATTGGGGATCTGGTGAACGGTATGCTACAGGTACGCTTTACTGCCTCCCGGTGACCTGGGCTAGAGTTTACTGGAAGGATTCGCCCTGTTCACCCATTTAACAGAAGTGGCGACGAGTTTACAAATTGGTACTACTAAGGGCAGGCTTGCCTGTTCATATCCAGGCCTGACACCGCAAGTTCTCTTTTTCTTTCATTAATCTTTCTCTTCCTGCCTAACTGAAGTTGATGTTGGCTGTGTTGGCCTGGAAATAAAGCATTGGAAAAACCTTTATTGACTGTCTGGACTTTCACTCACTGGTTTTGTTCCTGCATTGCACCCCTAGACAACGCTATGGTAACTTAATTTGCCGATCCTAACAGTTAATCAGCAGCTCCTTCGGGGGTAGTGCTACACACTATAAATAAATAAATGTTATACAATGAAAATTAGTCATTTGTCTTCATACATTTTGGTCAAAATGTATACTGCTATATTTCTTTGGTAAAAATAACCCAGATCATTGTATATTATTTGGTGAAAGTTATAGTCTACAAGCTATGGTGCCAATCACTAAAAAATAAATCACACCTGATGTACTAACGGCCTATCTTATTTTTTTGAGACTTAGACCCCTTTCACACTGGGGGCGTTTTGCAGGCACTATAGCATTAAAAATAGTGCCTGCAAACAGCTGCTCTATTCACTCCAGTGTGAAAGCCCGAAGGCTTTCACACTGGAGTAGTACTCTGGCAGGGCCTCAACAAAAACTTTGCGCTTCTTTGGAGCGCATTAAGAGCAGTGAACTTACTGTTCCTAATGCGCTCTTGCCCATTGAAATCAATGGGCAGCGCCGCCGTATCGCCACTGTAGCAGCACTTTGCTGGCGGTTTTATCCCTTTTTCTGCCATTAGCGGGGGTTAAAAGTGCCCCGCTAGTGGTCGAATAGCTCCGCAAATCCAACGGTAAAGCACCACTAAAAATAGCAGCTTTTTACCGCCGACGCTCGGTGTGAAAGGGCTCTAACAAGGCAGGACAGTACAAATACCCCCTAAATGACCCTTTTTTGGAACATAGACATTCCAAGGTATTTAGTTAGAGGCATGGTGAGTTTTTTTTTTGTACTTTTTTCCCACAATTCTTTGCAAATTAAAGATTTTTTTACACAATTGTCATATTAACAGGTTATTTCTTTCAAATGGCATATGCATACTTGCAACTACACCCCAAAACACAGTCTGCTATGCCTCCTGAGTATAGCAATACCATATGTGTGAGACTTTTTCATAGCCTAGCCACATAGAGAGGCCAAACATTCAAGGAGCACGATCAGGTGTTCTAAGGACATAAATTACACATCTAATTTTTTAACTACCTATTAGGGTCCTTTCACACGGAGCGGACCATTTTTCGGTCTGCTCCGTGTGTCCGTCGGCTCAGCGGGGGGTCTCCGCTGAGCTATCGGGCGGACAGGGCGGTCCCCGCACACTATGCAGGGACCGCCCTGTCTCTCCTCCGCTATCCCCTATGGGGAATCGGATGGAAACGGACCGTCTGTCCGTTTCCATCCGATCCGTTCCACCGGACGGAAGAAAAATAGGACATTCTTCCCTCCGAAAAAACGGATGCGGATCTTGCGGACGTTAGCGGATCCATCATCCGCTAACGGATCCGCTCCCAAAGGGGCCCATTACAAGTCCGTTAACGGACTTGTAATTAGCGGATCGTTCGTCCGCTAGTGTGAAAGGGCCCTTATACTTTTAAAGTCCATGGAGCACCACGACAATGGAAATGCCCACAAAATGACCCCATTTTGGAAAGCAAACACCCAATGTATATTCTACGAGGCATAATGAGTGTTTTGAACATGTTATTTTTTCCACATGTTTTGGGAAAATGTGTAAAGACAATTAAAATGCATTTTTTTTTTTTTAACACAAAGTTGTCCATTTATAAAATATTACTGACACATAGCATGTAAATACCAAAAATTACACCCCAAAACCCATTCTGCTACTCCTGATGCCGCGTACACACGGTCGTTTTTTGCGATGAAAAAAAACGACGTTTTTTAAAACGTCATTTAAATTGATCGTGTGTGGGGCAAAATGTCGTTTTTTGTCTTTAAAAAAACGACCAAAAAAAATTCCAACATGCTTGAATTTTTTGTGTCGTTTTTCAAAACGTCGTTTTTTGTTTCACAAAAAGTCACCGTGTGTAGCAAAGACGTCGTTTAAAACGACGTTTTTCAACCCGCGCATGCCCAGAAGCTAGTTATGAAGCGAGCTTCAATGGAAAAGTGTGGTGAACGTAACCTCGTTTTTTGTGAAAAAAACGATGGTGTGTATGCAACATCGTCTTTGAAAGTGACGTTTCAAAAACGTCGTTTTTTACTTCACAAAAAACGTCGTTTTTTTTTCATCGCAAAAAACGACCGTGTGTACGCGGCATGAGTATGGTGATACCACATGTGTGAGCCTTTTACACAAAGAAAATGAAACACATTTTTACAGCACTGACGGGCGCTGATGAGGATCCACTGATAGGGTAGCACTGATGAGCACTCACTGATGGGTACTGATGTGCACTATTGGGCACTGATGAGCACTAATTAGTATATATATATATATATATATATATATATATATATATATACACACACACACACACACACACACACACACACACTATAAATGAGAGTTAAAAAGAGATGATGCAAGTAACTCAGGATGTGCTGTGTTTAAGACACAGATACAGGGAGAATACTTAACGTGGTTGTTAGGCCACTCTGATCTCTTTATACTATCTGCTCTGTCTCTGAATTCTGTGTGCCCCTATGTGTGTGATTTATAAAACAAATGCTAATTATACCTGATTTCAGAGCACCGCTCGGCGCTCACGTGATCGACCATCTCTCCTCATCTGACAGCTAAACCAGGAGGGGCTGAGATTCTCCCACTAACGTCAGTCAGGAGGAGAGGAGGAGAGAGCCATGTGATGTCATGTGAGCACAGATAGTATATAAATGTAGATGTTCTTCCAGCAGCAGGAGGGGAGGGAGAGACACTGTCACTACCTGACAGGCAGAGCGGGAAGAGGAGAATGGAAGAGAGCAGACAGGAGAGCACGTAATCTGAGCATGGTGTCAGGGCTCAGCAGCCATGATAAACCATGGTCAGTTTACAGGGTGGAGGGTATAACCAGGCAGGGTCAGCCAGGTATTTCAGATGATTATTTCAGGTGATACTGTAGAAGGGACCAAATTATAAAGAACAAGCACTGTGCTTTATAACATGCTTTAACCTCCCTGGCGGTATGATTCTTTCAGATTTTAGGTGCTGAAAGCGGTACCATTATTTTGCATGGAAATTTGGCGTTTTAGATTGCAGGCTTGCAATTCTTAGGAATAACTCACCTAAATCTGTCCAAACCAGAGTCTCTAGTAGACTATGACAAAGTTTGAAACACAAAATCATAAATTATAATATAATAAATAATAACAAATAATAATTTAATAATAACAATACTTTTTATTCAATAAATTTTAACAAATAATATATTCATAAACTCTGATTTTTTGGGGGGTCAAAAAAGTGTGCAAAATCATTATTTAGTAAATGTCTCGGGTATGAAATTCTTTGAAGCAAGGAATGGCGCAAAGTCCAACGTCGCAGTCGAGACAACTGAAGCGCGTTTCGTTGCGTATTTTGTTTCCGCCGTTGTCGCGCTTGGAGCAGCAAACCACACACATCCGTGAGGGTGCTGATTTTTTTGCAGTGGGTGGTACATAGTCCATGAAATGACGACCAGTCAGGCGCTCAGGATTTACAACACCAGAAGCCCGTCGTCCAGAACGGTTTACCGCCGTTGGCGTCTGGCGTTTTAGAAAAATTTGTTCTGCCACCTTCCACATAAAGTCTGCATGGACCATAGACCTGGCATTTTTTTTTTCAGCAGGATGAATGCATTCCACAGACATTGCTCCAAGAGATGTCTGAAAAAAAATTTATAATATTTTTTCTGCTGCTTTCGCATAGCTGGATAAAATGTCATGGCTTGGTCCGCCCTGTCCACACCTCCCATCGTGTGGTTGTAGTCCAATACAACTTGGGGCTTTCTCACATCTTTTCCACCTCTGGTATGCACCATGACGGTCGAGGTATTGTGCACTGTGCTCATCAGGGAAATGTCCTTTTTGTCCCGCCACTTTAGTGCCAACTTTTTCCCTTTTTGCCATGCAGCAACTTCTCCTTTATCTAGCTTTTTGTTGTAAAATCCTGCCGGCATGTCCCGCCGGTTAGGCCTCACGGTTCCATAAGCGTCCGTCTTGTTCATAAGCAGGAACTCGTACAGTTCTGGGGAAGTGTAGAAATTGTCTGTAGTGAGACAGTAGCCCTGGTTGAGCAAGGGCTCTATCAATGACAGAACCGACGCGCTTGCCATCCCAAAAAAACTAAATCTCTGGGAGAATTTGGTCCCTTTCCCAGTGTACATTACTGTGTTCCAAATATACCCAGAGCTGGATTCACACAGCATAAAGGATTTGATCCCAAAGCGAGCGCGCTTAGACGCAATAAATTGTATCCAACTGAGCCTACCTTTATAGGCCATCAGACTTTCGTCAATAGTAATGTCCCGCTCAGGAATATAGGTCTGCTGGAAGTTCTGCAGTATCATTTGGTAAACATCCCAAATTTTTTTTAGCTTTGGAGCTGGATGAGATTGTTCGTTGAATTCCTCATTATTTGCGAAGTGCAAATACTTCATAATCAAAGAAAATCGATATTCGGACATTACCGATCCAAAAAAAGGTGTGGCCAATAATTGATTTGTGGTCCAGTACCACTTTTGGAGTGGTTTCACCACCACTCCCTGTAAAATTTGGAGGCCAAGGAATTTCCAAATATCATCACTGGTCACAGGCTCCCATTTTCTGCGCCGCGAAAATAGCTGATGGGTAGCAGCTTGCTGATCTTGATACCTGTTTGTCTCCAACACTATTTTGTCAATCACCTCATTCGTCAAAAAAAGCCAGAGGTAATCCAACGGATTGTCACCCACTATGTCCAGTTTTATCCCAGGTGATCCTGTGAAGGGAAACCTTGGGGGCGCTACGTGCTCTGTAGCGCAATCAATTGCGCACCAAGTCCGCACATCGCTGGGCACAGGTGCAGGATCGTCACTCGCATGACTTTCTTGATCTGATGACGAGCTTTCCCACGCGTCGCTGTCGCTCAGCTCCTCCGCAAGGGATTCTGCATCGGTGTCGCTGTTTGGCAGCATGTCGCATAGCGAATTGGATGTAGAGGCGCGCTTTGCCATGATTGCAGTACCAGTGTCTGTATACTGAGCAGCAATCTGCAGACAGGTCACTTGAGAAAACACTGGGGGGGGCAATCAAAGGTCACTGTATTTTTTTTTTTTTTTTATCAGTGTGTTTTTACTGTGTTTCACTATGTTTCTACTTATACATTTGAATTTGGCGCCGTTCCCCCCCCCCCCCCCTTCTGCCCCCCTGCGTCGCGACGCTCGCAGGGAAGGGAATCGGAGGTACACAGAATCAGGCGGACATCCGGCCGCCGTGTACTGCGGGGATTCATCGCTGGATCGCAGAGAAAGGGTAAGAAAACTCTTTTTCTGCATTCAGCGAGGCAAGCTCGTGTGTGGCACGGGGTTACCGATCGTAGCTTGAAAATCTCACCCCGTGCCACACACGGGAAGACCGCCAGGGAGGTTAAAAGGGACAGGATTCATTTTTCTTATTAGAGTAACAAACTCTTTAAGTATTGGCTTGCAGCAGCTGTAGCTTTTACTGTTACATGGGGGAGAATAATTAGATATAATATCTCAGAAACCAAACTGGTGTAAATATTTTAATGCACAAAAAGTAGGACAAATTAATGTTACATTTACATTTAAAACATAATAACATGGAGTGCAATGTAGGCAAGACTTGAGTTGACAAAATATAAAATCTCCAAGTGGCTGTACTGTGCAGGCGCTGATTGGAAATGTTTAAAGCAGCCTTCAGTAAATTATGGCCTGTGGTCTGGACACAGAAGTCCATGTCCGGACCATCAGCCCACCAGTCTGCAGCGTACAATCCCTACTGCTCAGCAGTCATTAGTTTCTGGGTCTGCCAGTGTTCCAGAAACCAGTGATGTCACATGTGTGCCCGCCCCCTGTAGCAAGTTTCTCTGCCCAGCTCCCGCCCCCTGCAGCTCATTCTTTATGCCAGCTCACACCGCCTGCAACTCCTCCCTTCTCCCATCTCCTGGCCGTGCTGTGCCCTACTGGACACGTGCAGGTATGCTGTTCACTTGTATGGGATTTATAGGTGCACTCTAATGGGCACATATGCTGTAAAGGGGCACTCTGGTAAGCACATACAGATACAGTAGATCTATTATCTATTAACAACACAAACAGATGCATCCAAGGCCTTAACAAACCAGTCAGATATGTTAAAAAATAAAAACTGAAATATCACATGGTCCTAAGTATTCAGACCCTTTGCTCAGTATTTAGTGGAAGCACACTTTTGATCTAATACAGCCATGAGTCTTTTTGTGAAAGATGCAACACGTTTTTTACACTTGGACTTGGGTATCCTCTGCCATTTCTCCTTGCAGATCCTATCCAGTTCTGTCAGGTTGGATGGTAAACATTAGTAGACAGCCATTTTTAGGTCTCTGCAGAGATGCTCAATTGGGTTTAAGCCAGGGCTCTGGCTGGGCCATTCAAGAACAGCCACAGAGTTGTTGTGAAGCCACTCCTTTGTTATTTTAGCTGTGTGCTTAAGGTCATTGTCTTGTTGGAAGGTAAACCTTCAGCCCAGTCTGAGGTCCTGAGCACTCTGGAGAAGATTTTTATCCAGGATATCCCTGTACTTGGCCACCACTGGGCCTCTCTGCCATAAAGCCCCGACAGGTGGAGGGCTGCAGTAATGATTGACTTTCTACCACTTTCTCCCATCTCCCGACTGCATCTCTGGAGATCAGCCACAGTGATCTTTGGGTTCTTCTTTACTTTTACTTTACTTTTCTCACCAAAGTTCTTCTCTCCCAATAGCTCAGTTTGGACAGACGGCCAGCTCTAGGAAGGGTTCTGGTCATTCCAAATGTCTTCCATTTAAGGATTATGGAGGCCACTGTGCTCTTAGGAACCTTAAGTGCATTTTTTTGTAACCTTGGCCAGACCTGTGCCTTGCCACAATTCTGTCTCTGAGCACTTTAGGCAGTTCCTTTGACCTCATGGTTCTAATTTGCTGTGACATATACTGTGAGTAGTGATGAGCGGAATACGCCATATTCGATTTCGCGATATTTTGCGAATATTTCGAAGAATATTCGCGAATATTTGTTAATATCGAATATTCGTGATATTTTATAAAAAAAAAAAAAAATTGCGAATTTTCGCAAATGCGAAATTTCGCTAATGCGAAATTTCGGGATTTTTTTTTTTTTTTATAAAATATCACAAATATTCGATATTTACGAATATTCGCTATATTTTATAAAAAAAAAATTAGCGAAATTTCGCATATGCGAACGCGAAAATGATTGCGAAATTTCGCTATTTTTTTTTACAAAATATCACGAATATTCGATATTTACGAATATTCGCTATATTTAAAAAAAAATAAAAAATTGCGAAATGTCGCTATTGCGAAATGTCGCTATTGCGAAATTTCGCGAATGCGAAATTGATTGCGAAATTGATTGCGAAATTGATTGCGAAATTTTAAAAATACGAATATTCGAAATAGCGAATATTCGCCGCGATATTCGAGATATTGAATGAAGGTGTAGAACCATCTCAAGGATGATCAGAAGAAATGGACAGCACCTGAGTTAAATATATGAGTGTCACAGCAAGGGTCTGAATACTTAGGACCATGTGATATTTCAGTTTTTCTTTTTTAATAAATCTGCAAAAATGTCAACAATTCTGTGTTTTTCTGTCAATATGGTGTGCTGTGTGTACATTAATGAGAAAAAAAATGAGGAAAAAATGAACTTATATACCCATATAGCTTTCTGCTCTTACCTAGATGTGTAGTTAATAATGATTTATTTATATATATATATATATATATATATATATATATATATATATATATATATATATATATATATATATATATATATATATATATATAAATTATTAAAAAAAACATTAAATCCTAAACAGTATAATTTGCTGCATTCAGAATGCATAATCATTTAAACGGCATGAACAGACCCCCTGAACGTTATTGTAAGAGAACTGTAACCTTCTGTCCTAGGCGCACCAATGCACATGCGTGCACACACACGGGCACGCCAATGCGTACACACGCGCCATGGATGTTTGTGTTCTCCTGACATCTCCCTACCTCTTGTCAGCTTACACTGCACTGTCAAATACACTGTCTTCTGCCATATGTTAGCTTGGGCAAGCAGAAACCATCCTAGACTTACTTTTGGCATTTGGGAAGAATCTGTGAAATTCTTATTAAACTCAATCTTTTCTATCCTAAACACTTACAGGCCGTGCGCGCCCCTAGCACCAATTGGCACTTACTGCCTATTTAAGGAAGTGCTCTGACCCGGACCCATTGCGGACTGGTCTTCAGCTAGAACCCTGACACCCGGAATTCCTGCTGTCATCCTGCCTACTTCCTGTTGCTGAACCCGGCTTGCCCTGACCCTGATCCTGAACTCTGTTATTGTCTGACTTCCGGTTTCCGATCTTGGCTACCCATTTGACACTTCTACCGCCTGCTGCTTGGTACCTCGCTGCCCGCCTGTTGCCTGACCCGGCTTCCGTATGACCCGCCACGGCTGTCTGAACCTTCACCTGCAGGCACTCATGTTCCTCCTGTCCCTTGGTATCCTCTGTTCCATCTCCAGCGGTACCAGGGCTGGAGATACAAGAGAGGCCGACCTCGTCATCTCAGACTCCCATCGGGTACGTGACAGTTATAGATATATATTAAAAATATCAGATGGCCACGCCTGTACCATGAGAAAAGGGACATTCTTACAACAGATCATGTATGAGAATAATTTAGTATGAGAATAATTTGGAATGCATTATTCTGCTCTATGATGACAAAAACTATTCATTCATAATTACTGTGCAGAAAAATCATTCTCATAAGCACGACAATATATACATTTAGACCTTGGACTGTCAGTTATACCTTGATTTATGTAACTGTGGAAACCCATGCATATGTGTATGTACTTATGTCGAAAAGTATAATTTTTAATTGTATGTATTAAAAGTGTTTAAATGGTCAATAAAAATTGTGTATATTTTATACCCTGCGGTTTGTGTCTCACAAAGTTCCTATGGGCATTCTTCTTCTTTGTATTTATCCCTGACCTGTCTGTTGTATTCCTTGGCTTTTATGATGTTGTTGGTTTACTAAGGTTCTCTAAAACCTCTGAAGGCTTCACAGAACAGCTGTATTTAGCCCATGTTGACACTAATGCCGGTTTCAAATCGTGTGAGTTTAGCTAAAATGGCACGATTTCAAACCGGCATTTAAGTCCGACTTCGGGGGCGATTTCAGAGACATCTGTGCGGGTTCCTGCACAGATGTCTATTGAAATCGCCCCTGAAGTTGCCAAAAGTAGTGCAGCAACTACTTTCGGGAATCGGTGCTGCGCCGCAAAGTCAGCGTTGCACCAATTCAGACGGTGATGGTGCCGGCAATAGCCGGTGATCTGACATGCCAAAATGCATGTTAAAATGGCCAGATATGAACGTGGGCTTATGCTGAGATTACATTACACTTACAGGTGGACTTTATTTACTAATTCTGAAGGCAATTGGTTCCACTAGATTTTTGTTAGGGGTATCAAAGTAAAAGGACTGATGCACGCAAATGCAAATGCACGCCACACTTTTCCGATATTTATTTGTACAAAATGTTGAAAACCATTTATAATTTTCCTTCCACTTTGTGTTGGTCTTTCAAGGGGTATGAATACTTTTTCAAGGCACTGTATATGAAGGGTTTTTTTTCTGCCATTTTTTCTGGCATTTTATTAAGTCCAGTGTGAATGGAGCCACGGTTTTTTGTTTTATTTATTAATATTTCCTTTTTTGACAATGGACTAGGTATTTGAAGTGGACATAGCTTCACACTATTCAACCATGCCAAGTGAATAATTATGTTACAAACTAAATGTTCATTATGCAAAATGAACCTGCTTTACGTCTTTGTCACTCAGCCCATTGCGTACTGTATTCAAGTGCACAACAACTTCTCTGTTTTAGAGAAACGTTACATCAGTAATTGTTACATTGTGTTGGGAAATGTATGTCTGTGATAAGAATTCTACATGTGAGAAATTGCAGTACGTGGATGACAGCGGTCGTGAAAAATCCAGAGTACCATTCATCTGTATTTGCATCATCAGTGATACATTGGGTCTTGAAAGAATTTTGTAAACCTATAAAAAAAAAGTAAATGAATTTCCCATTAATATGCACACTATTAGATATTATTATAATTTACAGTATGTACAGTTTTTAGGAAGGTTTAAAGAGGAATGTTTTATTACATGAAGCAAATGAGCAAAGCCTAATGCCGCGTACACACGATCATTTTTCAGGTAGTAAAAAACAAAGTTTTTCAACTTCATCATTAAAACAGCGTTGCCTACACACGATCGTTTAAAAAAAATGCTTTAGCAAAGCGTGGTGACGTACAACACGTACGACGGCACTATAAAGGGGAAGTTCCATGCTTTAGCTGATTCCGTGTTAGTGAAAGACGATTTGCGCTTTTCTGTCTGTTACAACGTGATGAATGTGCTTACTCCATTACGAAACGCTAGTTTTACCAGAGCCAGCGCTCCCATCTCATAACTTGCTTCTGAGCATGCGTGGATTTTTCACGTCGTTAAAGCCCACACACGATCATTTTTTACAACCTGAAAAACGACATAGTATAAAATGTCGTTAAAAAATAGAGCATGTTCGGAAAAAAATGTGTCCGTTTTTCACAACCTGAAAAATGCTCTGAAGCTCACACACGATCGTTTTAAATGACATTTATAAAAAAAAAAATTTTTTTACAACCTGAAGAATGATCGTGTGTACGCGGCATTGAGGCCACAACTAAGTAAAGATTTTATAGTGTACGGAATAAAACCACTAGTCCATGGCCAAGCCCCCCTCCCCCCGTCCTGCTCACAGGATTTGAATGACAGCAGCAAAAGCCAATAGCTTCCACTGCTGCCTCCAAATCCAATAAGGAGAGAAAGAGAGCAGTACTGCTGCTCTCGTACACATCACCGATTTGAGGTAAGTATTTAGGGTGGGCTGGGGGGTTGAAACTGATCACATGTTTTTTATCCTAATACAGAGAATACATTAAGGTAAAAAAAAAAAAAACTTCTGCCTTTACCACCACTTTAAATACACTTATGCTGCTCTGCAATGAAGGTTACATCTGCTATGATAAGGTAATTTCATTCCAAAATGAGATTACTGAAAAAAGTATTCAGCTACAACAAAGAAACAGAATTGAGTTTGTCTGGACCTGAAGACAGCAGATGTATAAAGCAGAGCTACACATTTAAATATGAATAATGCATTGCAGAGTTTTCATGTACATATCATACAGTGATTCATATTTTATCCTAGACAAAAAAACATGATATAATAAGTCATTTTTGAAAAAAGGGAACACATTTCATTATATTCCTGTCTATTTGGAT
This sequence comes from Rana kukunoris, assembly GCA_029574335.1. Classification (NCBI taxonomy): domain Eukaryota; kingdom Metazoa; phylum Chordata; class Amphibia; order Anura; family Ranidae; genus Rana; species Rana kukunoris. The sequence continues at coordinate 97,497,874 of CM056055.1, read as the reverse complement.
TTACATTTTTTGACTGATACATTTCCATAACCCCTAGGTTTAGTTACTATTTTTTCTCAAAATATGATATTTAGGCCCCCATTCCTCCCCGAAAAGTAAATTTAGCACACTTGAAAAACGAATACCCTAATGTGTGCCTGTAAGCTTGTCAAATATTTTGCTTCGCTTAGCCTGCACACATGCTCACTTTTTTTTCCAGAGTACCCACGACCCCTTTCACACTGAGGCACTTTGCAGGCGCTATAACGCTAAAAATAGCTCCTGCAAAGCGCCCTGAAAGAGCCTCTCCTTTCACTCCAGTGTGAAAGCCAGAGGGCACTCACACTGGCACGGTGCGCTGGCAGGATAGTAAAAAAAATCATGCTAGCCACATCTTTTGAGGTGCTGTAAGAGCGGTGTATACACCGCTCCTGCAGCGCCCCTGTCTATTGAAATCAATGGGCAGCGCCGCCGAACCACCGGCAAAGCACCGCTGCAGCAGCGCATTTCTGGCAGTTTTAACCCCTTTTTGGCCACTAGTGGGGGTTAAAAGCACCCGAATAGTGCAGCGAAAACTACGGTAAAGCGCCGCTAAAAATAGCGGCACTTTAACGCCAACGCCCCAGTGTGAAAGGGCTCTTAGGCTGCCTACTTTGTTAGCTGAGTCAGCTGAGTCTTTATAGAATGTGCTAACCCAAAATTACATATTACTGAATACTGAATACCCCAAAAATACTATTACTGAATAGGGATGAGCCGAACATCCCGTTTTTACGGGAGCAGTGATTTTAATAATGCTTAAAGTGAAACAATAAAGTGAAATATTACTTCAAATTTCATACATGGGGGGTGTTTATAATATGCCTGTAAAGTGGTGCATTTTTCCCGTGTTTAGAACAGTCCCATAGCAAATTGACATTTATAAAGGAAAAAAAGTAATTTAAAACTGATCGCAGTTGTAATGAAATGTCGGGTCCCGGCACTATACTGTGACATAGGGGATTGTTAGCTCTCGTGGTAGATGCGTTTTCTTGTAGTGAGTCCACACCAAACAGGCATAGATTGTTAAGGGCCTGGTAGCCCACGTTTATTAAATGAGGAAAAAACAAAATAAAAGTCCACTCAGGAATTCTACGCAGGGGGTTTTAACCTCATTCCGAGATAACTGAAAATACAAGCCCACCTGGCTACTCTTCAACGGCACTGCTGCTATAGGTACTGGTACCTTAAAGCACCAGATCTTCCAGTCTCACAGACTTGGATGCACACAGCTTTGGGCTTCTTAAACGCACACAGCTTGAAGTCCCTTAACCACTTAAGACCCGGACCTTTAGGCAGCTAAAGGACCCAGACATTTAAAATGCATTGTTTACTGTGAAAATGACAATTGCAGTTTGGGAGTTAACCACACGGGGCCGCTGAAGAGGTTATGTATGACCTCATCTGTGTTTCTAACTGTAGGGGGGTGTGGCTGTAGGTGTGACGTCATTGATTGTGTATCCCTATAAAAGGATCACACAATCGATCACGGCGCCACGGTGAAGAACGGGGAAGCTGTTTTTACACACAGCTCTCCCCGTTCTTCAGCTCGCGGGACTTCATCAGCGATCGGGTCCGCGAGTCCCGCGGTCCTGGTCACCAAGCTTCCACGACCCACGGCTGGGCACTAACAGAGGATGTACCTGTACATGCATGTGCCCAGCCGTGCCATTCTTCAGACGTAAAATGTGCAGGAGGCGGTCCTTAAACGGTTAATGCACACAGCTTTAAGCTCCTTGGGCGCACACAGGTTTGAAGCCCTTCAACGCACACAGCTTTGAACTTCTTAATGCGCATAGCTTCTTTTCTCACACAGAGACTTGCACTAGCAGCCACTGCTCCAACTCCACCTTCCTCTGACATCTGCTCTCACCAGCCCTTCATTATATGAGCTGTGTGCATCTGGACACAGGTTTGGAGATCCTGACCCTAGACTATGTGCTTAATGGATTGGACTACATTCCAACACAATAGGACGTCCATATGTTATCTACATTTGGAATTCCAATGCTGATCACTACTGTCTTTAGATATATCAGTATATTATTTTAATATCGTTATTTTACCCTCCCTTGCCATTGCAGATATTTATTCCTTCTTATCTCCCCCCTCTGGCTTAATATCTGTAATTAGTCAACTATACTTTAACGGATGTTCCGTCCCATTATTTCAAAATTCACGCTTATGCACTTTTCCCCTCCCACACCTGTTCTTAACCATTGGTAACTGGACACTTTTGTGCCCTAGACCCCTTATTGTCCCACATTTCTCACCTTACTTGCACTTGATGCACTCTCCAGTGATCACCCTCTTATTTGTGGTCATTTCTTTCACACCATTTCACAATATTAATTAATTAATTCTCTTGCTCCCTCGAGCATTCTCACATCTATCCCTGCATTACTACTTTCTTCCCCCCACACTTACTATCATGGCTCTAGTGCTACACTTTTTATTCTTAATGTTCTATCTATCACTGTGTCCTCTATCACATAATCTATTATGGGATTTAACACCCAAATGTCCCTGTCATTCTTAGTTAGTTTGACCAACCACCTGCCCTGTTACAGGGGCTCTATTTGGTAACGATGGCTTCCCAGTCCACTAGCCCTCTCCGTGACAACTTCCTGTATGGTTTAACAACCTGTTTGTTATCGATTTTGCGGGATATACCTTTCCCCCATTTTATTGTTAACGGTTTTTAAATTCCCTTCTATGTCATGTATTTCCTCTATTAATGTTCTAGCGACCCCTGGTGATTTAGTGTGGCTGTTGGCCGCCTGGCTCTCTCCCCGCGTCGGTGGACTTGTGTTTCCCCTGGGAGGGGTGAGCCTTTGGTTCATCCCCTCCTTGCCTTCCCCGCCCTTTGGGTCCGTGGGGAAGGCACATGTACGGGTATCGTCCCTTGTCTACCCACGCTATGCGGAGGAACTGACCTATGACGTCAGACGCCGCTGATAGGCGGCGGTCCTGGCGTCCAGTGGTTGAGGAGCTTACTTAATGGGCTTCGTCCGTGAGTGAGCATTGCTAATCTCTCTCCATGGTTCCTAATTGCGGCGTCCAGCATTGAGGCTTAACATTCTCTGGAGGGGGGACTCACTCAGGTATGGTCTCTCCTAGCCCTCAGTATTGTTTTTGTATGTCCTGCTAATTACCCATTGCAATCTACCATCTTTTGCATTTACAGACGTCCCCTTTTTGGGCAGTCCATTGCAATGATGGACCCTGCACAATCACTCTTTACCCATGACAATATCCGTGTCAGGAGTACCTTGGGATGTCCCCACCCTCTAAGTACCTCACTGTCACCGCAACATAGTGAACCACCAAATGGTTTGGCATTCACACCCTCATCTTTCAACTACTTGGTGAGCCCAATTGATTCTATTCAGATCCGGTCTGGGTATGGGTATCTATCCTGCCCTCCCTTTTCCCCTTGCCCCCCCTCCCCCCCCCTCCCACTCCCTCGCTCCCCCACCTTCCAACCTTTCCCAAACCCCCCCCCCCTTTTCTTCCCCTGCACCCTCCCTCCCTTATGCTAGCCCCTTACCCCCTCCCCCTTCCCTGTACCATTCTCTTCCCTCCCTTTACCCAGGTCCTTCACTCCCCCCTTTTTTCCCCCTCTCCTGCCCCCCACCCAAACCCCCCTTTTTTCCCTCCCACCCCCTCCCCCCTCCTTGTCCACTATCATCCCCCCCTTTTCCCTTCCTATCCCCTGTTCTTTGCCCCCCCTCTTCTCCCCCTCACCTTCTCCCTCCCGCTTTTTCCGTCCACGGGTGTCCGTTCTCTCTTTGACCTCGTTTCTTGCCGTTTCCTTACTTTTGCCCACTTATGCCTCCATTCACAGTTTTCCGCATTATCCCCCTTGTCCGCCGCGAGGGGGGTTACTTTACATGGGCGGCCTGATGCCACACACTACTACCCAACTATGAGTAAGCTATTTCCCCCTATATTATCCTCTTCTATCGTATTATTATGGCTATTGTTGAATTATCATGTATTTACTGTATTTATTTGTTTTATTATTTGTATGTCAATTCTTATTTCGTACCAGTATAGTCCAATCATCGCCCTTCTGGGGGAGGGAATTTTAGAGAATCAGCTCTAGCCACTGTCCCTTGTCTCTCAGCCCCACCCCTTCTTCATATTTTGGAAATTCTGAAATTCTGAAATTCCAAATTTCAAAAATTTGAAAATTCCAAAATACTGAACTTGTTTAAAAGTAAGTAGAACCTGTTAAGAGCATATCATTAAATGGCTGGATTGGGGGGGGGGGGCTGACTGAGATGAGGTGACCAGCACTTTATTTTATCTTATGCAGGTAAAGGACCTGGCCCCTTTTTGCGATTCGGCACTGCATCGCTTTAACTGACAACTGCGCGGCTGTGTGATGTGGCTCCCAAACAAAATTGGCGTCCTTTTTTTTTTTTTTACAAATAGAGCTTTCTTTTATCATTCCCTATGAAAGGGAACAGACAATCAGTGACAGGCTCACTAGAAAGCATGGGGAGAGGTTTGTTTACACTTGCCTCTCCCTGTTCTTCCTCTCTGTGACCCGATCGTGGGACACCAGCGGCGATCGGATCCGCTGTTCCCGCGACGATGGTCACAGAGGACCGGGTCGCGAGTGCTCCGGCGACCCATGGCTGGGATCTTAAAGGGGACATACATGTACGCCCTTGTGCCCAGCTGTGCCATTTTGTTGACGTATATTGTCGTGCGGTGGTCCTCAAGCCTTTCAAAATCCAATTGCTATATGTAATATATACCGTTAAAATTTTTTTGAAGCTAGTTAAAGTGTGTGTACGTACATACACATTTTTTTCTTTGGCAAAATAAAAGTACATTACTGAGCTTTGTTGTGGTGTTTTTTTTTTTTCCTTTTCTTTCTTTTTGGATAAGTGCAATATGTTTTATTTCTTATTTCTTTATGTATTTGTGCACCAAAAAACGAATCTCTTTGCCCTGGTTAACATTGATGCTACTTTGAAGTAGCGCGATTTCAAAGTAGCAAGGTCGGCACGATTTCAGGTGCTACTTGATGGAAATCTGTGGGGCTTCATACACAGATGTCTATTTGAAGTCGCACCTGAACTCGGCAATAGTAGTACAGGAACTACTTTTGCAAATCGATGTGGTGCCACAAAATTGGTGTTGCATTGCTGCCTATAGTCACGCGATTTGATCTCTCAAATCGCTCCAATATAAACCTAGGCTTCAACACACCTGCAAGTAAATGATAAAGGTGGAAACTTTATAACCACTGTGGAGAATTGCAGGTAATGAATTCAGCTGGTGGATAGGCAGTGTTGTATGTGTCAGCCCTGGTTCACATTGGTGCGATTTGACATGTCAAATCGGTGGCAGTTGCTCTATTCTAATGGGTGCGACTTTGGGGTGCGATTTGTAATGATATCAGTGCAGAAACATGCACAGATGTCTCAGCTAAACGATTTCATCCTGCTGACAGTGTGAGCCCAGGTTCACACTGGGTACGATTTGGTAGGATTTAAGATGCGATTTCACATGTCAAATCGCATCTCAAATCGGCGCCAATTGTTGGCAATGGCACCGTCCTAATCGGTGCGACGCCGCATCTGTGGCGCTGCACTGGTTTCAAAAAGTAGTTCCTGTACTACTTTTTGTGATTTAGGGCCACAATTTACATTGACATCTGTGCAGATCTCGGTTGAACTCGCACGGCTTCACTCCCGCAGCCCAGTGTGAACCTGGGCTGAACCAGAGCTCAAACTGGGCCTTTTGTCTTTGTAATTCACCTGCTGCTATCCCAGGGACACCATTTCTTATCGGACTGATATAAGTTTAATGTCAAATATCATTTTATGTAGAAATGCAGATTTCCATATCTGCAAATAAAAAATAAAATTCTAATTGTGGTTGCGATCAAATGAGCGTGGTTTCACATTCTGACCCGGAAATTAGTCATTGTAATCACCCGGAAATACCTCTGCTGGTCAGGATCTCCATCTAGGTGGACATGGTGAGGTCTCTTTAGCAAAGAGGAGGTGCTGCTGATTTTCAGGCTAAGTGTAGGATATGTACTTGTGCTTACTCAATGTGGAGGTTGATTTGGTAGTTAGATTTTGTGTGGGTGGGGTCCATTGATTTGTTTGGCATCACCACACATTTGCTTCCGGCCCATGTGCACACATAATTTCCTGTATTTGTTATGCTGATGTAAATCAGTAAGGGCTTTGCAAGTATAAATGAGAGCCCCTTTGTATTAAAATATATATGACTTGATTCACAGTTGGGTGACTTTTCCAGCAAATTTGGACTTCTGAGTTGCATGACAAATTGTACCCCATGATTCTCAATGATAACCATTTATATCTGTGCTACTTTAAGTCGCACCAACTTCAAAGTAGTCCCTGTACTACTTTGGGGTGACTTTCATGCTCAGTTTACACTTGCTCGACACGACACATACCCTATGATTTCCAAAGAGTACGGTTCATATCTGTGTGACTTCAAGTCACAGCAACTTCAAAGTAGTCCCTGCACTACTTTTGGTCCCACTTTGATACAATTTGCAGTCCATAGACCTCAAGAATATACAGGCTTTGCTCCAAGTTGCACAAGTTGCATCAAAATCGCTTCAAAAAATTGTGGCAAAATGACGCAAATTTAGGGTCACTACAGACACTACTTATATAGCACTACATTCAATGAATGAATAGCAGGAGGCCACACCCTCTGCAGACCATAGGGGCCCTCCCAGGGGCCATACAAAAAGATCTACATATGTATGTATGTATGTATGTATGTATATATATATATATATATATATATATATATATATATATATGAGTTGGGGGAGGTGTATTGTAGATACCCAGTAAAAAACAATACATGATCAATAATCATGCAAATCTCCAATGGCCACTCTAGTGCCATGGAAAGCAAATCACCAAGGGCAGAGGTAGAAGAGAGAAAAGGGAGGAAAAAGCACCAGAAGGGAGGCTAATTTGAGTCACACAAAAAAGGGTAAAAGTCACTCCAATGCTGCCAATGTACCCAAGACCAAATAGCGCAGTACCTTCACAGATAGTGGAGTACCTTCACAGATAGTGGCACTGCAGACCCCCGCTCCACGTGGCGCGATGCAAGGTGTCAGTATTTCTAAATGCTGGAGCGCAAACACTACTCCATCTGCGCTCCAAACAAAATAAGGGACAAATAAGGAGGAAAGAGGGACTTTGTTCCAAATCAGGGACAGTTGGGCTGTGATTTCACTAGACATCTGTGCAGGAAAGAGAACTGATGTCTATGAAATCGCTCACAAAGTCGTGTTGAGGCCCCTTTCACACTTGTGGGACTTTTCCTGCAACTTTGGACAAATCATACCCCATGATTTTCAATGTGTACCATTTTTATCTGTACTCCCTGTACTACTTTGGTCTAACTATGATACAAGTTGAGTTTCATAGACCTTGGGCCAGATTCTCAGAGGCGCTACGCCCGCATAAATGGATATGCGTGGCTTAATTGTAAATGTGCGCCGGCGTATCAATGCGCCGTAAACACAGAACCACATACGCCTGAATTTTTTTTTTTCGTCTGAGCGGCGAAAATGCTTTAAGCTAGCGCGGCGTAGGCGCATAGTTACGCATTGCGCATATTCAGCTCCCATTGAATTAGCATGCAAATATGCAAATGAGGGAGATGCGCGGATTCCCGAAACTACGTGCGTTCGGCGTAGGCTACGCGTGGTGCGCGTAACACGAAAGCCTTGAGTAAACATACCCCTCATAAAAGCACGGGTAACTTTGCTCAAGACCGTGTGCAAGTCAGCTGGAGAGCAACATAACGGACGAGCTGAGCAATCACACTTACTGGACAACACATTCGTATGCCAACATGCCAGGGGCAGCCATGGTCTTATCACTACTAATGTATGCAGAGGAAGAGGCGCATAGAAGGAGGAGGAGGAGGGGGGCACGTGAGAGGATCTACCGAGCGCGCATGAGCCTCTTTGGCATGGGTGATGAGGAGGTGTATCGCATCTTCAGATTCACCCCTGCTGCCATCCTGGAAATAACCACAGCCCTGCAGGATGATATCACCAGCCCAACACACCGCTCACATGCACTGCAGCCACTGGTGAAGGTCCTGGCAACACTCTATTTCCTGGCCAGTGGATCATTCCAGCGTACAAGTGGAGTGGTGGCTGGGATGTCACAAACCACCATGAGCAGATGTGTGCACAAGGTTATCCCCGCAATCCTCAGACGCATGTCCCACCACATCATCAGACCCACCACTGAGGACCTGCGGCAGAAGGCAATGACAGATTTCTACAGACTTGCCAGATTCCCACGCACCATCGGGGCCATTGATTGCACACATGTGGCACTACAGCCCCCCAGTGCCACAGAGCACATTTACCGCAATCGGAAGAACTGGCATTCCATCAACGTACAGGTGATAGCTGATGCCAAATATCTCATATGGCACGTCCGTGCCAAAGACCCCGGATCCAGCCATGACAGCTGCATATACCGTCAAAGCAACATCCCAGAAGATTTTGAGCAGAACATGTATGGGGACAGCTGGCTGGTTGGTGAGTGACATGGGTGGCAGGCATGACTGTCCCCCCCCCCCCATAATGCACATCACAAGGGGCACATGCACTACTAACATCCTCCTGTCTTTACACTTCCAGGTGATGCTGCATATGTACTTAGACCCCATCTCATGACTCCTTTCCGGAATCCCCAAACCAGAGGAGAGAGAAGACATCTTTTTTTGAATGTCCTGCGGTGTCCGGATCTCATGTGAGAGGGCATTAACCTGGCAAGCCACCTTCATCAAAATTTCATCCCTCCGGGACTTGCTGGTCCGGGCACTGTCAGCACCATGGAGCCTGGAATCGTACTTTTCCATTGCCGCGATGACAATGGCCCTCTCCTCTGGGGAGAAATTTTTCTTTCTCCTCTCCTTCCCAATAGAAGCCATGGTCATGCAAAGATTTCCTGTGACAATCCAAAAAATGGGAGACTTTTGCGCTGCACGGGCGCATGTGTGGGCGCATTATATACACAGCGCCGGCGAATCGTAGGAAGGCTTTGCTAATGCGCAGAAGGCATCCACGTCACGGCGAATGCGCCGTTCGTCCCGGCCTTTATTTGCATGGGGTCACGCTTCATTATAATGCAACACGCCCACTTCCCTCCTACTTTGGAGTTGCGCCGGATTACGCCGATGAATTTCCGCTACGCAGGCGCATCTTGGAACGCATTTGCTTAGGGAATACGGTACTTGCCACTCCACGTTACGTCGGCGTAGTGCATCTGAGATGCGCTACGCCTGCATAATTATGCGCGCATCTACGAGAATCTGGCCCCTTAAGTTTACACAGGCATTCCCTGGAATTGCGGAAAAATTACAGACGCAAAATTGCAGGAAAATTGCATGCCTTTCGCAGCGACACCTGTGTCCATAGACCTCAAGATTACACAGGCATTGCCTAAAGTCGCATCAAAATCGCACAACTTTCAGGTCACACAAGTGTGGAAGGGGCCTAAGTCACTGGGCTGAGTACTATTATACCTAGAATATAAAGTAGTCCCACCATCAAACACTAGTAAACGTATGTTCTAAATATAATTGTACTCAAATGGCTGAAAATCACACAGATGGTATCACCTACTAAAAGCTTGCATTGTACTCAGCAGCATATGCTTAAGGGCTTATTTCCACTGGTGTTTTTACAGCCACTTTTCTGAGCGTTTTTTGCAGCTTAATCACTTCATTACTTCATTAAACCCCCTTCGTACCCAGACCAATTTTCAGCTTTCAGCGCTGAATGACAATTGCGCGGTCATAAAACACTGTACCCAAATTATATTTTTATCACTTTTTCCCCACAAATAGAGCTTTCTTTTGGTGGTATTTGATCATCTCGCTATAAACAGAAAAAGACAGAAAATTTAGAAAAAAAACAACAATATTTTTTACTTTTTGTTATAATAATATCCCAATTTTTTAAAAAATATATATTTTTCCCTCAGTTTAAGCTGATACGTATTCTTCTACATATTTTGTTTAAAAAAAATCGCAATAAACATTTATTGATTGGTTTGCGCAAAAGTTATAGCGCCTACAAAATAGGGGATAGATTTATGATTTATTTTTTATTTTTTACTAGTAATGGCGGAGATCTGTGATTTTTTATTTTTTTTGTCAGGCCTGCGATATTGCGCCGGACATATCGGACACTTTTGACACAATTTTGGGACATTCTCATTTATACAGCGACATTGCTATAAAAATGCACTAATTACTGTATAAATGTGACTGGCAGGGAAGGGGTTAACACTAGGGGGGTGAGGAAGGGGTTAAATGTATTCCCTGGGTGTGTTCTAACTGTGTGGGGGGAGGGGGGTGACTGGGGGAGGTGACCGACTCTGTGTCCCTATGTACAAGGGACACAGATCGGTCTCCTCTCTCTCCCTGACAGCACGTGGAGCTCTGTGTTTACACACAGAACTCCACGTCCATGCTGTCACCTGCTGGGACTGCCGATCGCGTGTACCCGCGGACATCGCGGCCGCCAGGCACACGCATCGGCTTCCCAGCGATGCGACGGCACAGTGTTTACCCGCTGTGCGCCACCCAGCGGCGCGCGCGGGTAATGCAAACAATAGCCGTCCAAAGACGTCCACCTGGCACCTCAGGTCGGCGCTGCAGACGTCTTTTGACGATAGCGCCGGCCTGAAGTGGTTAAAAACAGCTCTCCATGTTAGTCTATGGCCTCATGCCCACCATGACGTTTTTGAGCTGTAGATGGCTGAGACGTTTTTAAGCTGCAAAAAAACCCCAGGACCAGTGCGTTCTGAAGCTCCAGCAATAGAGCTGTAAAAACGCCAGACATTAAAAAACGCTCAAAAACACGCAAAAACCCTGCCGCGTTTATTTTTCTAAAATAAACATGGACAGGCGTTTTTAAGCTGTAAAAAGGGTTAAAAGAAGTAGCTGTAAAAACGTCCATGGAAATGAAGCCTAAGGCGAACGCCTATTAGCCAATGCCACATCAGCATGAGCATGGTTGTTACTATAATATGAATGCCTGACATGCAAAACATTATTGTATAGAATTAAATATTAGTAAATGTATTTTATATGTACGATTGTGCTATACCCAATAGGCTAGTGGTCAGCACTTCTACCTTGAAAAACTCAGGCTTTGAAGGACTCATGGGTTCAAATACTAAAAGATTGAATTGGTCAAAAAAAGGCAAATTACTATTAGCCAATTAGCCAAAGCAGCATATGCTGAACATAGGTGAATGCCAATGAGCTTTTATTTGGCTGATTCTATTCTATTAACTCTTCAAATGCATGCAATGGTATGTAAGTATTTGATAATATCATTGTGTGGAATTCCAAACATTACACACAAGCTAATGGGCAGTTTACATTTCTTTGTTTGTTTATTTTAATTTGCGTGTGTAAAAAACAGCTGGTGGATGGTAGGTTGGCTGGTATTTGAACTTGTACCATAAGTGCTATGGAGACATCAGAGCAGACCACTATACCATTGTGCTAAGTACAAGACCTGCATAATAATACACACGAGCCGGCAGTGGCGAGCACGACCTGCGGCTGGACACTTAAAGGGCGACGTACCTGTACATGCCTGTGCCCAGCTGTGCCATTCTGCCGACATATATTGGCATTAGGCAGTCCTTAAGTGGTTAATAGAGATTGGCATTCGCATATACGCGGATTCGCTAATTAGCGCCAATTTCACATTTACTAGCGCTTGTTCGCCGCTAATAGCGCTCTTTTTCATTCGCCTGTTGAATTTTTAGTTATCTAAAGTGGGAGTTATTATGTGTGTGTGTCTAAAAACTTGATACGGAAAAGGTAATTTTTTTGGTTAAATTACTATAACTATTATCATATTATATATTTTTATGTGCCTTACCGTATTCTATATGATACCATACCAAATGCTATTATTCGTTTTCATAAACATCCATAAGCTGATGATAACTGCTGTAATAGATGAGTATGTAAAATTAAAAATCTAAATATTACAACATTATACATTCAAACTAAATTCGCAATTGAAGATAATGACTTACTATGAGGGGGTAGAGTTATTTGCTGTGGAGAAAAAGTAAATAATATGTTACTAATGAAAAATTTGAATTGCTAAAAAAAAATATTCATACCCCTTTAAATTTTCCACATTTTGTCATGTTACAACTAAAAACGTAAATGTACTTTATTGGGATTTTATGTGATAGACCAACACAAAGTGACACATAATTGTGAAGTGAAAGGAAAATTATTAATGGTTTTGCATTTTTTTTACAAAACAAATATATGAAAAGTGTTGCGTGCATTTGTATTCAGCCCCCTTTACTCTGATACTAACTAAAATCTAGTGGAACCAATTGCCTTCAGAAGTCACCTAACTATTAAATAGAGTCCACCTGTGTACAATTTAATCTCAGTATAAATACAGCTGTTCTGTGAAGCCCTCAGAGGTTTGTTAGAGAACGTTCATGAATAAACAGCATCACAAAGGCCAAGGAACACACCAGACAGGTCAGGGATACAGTTGTGGAGAGGTTTAAAGCAGAATATGGTTCTGGAAAAATTTCCCAGGCTTTGAACATGTCACGGACCACTGTTCAAGCCACCATTTGAAAATAGAGCATGGCACAACTGCAAACCTAACAAGACATGGCCGCCCACCTAAACTGACAGGCCGGGCAAGAAGAGCATTAATCAGAGAAGCAGCAAAGAGGCCCATGGTAACTCTGGAGGAGCTGCAGAGATCCACAGCTAAGGTGGTAGAATCTGTCCACAGGACAACCATTAGTCATGAACTCCACAAATCTGGCCTTTATGATAGAGTGGCAAGAAGAAAGCCATTGTTGAAAAAAAGCCATAAGAAGTCCCATTTCCAGTTTGCGAGAAGCCATGTGGGGGACAAAGCAAATATGTGGAAGAAGGTGCTCTGGTCACATGAGACCAAAATGGAACTTGTTGGCCTAAAAACAGAATGCTGTGTGGTGGAAAACTAACACTGCGCATCATCTTGAACACACCATCCCAACCGTTAAACATGGTGGAGGCAGCATCAAGTTCTGGGGATGCTTTTCTTCAGCAGGGACAGGGAAGCTGTTCAGAATTGATGGGAAGATGGATGGAGCCAAATACAGGGTAATCATAAAAAAAACTGTTAGGCCACGTACACACGATCAGACAGGTCCGATGAAACTGGTCTGCAGACCAATTTCATCGGACCAGTTCGATAGTGTGTACGGCCCATCAGACCGTTGTCCATCGGACCAAAGTTTTAAAACATGCTTTAAAACCTGTCTGATGGACACCTGTCCGCCGGACAGGTTCGATGGTTAGTACAGTGTTTTTCAACTCCAGTCCTCAAGGCACACCAACAGGTCAAGTTTTCAGGATTTCCCTCAGATGAAATGGCTGTGGTGATTACTAAGGCAGTGAAACTGATCAAATCACCTGTGCAAAATAATGGAAAGCCTGAAAACATGACCTGTTGGTGTGCCTTGAGGACTGGAGTTGAAAAACACTGGGTTAGTACATAAAAGCATCGGACCAAAAACCTGTGCATGCTCAGAATCAAGTCGACGCATGCTTGGAAGCACTGAACTTTGTTTTTTCATCACGTCGTTGTGTTCTACGTCACCGCGTTCTGGTCTGATCGGATTTTGGTCTGATGGTGTGTACACACATCAGACCATCAGACAAGTTCAGAGTTGTCTGATGAAAACAGTTTGTCGGACAAGTTTCATCAGACCGGTCTGATCGTGTGTACGTGGCCTTAGGCCGCGTACACACGATCGAACATGTCCACTGAAACTGGTCCGCAGACCAGTTTCAGCAGACATGTTTGATCGTGTGTACGGCCTATTGGACCGTTTTCCAGCAAACAAAAGTTTCCAAACATGCTTAGAAACCCGTCCGCTGGAAACCTGTCTGTCGGACATGTTCGATGGTTAGTACAGGAAATCATCGGACCAAAATCCCACGCATGCTCAGAATCAAGTCGACGCATGCTTGGAAGCATTGAACTTCGTTTTTTCATCACGTCGTTCTGTTCTACGTCACCGCGTTCTGGTCCAAAGGGATTTTGGTCCGATGGTGTGTACGCACATCAGACCAACAGACCACTTTAGCCTGGTCCGATGAAAACGGTCTGTCGGACATGTTTCCTCGGACATGTCTGATCGTGTGTACAGGGCCTTATAGAGTCTGCAAAAGACTTGAGACTGTGTTAGAATGGCCCAGTCAAAGTCTAGACCTAAATCCAATTGAGAATCTGTGGCAAGACTTGAATATTGCTGTTCACAGACGCTCTCCATCCAATCTGACAGAGCTTGAGCTATTTTGCAAAGAAGAATGGGCAAAAATGTCACTCTCTAGATGTGCAAAGCTGGTAGAGACATCCCCAAAAAGACTTGGAGCTGTAATTGCAGCAAAAGGTGGTTCTACAAAGTTTTGTCTGAATACAAATGCACGCCACACTTTTCACATATTTATTTGTAAAAAAAAAAAAATATATATTATTTTCCCTCCACTTCTCAATTATGTGCCACTTTGTGTTGGTCTTTGACATAAAATCCCAATTAAATACATTTACCTTTTTGGTTGTAACATGACAAAATGTGAAAAATTTTAAGGGGTATAAAAACTTTTTCAAGGCACTGTATCTAAAACTTTCATACTCCTTTCAAGACTATTTTATTATGCAGTACAATTGGCAATAATAGTTTACGAAGTACATGCCAATCACCAAATCAAGTTTCTTAAAATCAGGTCAGTGAATTATAAGTTACTATACGTTTTATAATTTTGTTTCTATTAAATACAAATATTCTACAATTTTCTTTATTTTTCAAATACATATTTTTGTATATAAAAAATTATATTGCCTTACCAGTTTGACATAAACGTCTTGCATACCATAAAGAGACACCAACTAACACGGAAATAATCAAAGCTCCAACTATGAGGTACCAGTATATTACTGCAACTTAGAAAAAAATAAGAAAAGTCAAATATTTAAAATATATAAAATAAATACATTTTACTAAAAGATTTTTTGTTCATAGATATATTGTACCTTTACATGTTGGAGGTTCTGTACTCCATCTTCCATTACTCTCACATTCAACAGTGCTTTTTCCCTTTAGTGACAGAAAATACCCACAGTCAAATGTGCACACAGATCCGTACTTCAATTCTCCTGAGACCTGAGTGCAATCCTTTTTCCCCCATGATGGATCCATAATAGCTTTACATTTTACAGCTGTTAAATAAACAGAAAGAACCAATTTTATAAACAAAGTCCAATGTAAAGGTAAGCATTGTATAGATGTTATGATTTTTATAAGTTTGAATGATCTCTGGCTGTCATTCCTGGGTAGTTTAACCTCCCTGGCGGTATGATTCTTTCAGATTTTAGGTGCTGAAAGCGGTATCATTATTTGCAAGGGAATTTGGCGTTTTATACTGTAGGCTTGTAATTCTTAGGAATAACTCACTGAAATCTATCCAAACAAGAGTCTAATAGGCATCCCGGGTATGATTTTTTTTATTAAAAATTATAATATAATAAATTATAAAAAATTATAACAAATAATAATATAATTATAGTAAAAATGATTCAATAATGTAATCAAATCAAAATCACTGAAATTTGCTCAGTTGCAGAATTTTTGCTGTCATTATTATTATTTTTTTTATGACGAATTTCCCCATAAATCGCTATCGCTAAATTCTGCAAGTGATTCTGATTTATTATCGCTGTTTTTTAGCTGCTCTAAAACAATTTTTGCCATAAAGGGACACTTTTGGTTGCTATGGGCAATCTACAGTTTGCAGGGAGAAAGAACAGTTTTTATTATATAAAAGGACATGTAGTGTACAGGGCAGACCACTAGGGACAAGGGGGGTGTGTATTTTTTACATACTGTAATCTATAAGATTACAGTGTACTGTATGTATAGTGTTTGTTTACATTTTTGAATTTGGCGCCGTTCCCCCCCCTACGTCGCGACGCTCGCAGGGAAGGGAATCGGCGGTACACACAGCATCAGGCGGACATCCGGCCGCCGTGTACTGCGGGGATTCATCGCTGGATCGCAGAGAAAAGGTAAGTAAACTTTTTTTCTGCATATAGCGAGGCAAGTCCGTGTGTGGCACGGGGTTACTGATCTTAGCTCAAAAATCTCACCCCGTGCCACACACGGGAAGACCGCCAGGGAGGTTAAGGAGAAACTGAGCTATGCACCTTTGAGTAAAAAATTTGTGAAACATATGTATTACAGTATATAACATATAGTGCAGCATTACACACAAATATACAAACGTGATAAATGTAAAATATAAAAAGGTAAAAGGTCAGTGGTCGAAAGTCCAAATTGAGATACGGCACCTCATCCCTTAATAGAATGTAAAAAGGAAATTGAGGGGGTGTGGGATTATTACGGTGCCTAAATAGAGATCAAACAAAGCAGATATATAAATATAGAAAAATGTAATAGGTTACATATAATAAAAAAAACTGTTTTAGTTCAAAACAGTAAAGCAGTGTACAATTATTGTGGGACAAAAATCCTCCTGCGCTCTGGTGTATCGCCAAACTGGGTGTATCAGTATGGTATAAAGGCAAAGTCTTAAGTCTTGCAGCCCTCCACAGAACAAAGGGTGTTCATATGGCTAAAATGAAAAAAAGAAAGGAGGGCGCACCGACCTTGTGCATTACCACTTATACATTTTAATATACACAAAATAAAAAGCAATGGTCCTACTTACAAACATTCAGTAGTAAGCGCATTAAAAACAGCTGAACCTGGACCTCACGGCACCTGCCAGTCAGACCCTAAACACCAATGTGGCTGACGCGTTTCTGGGGCGTACCCCCTTCTTCAAAGCCTAGGTGGTCTGCAATATGCACACATGCACCTATAAAGGGATGGTTTGCAGGAAGAGAGAGCTATTGCAGACCACCTAGGCTTTGAAGAAGGGGGTACGCCCCAGAAACGCGTCAGCCACATTGGTGTTTAGGGTCTGACTGGCAGGTGCCGTGAGGTCCAGGTTCAGCTGTTTTTAATGCGCTTACTACTGAATGTTTGTAAGTAGGACCATTGCTTTTTATTTTGTGTATATTAAAATGTATAAGTGGTAATGCACAAGGTCGGTGCGCCCTCCTTTCTTTTCTTTTTTTCAATTATTGTGGGAGCAATATTTAAAGGTGCATGTCAGCAGTCAAATCTTCTGGGAAACTTCTGGGAAGATTTGACCGCTGACATGCACCTTTAAACGTTGCTCCCACAATAATTGTACACTGCTTTACTGCTTTGAACTAAAACTGTTTTTTTTATTATATGTAACCTATTACATTTTTCTATATTTATATATCTGCTTTGTTTTGTCTCTATTTAGCCACCGTAATAATCCCACACCCCCTCAATTTCCTTTTTACGTAAAATAAAAAAAGTTTAATCAAATATCCCACTAGTGTTTTCTTCTCTAATATCACATTTGTGTTGTATACTGTGGCAAAAAAAAAAAAGTTATCCAATTCCAATCAAAGTAAGAAATTCACGAACTTCTCACCAAAAAAATCACACGGTGACACTCCAATCCGCTCATCTCAAAATTATGACCCCAAGAGTGATAAGAGGTAAAAAATAGAATATTCCCAAACAGGGGTTAATTATAATGGTCTGGTCTCCACTCTCGCTCTCTCACCCAAGTAGAGATCACTAAATCAGCATGTATCGTCACATATGAAGGTACATCAAGGGAAAAGTGCTTACTGGCTGGTTTTATTAAAAGCAATTCAAAGATGAAAATCACTAACAAGCAAATAATGAACATTGAGTACAGAACATACAAGTATATACTTCCACAATGAAACACGCAGCTGGTGTAGACTAACAAACAGATTGCTCACTGCAATGCATTCTCAGTTCCTGCACATGTAGCATGATGATTTCATTGGAATAAAGCTCTGCCCCATACGCATTATGTCTGTCAGTGGGACTTCCTCAGTAGGTGGAAGCCCAGTGCCACTAGCTGTCACGTACCGGTTGGAGGCCCAGGTGCTGAACGGGCTCCCCTTGTGGCTAAGTGCAACACACCCCTGGAGATGGAACAGGGAGTGTAGTGCCCAAAGAAGCACGGTTTGCCAGGTGCTGCTGTAGTCCGAAGAGCTGATCATCAGGAGATGGCTGTAGCAGGCTGGAAGCACTAGAGGGGTAGACATGCTGAGGTGCTTGGTTAAGAGGAAGCCGAGATCTAGGCCAAAGGGTCATACACAGTGGATCAGTCAGGCAGTGGTACTGGAACAAGCCAGGGTCAAATACTGGAGACAGGAGTGCAGAGTCGTTGAGCCAAGCCAAGGGCAACACTGGGCGATAAGCAGCTGCAAAGTCAGAAGTAGAAACCAGAGGTCAATACCAGTATATCAGAAAACAGGGTCAAGGCAAGCCAGGTTGGTAACAGGAAGTCCAGAAATCAGGAGTACAGAGGCACAGGGAACACAGGGGAGCTGACAATAATCCAGCAACATTATGCTCAACAGCAACAGTAGGTTAAAATAAACCAGTATCTATCGCGCTATGAGCGTGCTATTATACATGCGCATACGCCTGTTCACTCCATCGCCCATCCGGATGCACCAGCATGCATGGAAGTTCTCAATATGCTCCCATGCTGGATATGGGCAACATTGCCAGTTCTTCTATGGCCATTTCTCTGACACCAGCACTGTAACACAACATCACCCATCAGTCACCTGAGAAACTTGTAAACAATCGGCACGTCCCATAAATTGCCACAATTCGGACCTAACTTAACTATAAGGAGGTCCTGCAAAGTCAGTTGTCAAGGATACCTTAAAGGCTAAGGTAAATTTTTCTAGGCAGAATTTCACTTTTCATAAAAAAAAGAAGCCTTTGCCTAATTTCTTTTCTGCTCAAGCCATCCCGGTGTGCTTATCTCTCACTTACCTACTCCATGACAGCTTTGAATCTGCACCCTGTCTGTTAAAAATGTAAAGCCCTGACTGCCTTTAGCATTATGTGACCATCCAGAAGTTTTCATATCCCATCATGCACTGTCTCACAGAATCACAGAATAGAGCATGTTTCCCTCTCAGGACCAAACCTCTCTCTTACTATACCACCCTTTTATTTCCATCCACTTCCCTACTTCCTACTAGTGGCCATACACCGTAGAATCTGACTGTACATAGTTTCATAGTTGGCAAGATTGAATAAAAACACTAGTCCGTCAATTTCAACGTGTGTGTTTGAATTTATTTATTTTGTTAAGATATGGCGATTCTGCAATTGAGTTGAGATATTCATATGTTGATTCATGCTGTCTTTCGATCCAAGCTTGTGTGTAAATCCGATACTTTTTCCTGTCACTGTTGAACTCTGCTGCGTTCTAGACGATATTTTCGATTTGAAATCATTTTTTCTTTGAAATATTCTTCCTAAATTTACCTCTTTCGCTATCCGTTCCGTTTTTGCCCTTAGTTCATACAGCAGCTTTCCCTCTTTCAAAATGGAGTTCGGGGCTATTTAAACTCTGATTCGCCTTGTTGTCGACATCTGGCTAATCCCCTGTAGAAGTCCCATCGTGACGAAACGTACGTAGGGTGCCGTGACATCATCGCGTTCTGTCCTGTACGCAGGCTGAGTTTTTCCGGTCGACTAGCGAGAGGTATCGGATCTTGGATCTAAATTGTTATATGCCGTTCTTGGATCGAAATTGTTACATGCCGTTTTTTCATCGAATAGATGTAAGTGCATTATCTATTAAAGCTCTCTTTTGTTTATATGTTATACGCTATGAGAGTCTCCCTTTTTATTATTTACCATCCATGTACCCTTCTTGGAGCCATTGCTGAAAGTCAATTTGGATTCATGCTGTTTGGTTGTGAGGAGACCGGATGTCCCTGTGCTCCATAAGGCTGGTGGAAAACAGTATTTCTTTGTGGTAAGCAGGCAATCTTACCACATATGTTTATGGTGTTTCCTGTTCCTCCTCATCTGAGGCCCGTCCCTTATTTATGCTCGTGTAGTTATTTCGTTGCATTTCCTAATTTTCGCCACAAGATGGCAGTATTAATTTTCTATCTACATCCCCCTCACTCCTAAGTGACTTGTAACTATCCTCACTTAGTCGTTCGTCCGTTTCCCTTAACTTAAATACGACGCTCTTACTCAAGATGGCGGATCGCTATTATTTAAGGGCAAGCGTGATGACACGGTGCACGCAGCCAATACCAGATGACGTCCGTGGTGACGAAACGCGTAGGCGTGGCTTGCGGCACCGACGACATCACGCTATTCCGAGAGGAAACCCTGAACAAACACGAGCAGGAGGGGACGTGCAGCCGCCGACTTCATCACATTATACACCGCTGTTTGTTCACCTTATAAATGTGAGTGCAATCAGTTTTAGTACAATAAACCTTTTGTATTCTCTGGTATCACGCTATGGTCTTCTTTTCTTTTTATGCTTTCCATTTATGGAGAGAGTCATTTTAGAGCCATCTAGAGATCATACAGATGGTCAGGAGGGAGACCTTAAACCCCCGTGCTCAGAGTGACCAGCATAGTGGTCAGTATATTCGGTAAGGAGACTACATCTTCACTTTGGGTGTCTCTACTGGTGAATCAAGCCTACTTATACCTTCCATTTTCCACCTCCTTTGATGACCCGTAGGACTTAATTTCTGGGACTCTCTCTATCATTTAACCATCATTTTCTCTGTGGAAATCTAAATGGAATAAGAACTTCTTTGTTATGTTTTTTACACAGTACTGGTGCATATGATCAGTGTGTGAATGTTTTTCATTATATCTATATCTACACATTTTGGTTATATTTTTTGCACAGTCTGGTGTAATATTACAGTGTGTGAATATTTTTATTCATAAGTTTTTTTTGTTCATACATCTTGGTTGGTTTTCTATGGCGTTATCCAGCTTTAATACGCTGTAGTTATATGTTTGTCCATCCAGTCTTCATTTTCATCCAGCGCCGTATCTTTTTCTTTTTTTTAATATTGGAATTTACCTGGCATTTTTTTCTTCACATCACAACTTATGAAGAACTATCACTGGACTCTTTATTAGATCTCATTATGATCACTATTAGAGACTTTTAATTATTGTGATTTTCTGTTTTTATTTTGTCTATTTTTTATTCAATTTTCCTGTGTTGATAATCACTTTTTCACGAATGATTAGATTTTTGTCTAGCTCAGCTCATCAATTTTTCACTATTAAGCCCTGGTTCACACTGGTGCGTTTTGAGATGCGATTTGGCATGTCAAATCGCATGTCAAAACGGCAGATTTTGCCTCAAATTGACGGCAATGGCACCGTCCTAATCGGTGCGACGCCGCATCTGCGGCATTGCACCGATTTCAAAAAGTAGTCTCTGTACTACTTTTTGCGATTTCAGCCTGCGATTTACATTGACATCTGTGCAGAAACCTGCACAGATGTCTCTGAAATCGCGGCTGAAATCGGGACTGCCGGGCGGGAGTGAAATCGTGCGAGTTCAGCTGAACTCGCACTGCTTCACTCCCGCAGCCCAGTGTGAACCTGGGCTAAGATTAATTCACTCCAGGAGTTCTTAATTGTAATTCCTTTATGCTGGTGATTTACCTGGTTCCTAGCAAAGTGTGTTTCACATTTTTCCTTGATTGGATTTAGAAGTTTGTTTTCACATTGGTGTATCATTGCAATTCTTATACAATAATTTTAGCGCTGCATTCTTTTTATTTTTTATGAATTTATTTATGTCTCTAACACTTCTCATATCCCTCTATATATTGTGTTCACTAAGATGCCTATCTAAAAGTTTTTTTAAATTGTCGATACTTTTCACTGACACCACTCTTTGTGGAAGGGAATTCCACATCCTTGCTGTACCAACAGTAAAGAACCCCTTACGCAGTTTAAGTTTAAACCTCAACGTCATTGAGTGGCCACGTGTCCTCTTGAACGACTTCAGACTGAACAGTTTTTTCCCTATGCTAGAATCACTAATTAGATATTTATATATTGCGATCATAGCTCCTCTTAAATGTCCCTTCTTTAGGGAAAATAAGCTTAATGTGTGTAGCCTTTTCTCATAATTGAGATACTCCAGCCCCCTTATTAGTTTAGTTGCCCTTCGCTGGACTATCTCCAATTCCAGCACATCCTTCCAAAGAACTGATGACTAGAACTTGATGGCATACTCAAGATGTGGCCAAACATGCATGCCAATATTTTGCTGACCTTGCTTGCTGCCAGGGGCATAGATAAGGGGGGGGGCAGGGGTATTCAACCCCCCCACCCCGGGTAAAAATTAAATGCATGGTGTCCCTGCTCTGCAGCCGCACATGGCACCAGCGACAGGCAGACGGTCTTTTAGGCTTTGGCTGAAGGCTGACAGATCTATCACCAGGCAGCACAGAGGGAGGCAGCAGTATGTGTAGTCCTGCCCTCCGAACACCATGTATTCGGACTGGGCTATATTTTGCATTGCTTGTGTTACTGACAGTTGACTGAGGCTAAGCTGAGTTTTCTATTGGTTTTGTTAGTTAGTTAATTAGTTAGTCAGTTCAGCTGGGGCCCTGGCAAGCTTGTTGTGGTGCTCACCGGCTTACTGATTCAGCAGTTGACACTACAACATGTCTGCCAATACCAGAGCCAGGCTTGATTTTCTGCTGCCCTTAGTGGCATGCCTTGGCCCTGTTTTACCCCTGGTTCATAAATACAGTTGTGCTTATAAGTTTACATACCCTGGCAGAAATTATGATTTCTTGGCCTTTTTTCAGGGAATATGAATGATAACACAAAAATGTTTCTTTCACTCAGGGTTAGTGTTTGGCTGCAGCCATTTATTATCAATCAAACGTGTTTAATCTTGAAATCATAATGGCAACAGAAACTACCTACACGACCCTGATCAAAAGTTTACATACCCTGGTGATGCAAGTTGATACAAAGGGGTTTGAGTAACCATCCTCACCTGTGATTTGTTTGCTTTTAATTAGTGTGTGTATAAAAGGTCAATGGGTATCTGGACTCCTGACAGACCCTTACATCTTTCATTTAGTGCTGCACTGACGTTTCTGGATTCTGAACTGTCAAAGGATCTGCGGGAAAAGGTAGTTGAACTGTATAAAACAGGAAGGGGATATGAAAAGATATCCAAGGAATTGAGAATGCCAATCAGTGGTGTTTAAACTCTAATCAAGAAGTGGAAAATGAGGGGGTTCTGTTAAAACCAAACCATGGTCAGGAAGAACAACTAAAATTTCAGCCACAACTGCCAGGAAAATAGTTTGGGATGCAAAGAAAACCCCACAAATAACATCAGGTGAAATACAGGACTCTCTGAAAACATGTGATGTAGCTGTTTCAAGATGCACAATAAGGAGCCATTTGAAGAAAGATGGGCTGTATGGTGGAGTCGCCAGAAGGAAGCCATTACTATGCAGCAAATGCCACAAAGTAATGCTTACAATATGCCAAACAGCATAGAGATAAGCCTCAAACCTTCTGGCACAAAGTCATTTGGAGTGATGAGACCAAAATTTAGCTTTTTGGCCACAACCATAGACGCTACATTTGGAGAGAAGTCAAGGAGTTCTGGGGATGTGTGAGCTACAAAGGCACAGGAAATTTGGTCAAAATTTTTGGCAAGATAAATGCAGTATGTTATCAAAAAATACTGGAGGAACATTTGCATTCATCAGCCAGGAAGCTGTGTATGGGACATATTTAGACATTCCAACATGACAATGATCCAAAACACAAGGCCAAGTCGACCTGTCATTGGCAACAGCAGAATAAAGTGTAGGTTCTGGAGTTGCCATCTCAGTCTCCTGATCTCAATATGACTGAGCCACTCTGGGGAGATCCAAACGTGCAGTTCATGCAAGGCAGCCCAGGAATTTACAGGAACTGGAGTCTTTTTGCCAAATGGGATGGACAGCTTTACCATCTAAGAAGATAAAGAGCCTCATCCACAAATACCACATAAGACTTCAAGCTGTCATTGATGTTAAAGGGGGCAATACACGTTATTAAGGGTCATTTGGATAGTTTCTGTTGCCATTATGATTTAAAAAGAGTAAACAGTTGATTGATAATAATTGCTTCAGCCAAACCATGAATGAAAGAAACGTTTTTGTGTTATCATTTTGAAAAATGGCCAAGAAATCATAAATTCTGCCAGGGTATGAAAACTTATGAGCACAACTGTATGTGGTACAGGAAACGCTGTGATCCCTGTGCATTTCCCGCATCGCGTTGCAATCACACTGTGTTTTTGATCTGCTACAGGTGTCAATTCAACGTTAACAACTCCCTAAAAGAAGGTTACAAACGCAGCGTTTTTCTGAACCAGATCGCAAGGTTGGTTTTAAATAAAAGGTGCCTGCACTTCCTTGGTGCGATTCAGCCCATTCAAAATGGGCTCAAATCACACCACACAGAATCGCATGTGAATTACACAGGAATGTGGTGCAGTTCCTATGTGATTTAAATGCAAACTATAGTGTGAAACCAGGCTTACTGTGTTGATTGCGGTGCAATCAAGACCAATTCAATTTAAATGGGCTCAAATCGCACCAAAGTCTGCCAGTGCAATTACACACCTTCTTGCACCCCTTTAGATGTGAACCTAGTCTAAAGAAAAGTCAGTGTATTAAAGGCTGGTAATTTTTCAGTTGATTGTTTTTTTAATTTTATTCTGTGATTAATTGAAAATTAAGCTAATGTGAACACAATGAGTGTGCTGCCTTCCACAAGATGGGGCCCTTTGTACCTGCCCAGTAAGATTGGCTATTACAGTGCACTATTCTGTGGTAGGCAGTGCAAAAAAAGTCTGACACAACATGGTGCACTCCAACTTTACTGAGCATGTGCAAAGGGCACCATCTCCTTGTAGGTATGCAGCACGCTCACTTTGCACTTATTCAGTTTGGACACACGGTCGTAAATTATGACAAGAAAAGTCCGCTGTGAGCTTTTGGTCGAAAATCCTGACCGTGTGTATGCTCCATCGGACTTTTGCTGTCAGAATTTCTGCCCACAAAAGACTGAGAGCAGGTTCTTTATTTTTCCAACGGAAAAAGTTCCTAACGGAAAATCCGTTTGTCTGTATGCAATTCCGACGCGCAAAAAAATGCATGTTGAAAATCAAGCAGAAGAGCCGAACTGCCTATTGAACTTCATTGATGTCGGCTCGTTGTACGTCACTGCATTCTTGACGGTTAGAATTTCCGACAAGATTTGTGTGACCGTGTGTATGCAACACAAGTTTGAGCCAACATTCTGTCAGAAAAAATCTGCGGTTTTCTTGTTGGATTTTCCGACCATGTGTACGCGGCTTATTGCATACATAATAGCCAACAGCGTTCATAAAAACTGGAAGGAAAAAGGGGTGACGCCTATCGTTTTTCCTTTTTCCAGTCTTCATAAGTTTTGCACAATTTAATTTAAAAGTACTTTTACTTAGTACCTGCTGCTAAACCACTCCCCCTGCCAGATCAAAAATGTATCTATGGCCCTGCTTGCTGCAGCTTGACATTGCATGCTATTGCTAAACTTATCATCTACTAAGACCCCCAATTCCTTGTCCATCCTTGTTTTCCCCAGAGCTTCTCCCCCTAACATGTAGCTTGTATTCATATCTTTAGCTCCCAAGTGTATCACTTTACATTTCCCTACATTGAATCTCATTTACCATGTAATTTC
Source organism: Rana kukunoris (assembly GCA_029574335.1). Classification (NCBI taxonomy): domain Eukaryota; kingdom Metazoa; phylum Chordata; class Amphibia; order Anura; family Ranidae; genus Rana; species Rana kukunoris. The sequence goes on along the minus strand of CM056055.1, from coordinate 97,472,054 downwards.
ACCCCCCCCCCCCTATTTTATGAAGGTCTTCCTGTAAATTTTTAATATACCGTTGTGAAGGTATAGCTTTGTAAAATCAGCAAATAACGAGATTGAACTTTTTATGCCAACCTCAATATAATTTATGAACAAGTTAAACAGACTTGGTCCCCAGACACAGCCCTGGGGCACCCCACTTACAACTCCAGACCGCTACGCTATTTATCACCACCCTTTGGATACGCCCCTGCATGGGCGTCCGCTCCATAGGGCAAGGGGGGTCAATCGACACCTCCCTGGAATTGTAAGAAGGTGTTGAATTGTGGCTGAGAAGCTTCACACTGCAGCAGCTCTCCCAGTGCTGACTGAACAGTATAGTGAACTTTTCAGACGCTCCCTAGCTAGATATAGGGAGTGTGGCCGGGGAAAGTCTTCTTCAGCCTTGGGGTACTGTGTGGAAAGATATTGTATTTTCATATGTCCCTCCTGCTGGGCGGGGGCTGGAGCTAGGACGAGCTATGCACGGATCTCATTTGTGTGTGGTGAGGATGATGCTGCTGGCTCAGAGGACGCTGAGTGCAGGAGTGAAGAAAGTGTGATCTTGGGCATGAAACACTGAAAGTAAGGATAAAGAAAGCAACATGCCCATGCATTCTACTCATGGCACTGTGTACAATACACTACTGCACTGCCACCAACTCATAATATTATAAATACTTCAAGTTTCTGCTCACCATCAAATGTGTTCCCACAATCCACAACTTAATATATAAAGCACTACCCTTTTGCCTAACATATTTTAAATAAATTATATTAAAAAAGTGATAATTGAATATACAATCCCAGTGCAATTAATCTATAAATACCCCAAAAAATATTCTCCAAAATATTACCACATATGTTGAAATATTATAAATGAATTGCATAAAAAATAATTGAATACACAATACCAATGCTGCAAATCTACTGATTAGAATATACCAATAAGTCGCTTTTAACCCCCACTAGCAGTCGAAGAAAGGGTTAAATGTGGCACGTGTATCACCACTGCCGAAGTGCCCCCCCCCCCGAAAAAAATTCAGCGGGCGCCCGTGCGCCCCTGTAACCAATTTTCTATCCAGATACATACACTTTGGTTAATGCCAACACACCTCAATTTGCAAATTAAGTGTTTTTGGGGTACCGTGTCAAATGCTTTGGTGAAATCTAGATACACCACACCACATGCCTTCCTTTATCCAGATTACAGCTTACTTCCTCATAGAATGTTAACAGGTTGGTTTAGCAAGAAGGCTCTTTCATAAACCCATGCTGGTTACTACTAATAAAACTATTTTCATCAGCAAATTCTTGCATGTGGTCCCTTATCATCCTCTTTAACAGTTTACAAACTATAGATGTAAGGTTGACTGGCATGTAGTTTTCTGGTATGTATTTCGGCCCACTCTTAAATATTGACACCACGTTAGCTTTCTGCCAGTTTGCTGGTACCCTTCTGGTCAGTAAGCATTAAGAATAATGATCTAGCGATGACCTTGCTAAGTTCTTTAACCCCTTCCATACAGGGCATTTTCACCCCCTTCCTGCCCAGACCAATTTTTAGTTTTCAGCGCTGTTGCATTTTGAATGACAATTGTGCGGTCAGGCAACACTGTACCCAAATAAATCGTTATGTTTTTTTCCCCACACAAATAGAGATTTCTTTTAGTGGTATTTGATCATCTCTGCGGTTTTTATTTTTTGCGCTATAAACAAAAGAAGAGCGACAATTAAAAAAAAAAACACAATGGGCCAGATTCAGGAACAGTTAGGCTGGCGGATCCAGTGATCCGCCAGCCTAACTGTGACTTTGAGCCGGCGTTTCTGTTTTCTGTAACCAGAAAACAAGAAACGCCGGGTTGAAGCTCCGATGCGAGCAGCGTAACTGAGTTTCGCCATCGCATGGCGCCGGGGGCGTTCGTTACTTCAACTTAAAAATGGCGCCGGGGGCGTTCCCGCCGATTTACACTCAAAAAATATGTTAATGAGCGGAAATCGGCAATCACCGCACCAGGAAGTCACGATCGAAGCGGCGCGGCGGTTCCGGCGCGACGCAATGACGATACGACGTTTCCGGACGGGATACGCGGCGCATAGTTATACCTACATGGGGTTGGAATATCCTATGTTAGGTATAGGCGTCGTCATCGCGTCGGAAAAAAAAAAAAAAAACGTCGCTTGCGTAAAACGTTCATGAATGGGAATGTGACGTCATTGACGTTCATTCACAGAATTTGGAGCATGCGCACGGGGATGTTTTGACACTCGACGCATGCGCAGTACGTTGGCGGCGGGATCGCGCTTAGTTTAAATACTACACGCCCCGTACCCGCCCAATTTGAATTCCGCCGGCTCATTTGCGATGCGCTGCCGCAACTTTAGGAGCAAGTGCTTCGTGAATGACAGCACTTGCTCCTAAAATTTCTGCAGCGTAACGCAAATGAGAAGCATTACTCTGGAGCAAAGATGCTCCCATCTACCTGAATCTGGCCCAATATTTTTTTCTTTTTATTTAATACATATCACAATATTTTTTTTTTTTAAACTTTTTTTCCCCTCAGTTTAGACCGATACGTATTCTTCTACGTATTTTTGGTAAAAAAAACGCAATAATCGTATATTGATTGGTTTGCGCAAAAGTTATAGCATCTACAAAATAGGTGATAGATTTATGGTATTTTTATTTTATTTTTTTTACTAGTAATGGCGGCGATCTGCGTTTTTATTTTTTGTGACCGTGACATTGCGGTGAACATATCGGACACTTTTGACACGTTTTTGGGACCATTCACATTTACACAGCGATTATTGCTATAAAACTGCACTGATTACTGTGTAAATGTGACTGGCAGGAAAGGGGTTAACACTAGGGGGCGCTGAAGGGGTTAAAATGTGTCCTAAAGTATGTTCTAACTGTAGGGGGACTCACAGGGGGAGGAGATCGATGTGTGTTCCTCTGTACTGGGAACACACATCGATCTCCTCACTGCTGACAGGAGGTGGATCTGTGTGTTTACACACACAGATCCACACTCCTGACGTGATTGGCGGAAATCGCGGGTGCCCGGCGGCAATCGCAGCCGTCGGGCACGAGCACGGGATCGCGAGTGGTGCCGCGGGCGCGTGCGCGCCCTAGAACGCCGTGGAGACAGGACGTTGTGCAATGTCTAGTCTCATCGGCGAGGGGATGACCATAGCGTCATTTCCCTATGGCCTGGAATTGAAGTGGTTAAAGCACTCTTGGGTGTAATCAACTTGGCCCTGGTGATTTGTTCACATCAAGTTTTTTAAATCACCTTTAGATGGATTTTCAATCTCTTTTAGATGTATCATCAACTTTGCAGTACAAGGGCCTGCCTGATTGGATACACATTAAATCAATTGTTCAGATGCCCCCTCCTATTATATGGTTTTGGTAAATCTAAAGAAAATTGTACAGAGATTGTACAATCAGATTAAATAGTGTATGGACAGCTTTATGCAAGTACATAAGAGGGGGTGGGTTGAGACACTCAGTCAGTCAATTTCGCACCAATTTCACTTTCATGCCCCATTCACACCTAGCCTAGTGGAACAGCACATTTTTGGTGCGTTTTTCCTGTGACATGCGTGGCCTATGAGTGACAAATGCAACATCAGTAGCAAATGGAGCATTTTGGCATGTTGCAATCTATACATTTTTTTTTACTGCACATTTATACATGTGGTAAAATGCATGTTTGCTTCCATGTTGGGGTGCCGTTAACAATTAATTAGATGTCGTGGAAGTTTTCTAGAGAAGAAACTGGAGGCTGAGGTAAAGCCTGCTCTAGAAAATAGAAAAAGCATTTTCTTTTCTGCAACAGTTTTACATTAATGGTATATTGTGTGACGGTATGCGAGGTGAGATACTTGACCATAGGTATATTTCACCGCGCATACGTTCTATTTTGAGAAGCTGAACCGGAATCCGGGCCGGGTTTTACGGCCTCTAGTGTTCCGGTCATGATATTTGGGTCCACTGGAGTTCAATGTCAGGTGGACTTTAAAAACAACCAGGAAGAGATCAGAAGGGAGCTCTCCGGTTTTGGGACACTGAGGAGGGAACCTGAGTATGAGGAGCTCTAAAGACATTGCAAGAAAAAGGTTTGCGTTGTTGTTTATTTTATGGGTGGTGGGGACCAGCCCCACACTGTATAGATAGGAGACCCTGATGTTTAGTTAGCGCCGGACGGCAAGGATTTAAGTTTACTGTTTTGTTTGTTTTAACCTGCAAACCTTTTGTGAAATAAGTCTGGCAGCTGCCAGACTTAAAAAGAAAGTGCCTGTTTACAGACTGTGTTTGAGAAAAGTGATCCCCACGAGCTAATCTCCCACACGTGGTGGATTCAGCGGGCAACTTTTCTGAAGATGGAGGAAATGTTAAAAGCCCTGCTACAGGCCAATGCAGCCCAGCGGGAAACCAACCGCCAAATCGCAGAGGCCGCTGCAGCACAGCAGGCTGCGCAACAGGAGATGAACCGACAGTTTGCCGAAGCTCTGGTGGAACTGAAAAGGGGGTCTGCACCCCCTGTGGCAGCAGAACCAAAGATACTACGGGCCTCCTACCACCTGAAAAAGATGACACCAGCGGATGATGTTGAGGCATACTTGGCGACTTTCGAGAGAGTCGCTGTCCGCGAAGGATGGCCAAAAGAGCAGTGGGCGGGACTATTGGCCCCATTTCTAACTGGAGAACCCCAAAAGGCCTATTTTGACCTAGAATCAGATAAGGCACAGGACTATGAGACTCTCAAATCAGAGATACTCGCACGCTTGGGTGTCACCATGGCAGTTCGGGCCCAGCGCGTGCATCAGTGGTCCTACTCCAGCAACAAGCCACCCCGATCACAAATGTTTGATCTGGTCCACCTCACCAGGAAGTGGTTGCAGCCAGAGACCCTGACCAGCCCGCAGATTGTGGAGCGTGTGGTAATGGACCGGTACCTACGTGCGCTTCCTGCTGCCCTGAGGAGGTGGGTCGGACAGGGAGACCCCAACACTGCAGCCCAAATGGTGGACCTAGTGGAGAAGTACAGTGCTACCGACGACTTGGTAAACCCACCTACGCCCCACTTCGGTGTGTCTAGAGGTGCAAGATCTCCCAGCGGTTCGGGTAAGACTGTCCTGGGGTTCAAGAGCTTGGGGAGAGTGGATAAGACTGTTGTTACAGCAGATGAGACTGTGGGTCCTAGACCTGGAGACTGGCCACAGAAGCCAGGAAGGTCTTTGGGACCGTTAAGAGGACTGGGGGTGGGATCGAGGAAGCCGGAGATCCTCTTCCTTTCCCTGCCATGGTCGGGGAACCGGAAGACTCAGAAGCTAGCACCCAGCCTGAGGGTAACGAACAGGAAATCCCGCCTGACCCTGACATCGAGAGTAGCCAAAATGTGGTACCCGACTTGGAGGTCAGGAGGGAGGATTTCTGTACCGAGCAGCTGCGAGAGCCCACCCTCATGAGTGCCAGGGAAAATGTTAAGGTGTTGGATGGGGAACCGGTGGATCCTAATTGGGTGGTGTCCTTCCCCTACATGGCGATTAAAAACAATTTATTATATCGAGTGATAAAACACGGAGAGGAAGAGGTAGAACAGCTGCTGGTTCCCAAACCCTTTCGCAGGGTGGTGCTAGACCTGGCTCATGGCCATGTAATGGGGGGACATCTCGGGGTCGAAAAAACCAAGGAGAGAATCGCCCAAAGATTTTTCTGGCCCGGGTTGCATGCAGAGGTCAAGGAGTATTGCGAATCGTGCCCCGAGTGCCAAATGTCAGCACCGTCGCCCCATTTTCGCAGCCCCCTTGTCCCTCTACCAATAATTGAGGTTCCCTTTGAGAGGGTTGGCATGGACCTGGTCGGGCCGGTGGTGAAATCTGCCCGAGGTCACCAGCATATTCTGGTGATCCTGGACTATGCGACTCGCTATCCTGAGGCCATACCCTTGCGTAACACCTCCGCTAAGGCTATTGCCAAGGAATTGGTCCAGGTGTTTAGTCGAGTCGGGATCCCGAAAGAGATCTTGACCGATCAGGGCACCCCCTTTCATGTCTAGGGTTACCAAGGAATTGTGTAGATTGTACAAAATCTCCCATCTCCGTACTTCTGTCTACCACCCCCAGACAGATGGTCTGGTCGAAAGGTTTAATAAAACATTGAAGAGTATGTTGAAAAAGGTGGTCGACAAGGATGGGAGAAACTGGGATTATTTGCTACCATATCTCATGTTTGCCATACGAGAGGTTCCACAGGCCTCCACAGGCTATTCCCCCTTTGAGCTCTTGTATGGTAGGCATCCCAGGGGCCTGCTAGATATTGCTAAAGAAACGTGGGAAGGAGAGGTCAGCCCATATAGGAGCATCATAGAACATGTCTCCTTGATGCAGGACCGAATCGCAGCCGTCCTGCCCCTAGTACGGGAACATATGGAGCGAGCCCAGGAGGCCCAAAGGAGGGTCTATAACCGGGGTGCCAAGGTCCGTACTTTCAGCCCGGGGGACAGAGTGCTGGTACTGGTTCCCACAGTAGAAAGTACGTTTTTAGCTAAGTGGCAGGGTCCCTTTGAGGTTGTCGAAAGGGTGGGGGAGGTAAACTACAAAGTCTACCAGCCAGGCAAAAGAAAACCCCACCAAATTTACCATGTAAATCTCTTAAAGCCCTGGAAGGACCGAGAGACTTTACTGGCCACGTCCTCACCTCCAACAGACCGGCAACCCGTGATACCTGACGTTCCCATCACGGATTCCCTGTCCGTAGCACAACAAAATGACGTTAGGGCATTTGTGCAGAAAAATAGAGACTTTTTCTCCCCCTTACCCGGACTGACCAACACGATCCAACATGACATAGTGACGGAACCAGGGGTTCGGGTAAATGTAAAACCCTATAGAATTCCAGAGGCCCGGCGAGAGGCGGTGGCGGAGGAAATAAAACTAATGTTAGAGTTGGATGTGATCGAAGAGTCCCACAGTGAGTGGTCAAGTCCCATAGTGCTGGTCCCAAAAAACGTCAACGTTAAAATTTAGAGCATGTTATACATTTTTAATGGCCATATTTTACCTCGTGAAAAATGCTCTGGAGGCCCACACACGATCGTTTTTAATGACATAAAAAAAAACATAATTTTTTACATCCCAAAAAACGTTGTGTGTACGCGGCATAAGAATTCTTTCTTCAATTTCTAACTATGGCCAGCTTTACACTTTAAATTCATTTTTTGCTCTAATTAATTCCCTTTTTCCATCAAGTAGAGGGAAAGGTACACCATAAAGGAGGTCTTAGTTTCTTTACTTGTCTATCCATGTAGACCAATTAATTACAATTTAACAAAACACAGCTATACAGTATGTTACATAACTTGGCTATATAGTATGGATATAAGAAGTTTACAGCAATAGGGGACAGCCCTACCTTGACATGTTGGTTCTTTTGTCCACTGATCAGGACCAATACACATTGTTTTATTGGATCCCACCAAGGTAAATCCTTTGTTACAGGTGAAATTACATGAAGACTTAAGATGTAGAATTCCTTCATTGCTGGAGCATTGCGTTGTTCCATTCTTTAGTATCTCTGGATGATGGCACTGAATAGCTAAATAATGAAGAATTATACATGTAATTAAAGTATATGTCTGGGTAAATAAAATAAAAATATATATATTTATATACAATATATATATATATATATATATATATAGTACTGTACAAAAGTTTAAGGCTGGATTCACACTTGTGCATTATTGTTTCTTTGCCAAGTTCTCAAACAGTTATTCAGCGGTTCCTATGTGTTTTAGCTGCAGATTTGCTGACCTGGGAGAGGGGAGGGGAAGTCTCGCCGCTTTTATCATGAGGGGGAACTCCACGCCAAATTTTTAATAAAAAACCGGCATGGGTTCCCCTCCAGGAGCATACCAGGCCCTTAGGTCTGGTATGTATTTTAACCATATAACAACAAGAACCTGGGGAATGCCCAGGGAATAACCAAGCCTACTTACCGACCAGCTAGCAGAACAACCAATTAACCTGTCTAACAATGTGCGTTAAAAACAGGGGTTTTGTCCGCACGCATTTGCAAACGCATGCGTGAGCCACAGAGCCGCGCCAAGGCACCCCATAATTCTGTGGTCCTAACACTAACAGTGAGTGTCCTCACAATGGAGGCACATGCATTTTAATGGATAGATAGGGGCAGGTGGACTGAAGGGGAGCCACCCCTCCTTAAAGGTACAGAAGCACACCAAGCACCCAGCATATAGCACAATGGCTGCAAAGGTGTTGGTGCACTGCTGGACCAAAATAAACACCACAGGTGAAACAAAACGTATCCACCGCCCCCATCTATGGCTGGCAATCACAGTAAGTAGCAATGGAAGGCTAAAGCAGATAACAACAAGAACCTGGGGAATGCCCAGGGAATAACCAAGCCTACTTACCGACCAGCTAGCAGAACAACCAATTAACCTGTCTAACAATGTGCGTTAAAAACAGGGGTTTTGTCCGCACGCATTTGCAAACGCATGCGTGAGCCACAGAGCCGCGCCAAGGCACCCCATAATTCTGTGGTCCTAACACTAACAGTGAGTGTCCTCACAATGGAGGCACATGCATTTTAATGGATAGATAGGGGCAGGTGGACTGAAGGGGAGCCACCCCTCCTTAAAGGTACAGAAGCACACCAAGCACCCAGCATATAGCACAATGGCTGCAAAGGTGTTGGTGCACTGCTGGACCAAAATAAACACCACAGGTGAAACAAAACGTATCCACCGCCCCCATCTATGGCTGGCAATCACAGTAAGTAGCAATGGAAGGCTAAAGCAGATAACAACAAGAACCTGGGGAATGCCCAGGGAATAACCAAGCCTACTTACCGACCAGCTAGCAGAACAACCAATTAACCTGTCTAACAATGTGCGTTAAAAACAGGGGTTTTGTCCGCACGCATTTGCAAACGCATGCGTGAGCCACAGAGCCGCGCCAAGGCACCCCATAATTCTGTGGTCCTAACACTAACAGTGAGTGTCCTCACAATGGAGGCACATGCATTTTAATGGATAGATAGGGGCAGGTGGACTGAAGGGGAGCCACCCCTCCTTAAAGGTACAGAAGCACACCAAGCACCCAGCATATAGCACAATGGCTGCAAAGGTGTTGGTGCACTGCTGGACCAAAATAAACACCACAGGTGAAACAAAACGTATCCACCGCCCCCATCTATGGCTGGCAATCACAGTAAGTAGCAATGGAAGGCTAAAGCAGATAACAACAAGAACCTGGGGAATGCCCAGGGAATAACCAAGCCTACTTACCGACCAGCTAGCAGAACAACCAATTAACCTGTCTAACAATGTGCGTTAAAAACAGGGGTTTTGTCCGCACGCATTTGCAAACGCATGCGTGAGCCACAGAGCCGCGCCAAGGCACCCCATAATTCTGTGGTCCTAACACTAACAGTGAGTGTCCTCACAATGGAGGCACATGCATTTTAATGGATAGATAGGGGCAGGTGGACTGAAGGGGAGCCACCCCTCCTTAAAGGTACAGAAGCACACCAAGCACCCAGCATATAGCACAATGGCTGCAAAGGTGTTGGTGCACTGCTGGACCAAAATAAACACCACAGGTGAAACAAAACGTATCCACCGCCCCCATCTATGGCTGGCAATCACAGTAAGTAGCAATGGAAGGCTAAAGCAGATAACAACAAGAATATATGTATTTTAACCACTTGCTTACTGGGCACATACACCCCCCTCCTGCCCAGGTGAAATTTCAGTTTCCGGCACTGTGTCGCTTTAACTGACAATTGCGCGGTCGTGCAACGTAGCTCCCAAACAAAATTGGCGTCCTTTTTTCCCCAAAAGTGGAGCTTTCTTTTGGTGGTATTTGATCACCTCTGCGTTTTTTATTTTTTGCGCTATAAACAAAAATAGAGCGAAAATTTTGAAAAAAAGTTCAATATTTTTTACTTGTTGCTATAATAAATAGCCCAATTAAAAAAAAAACATTCTTTTTTTCTCAGTTTAGGCCGATATCTATTCTTCTACATATTTTTGGTTAAAAAAAAAAAATAAGCGACTGGTTTGCGCAAAAGTTATAGCGCCTACAAAATAGGGGACAGAATTTTTTTTTATTATTATTTTATTTTTTTACTAGTAATGGCGGCGATCTGCAATTTTTTTACTGGGACTGCGACATTATGGCGGACACATCGGACACTTTTGACACATTTACAAGGGACACAGATCGGTCTCCTCTCTCACCGATCGGGGGTGCCTGGTGGACATCGCGGACGAAGACCGGGCCACCACTAGTAAAACAGCTGGCAGAAGATATCGGAGGTACCCAGCAGAAGGAGGTTCTTTTGTCCACTGATCAGGAGACATACACATTGTTTTATTAGATCCCACCAAGGTAAATCCTTTGTAAAGCCTCGTACACATGCTCAGTTTACTCGGCCAGAAACAGCAAGAAAACTGCTGGCAGAGCTTTCTTGTCGAGTAAACCATACGTGTGTACGAGGCTTTGAGGTTTCTCGTCGAGAAAACTGCCCAGAATCTAGATGAGAAAAATAGAGAAGCTGCTGTCTATTTTCTTGTCGGAGGATTCTCGGCAGTGTTTTCCTGCCAAAAACCGGAGCGTGTGTATACTTACCTGCCTCCGCACATGCTCAAAATAATTTTGACACATGTGCGGTAGCTTCCAAGGCATAGGTAGGGTAAAGCAAGATGGCAGCGACGGCATTGAATGTGACGAGTGTGCTCGTCATAGTCGATGATCTCATCGTGTTCGTGCCATTCAAAAGAACGGCTGTTCTTTTGAATCGTACGTGTGTACACTCGGCCGGCAAGAAAATCTTGCCAGGTATCTCGGCAGGAAAAACAATGTTTTTTTCCTGACGAGAATCCCAGCCGTGTGTTCAGGGCTTTACAGGTAAACTACATGTAGAATTTCTTTATTGCTGGAGCAATGCATTTTTCGAGAGAGAGAGAGAGAGAGAGAGAGAGAGAGAGAGAGAGAGAGAGAGAGAGAGAGAGAGAGAGAGAGAGAGAGAGAGAGAGAGAGAGAGAGAGAGAGAGAGAGACTTTGCTGCCTTAGACTAAAGATCACGATTTTCTCACGATTGTCAAAAACTGAATGCCAGAAACCCCCCCCCCCCCCTCCCAAATAAATATGTAATATATCTGAAAATATGAATGTATAAAAAACAGACCAGTGATATGTCTATAATGTAAAGACCATATAACTCCTATGTAAAAAAGCAGAATCAAACTTTATATGGTATATAAGTTACATGGTCTTTAACATTATAGACATATTACTGGTCTGTTTTTTATACATCAGAAGCAGTAACGCCGGCAACCATTGGGTGGCCCATGGATACACCCTACAGTTGTACAGAACTGTGAGAAAACGGAAAATTAAATACCTACCTTTCTGTAATTTTCCTTTCCTGGTGCCCATCCATGGCAGCATACATATGGTTGGTGGATCCGCCCTCATCCAACCAACAGGACCAATTATAACTCTTTAAAAGAGAGCGACAGCCTCCCATCTGACATTCTTGTAACTAGACTCAAACAATTAAGGATTTTAAGAAAGGGAGGGCGTATGCTGCCATGGATAGGCACCAGGAAAGGAAAATTACAGAAAGGTAGGTATTCAATTTTCCGTTTTCCTGGTGCCTTTATGGCAGCATACATATGGTAAATAACTCGCTTACAGGGAGGGTGCTGCAAAACTAGTTTAATTTTTTTAATTACAGAGCAGACAGCTGCGAAGTCGCGGGAAGTAAGAACAGCCGGGTCCAGACTGTAGTGGGTCATGAATGTGGTGAAGGATGACCAACTCGCTGCTCGACAGATAGTTTCTGGAGAGACTCCCTGCTAAAGCCGCCCAGGAAGACACCACTCCTCGAGTAGAGTGAGCATTTACTGACTTGGGGACTGGCAGACCACTAGCCCGATACGTTTTATGAATGAGTCGTACAATTCAACTTGCTAAAGTTGTCTTTGATGCGGCCAATCCTTTCCTTGCCCCATTAGGGACTACAAAGAGACGTTGTTCTTTCCGGAAGGGTTGTGTCAGCTTAATATAGTACCTGAGAGACCTTGCTACATCCAGTTCATGCAGTTTTGAGGAAGATGAATCTTCTTCGAAAGCTGGGAGAACCCGCTCCTGGTTAAGGTGGTATATGGAAGGGACTTTAGGAACAAACTGGTGGATTGGTTGGAGGACCACTCTGTCTGGAAAGAAAGTAATATAAGGCTCTTCTGCTCCTAAGGCTTGGATTTCAGAGACCCTCCGACCAGAAGTGACCGCGATTAGAAATGCTGTTTTAAGTTAAGTCCCAGACCTAAATCTAGACCTTTCTGGAGAAACAAAAGGACTTCTTGAACTTTTGGTTTCAATGGGTTAAACATGTTAGTTTCTGAGAACTCTGAGAACTTTCGCCAGATTCTGTAATAGGTGCTATTGGTAGAGGCCTTCCTGGCTTGAAGTAATGTTTGGATTATGTCCTTTGAGCATCCTAATTCTTCCAGCCTCTCCCGCTCAACCTCCAGGCCCTCAAATTCAGAATTTCTGGATGTGGATGGAAGATGTCCCCCTGGGATAGCAGGTTGTGCGTGGCTGGGAGTGTCAAGGGTACGCAGAGACAGAGAGCTTGGTTAGTAGAGTGAACCATGGTCTTTTCGGCCAGTAAGGAATAATCGCTAGAATGACTACTTGTTCTTCCGTTAGGCGCTGGAGAAACCTCAAAATCAGAGGAGTTGGTGGAAATGCGTAGCTCAAATGGAATGTCCATGGCTGGACGAGGGCATCCACCCCTGCCGACTTGCGAGATGGGAGTCTCGTAAAGAAACGGGGAACCTTGGCATTGAGGGGGGTCGCAAAAAGGTCTATTTGAGGGTTGCCCCAATGGTGACAGATCCAATGGAAGACCTCTCGGTCTAAGGACCACTCGTTGTTGCTGACGAAGTCCCTCGATAGTCGATCCGCCAGCTGATTCTGGGGAGCTGGAATATAGCAAGCTCTTAGGTTGCTAAGGTTTTTCTTGGCCCAGAGTAATATCGGGGCTACCTCGCTGGACAGCGACCTGCTGTGTGTTCCTCCTTGATTCTGGATGTAGGCTACAGCTGCCCTGTTGTCCATTTGTAATAGGATGGACTTGCCTTTCAGGGAAGATGCCAGATGAGATATCGCCATCCAGGCTGCCCTCACTTCTAGAATATTGGATACTATGTTCTCCGTATTGAACCGCCATCTCCCCTGGACCGATTGATCTTCGAAGTGGGCGCCCCAACCCAGACGGCTTGCGTCTGTTGTAAGAGTGATCCAGGAGATGGGGCCAAGATGACAATGATTCAACAGATTTTGGGCTCTTGTCCACCACCACAGACTGAATTTCATTGTAGATGAAATAAAGATCCTCTGAGATAAGGATTGCCTCCTCCACTGGGAGACACGGAGATGCCATCGGGCCCACTTCACCATCGGGATGCAAGAGGAGAACGTCCCCAGAAGACTCAGACATTCCGCTGCCGACATAGACTTGCTTGCCATGGCCTTCCCTACCTTGGCTATGAGCGATGGAATTTTCCCTTGAGGGATAGACACCGCCCTCCTCAGGGTATCGAATAATGCCCCAAGATACACCATTTTCTGTGTCGGTAGAAGCTGACTCTTGGGGAAGTTTATTACCTAGCCGTATCTCATCAAGGTATCGAGAACTTCCTGTAGATGAGACTTGAGCGTTTCTTTGTGCTGAGACAGGATTAATATGTCATCTAAGTAATGGAGGATACGTATCCCCTTCTCCCGAAGAGGAGCCAGAACTGCAACCAACTCCTTTGTAAAAGTTCTGGGGGATGACTATATGCCGAAAGGTAGGCAGCGAAACTGCAGATGAAGGTCCCCGACCTTGAATCGTAGGAAGGGCTGGAAATCTTGATGGATTGGAATATGAAGATATGCGTCCTTGAGGTCTATAGAGACCATCCAATCCTCTGGTTGTACTGCTAAGATTACTGTATGGAGAGATTCCATCTTGAAGCCTTCTATACTGATAAACTTGTTTAGTCGCTTTAAATCTAGGACCGGTTTAGTCGCTTTAAATCTAGGACCGGCCTCCAGCCTCCCCCCCCCCTACACGCTGCCCGCAGCATCGATCGCGTCATCCCTGTTATAGGGGGGACATGATCGATGACGTCACACCTACAGCCACACCCCCCTACAGTTGTAAACACACACGGGGAACACATAACCCCTACAGCACCCCCTTGTGGTTAACTCCCAAACTGCAACTGTCATTTCCACAGTAAACAATGCAATTTAAATGCATTTTTTGCTGTGAAAATGACAATTGTCCCAAAAATGTGTCAAAATTGTCCGAAGTGTCCGCCATAATGTCGCAGTCACGAAAAAAATCGCTGATCGCCACCATTAGTAGTAAAAAAAAAAAATAATAAAAATGCAATAAAACTATCCCTTATTTTATAAACGCTATACATTTTGCGAAAACCAACCGATAAACGCTTATTGCGATTTTTTTTTTTACCAAAAATAGGTAGAAGAATACGTATCAGCCTAAACTGAGGAAAAAAAATGTTTATATATATTTTGGGGGGATATTTATTATAGCAAAAAGTAAAAAATATTGCATTTTTTTCAAAATTGTCGCTCTAAAAAAAAGCTGTATTTGTGGGGAAAAAAGGACGCCAATTTTGTTTGGGAGCCACGTCGCATGACCGCGCAATTGTCAGTTAAAACGACGCAGTGCCGAATCACAAAAAGGGGCAAGGTCCTTTACCTGCATTTTGCTGTCTCTAGCTTTTCACCAAAGAGGGCTTTACCGTCATAGGGAATGCGGCACCACGTCTGTTTGGAAGAGGGGTCCGCCGACCATGGCTTCAACCAGGGAGCCCTTCTAGCGGTTACTGTGTATAGCTTGGCACGCGCCGATCATCTCAAGGTATCAATAGCGGCCTCTGCCACAAAGTCTGAGGCTA
This sequence comes from Rana kukunoris, assembly GCA_029574335.1. Lineage (NCBI taxonomy): Eukaryota > Metazoa > Chordata > Amphibia > Anura > Ranidae > Rana > Rana kukunoris. The sequence continues at coordinate 97,457,013 of CM056055.1, read as the reverse complement.
GCTTCAGCTCATCCAGAGCTTTGATAATTTCTTTTGCTTCGATACCTTGCCTCAGGGCTAGTTCGATATTATCAGTCCACGCCTTAGTAGCTCTGGATACCGATGTTAACGCCACTGCGGGTTTACATGCTCCGCCCGCTGCTTAATAAGCTTTTCTGAGATCTGTCTCGATTTTACAAAATAACACGTCTTTAACCACTTTCCCACCGCGCTATAGCAAAAATACTGCTACAGCGCGGCGGGGTTATCTTGACACGACGTCCCTGGGATGTCGTCCTTCACTTCCACGATTGCGCGTCCCCTGGGACGTGCCCGCAGAAGTGTCCGTGCTTGCCGGGTCTAGAAGACCCTGCACATCACGGATCACGGTAAATTGCCGCTGATAGCGGCCGTTTACCACGTGATCGTGCCGTCAAATGACAGCGTGATCACTTGTAAACAAACCGGCGTCATTTGATGATGCTGGTTCCTCAATCTCCTGCGTCTCCTCTCTGTACCGTTCGGTACAGTGTGCGAGGAGAGGGGGGGGAGCGGGGTGTCAGCAGCTGAGCTGTGGCTGGATCTGTGACAAATGCAGTCACAGATCCAGCCATCCCTCAATCCATCCCAGCTCTGCAATCCCCCAGTACTCTGCAATCCCCCAGTACTATGCAATACCCCAGTACCCTGCAATACCCCAGTACCCCAGTACCCTGCAATACCCCAGTACTCTGCAGTTCCCCTAATACTCTGCAGTACCCCAATACCCTGCAGTACCCCAATACTCTGCAGTACCCCAATACCCCAATACTCTGCAGTACCCCAGTACCCTGCAATACCCCAATACTCTGCAGTACCCCAATACTCTTCAGTACCCCAATACCCTGCAATACCCCAATACCCTGCGCGATACCCTGCAGTACCCCAATACCCTGCAGTACCCCAATACCCTGCGCGATACTTTGCAATACCCTGCGCAATACTCTGCAATATCCCAATACTCTGCAGTACCCCAATACCCTGCAGTACCCTGCACGATACTCTGCATTACCCCAATACACTGCACGATACTCTGCAATACCCCAATACTCTGCAAAACCCATTTTTTTAAAGCACCCCTGTCCCCGTGTGCTCGCATGCAGAAGCGAACGCATACGTAAGTCCCGCCCACATATGAAAACGGTGTTCAGGCTACACATGTGAGGTATCTCTGCGAACGTTAGAGCGAGAGCAATCATTTTGGCCCTAGACCTCCTCTGTAACTAAAAACATGTAACCAATAAAAGTAATTAAAGCTTCGCCTATGGGGATTTTTAAGTAGCGAAGTTTGGTGCCATTCCATCATTGTGCGCAATTTTGAAGGGTGATATGTTGGGTATCTATTTACTCAGCGTAACGTCATCTTTCATATTATGAAAAAAAATTGGGCTAACTTTTACTTTTTTCAAAAAATGTATACGAAAATACCATGCGAGATAAAAAGTTGTAACCGCCGCCATTGTATTCTCTAGGGTCTTTGCTAAAAAAGCATATATAATGTTTTGGGGTTCTATGTAATTTTCTAGCAAATAAATGATGATTTTTACATGTAGGAGAGGAATGTCAGAATTGCTCTGGGTGTTCCAGAACGCCTGATGGTGCTCCCTGTATGTTGGGCCTCTGTATGTGGCCACACTGTGTAAAAGTCTCACACATTGGGTATCGCCATACTCGGGAGGAATAGCAGAATGTGTTTTGGGGTGTAATTTGTGGTATGCATATGCTGTGTGTGAGAAATAACCCGCTAATATGACAGAAACAAGATTTTTTTATTTTTTTTTACAGAATTTTCAGTCGTTTTTCTTTTATAGCGCAAAAAATAAAAAACCCAGAGGTGATCAAATACCACCAAAAGAAAGCTCTATTTGTGTGAAAAAAGGACAAAAATTTCAAATGGGTACAATGTTGTATGACTGAGTAATTGTCATTCAAATTGTGAGAGCACCGAAAGCTGAAAATTGGTCTGATTAGGAAGGGGGTTTAAGTGCCCAGTGGTCAAGTGGTTAAAGGAAACTGCATCTTCAAGTGGCAGTGTGGTGTTTCTTGCTAGCCTTATAATAGAGGCATCTACCGAAGGTAATGAGTCAAAAAGCTGTGCATCTGAGTCAGCTAGGGGATATAGCTTGTGAGAGCGGTTATAGACGACTGGCCTTTTCTCCAGCTTCCGCCATTCCTCTGTCACTACCTCTTTAATTTCCTCCATAAGCGGGAAGGTTGGTGATTTTTTCCTCAGATGGGGAAATACTTCCTCGATTTGGCAGGTGGCTCAGGAGCCTCTTCCCATTGCATTGCGTCTTCTTCCGCAGCTATGAACGGTTCGACTAAAGTAAAATCGAAGGAGGAGCATTGTTCTTCTGATGTATCCCTGTCCTCGTCTGAACTGAATCCTGCATTTCTATGCTGCTTTGGAGCCTCTGTAGCAACGTCGCTTGATGAAGGGTTTGTTAAATCCTGTGACGAGGCTAGCTCCTGAATTGATTCTTTAATCATTTTTTTCATAGTAGCTATGGACTCCTGTTTCTCCTTGTCCTTATCTCCTACTGCTTCCATAAAACATTTGTTACAGACTAGTTTGCCTGGAAGTGCTTCTCTTCCGCACACCCAGCAGTCTTTATCCCTGGGACGGGTGAAATAATGTGGAGAGGGAGGTTTTTTAGCCGTATGTGGGGAAGACCTGCGGCTGTGAGATGTATGTCTTGAGGAAGAGTGTTCCCCTCTCGACGAGTTTTTAGGCCTTTTATCCCGTGACTCCCTATGGGATGAATAGCGCTGCGGGCTGAAAAAAAGAAACAGAAAGATTCTGTTCTTCGTTTACTAAACACCCGAATGCTCTTTTTTTTATATTGAACTTACCCGGTAGCTGCAGCCACTTACCTAGTGGTATGTTGAGAGTATTTTTGTGTTACTGCACTGTGGGAGGCGGCTATTTAAAAGGAAAACTCCCCAAAAAAAGGGTCAACCTTATAATCAAGGAACTATAATAAAGCTATTTAACTACCTGCACTATATTTGACCATCATAAGAACTGTCATACGCAGATGCCTATACACATACACATACATACCTACACACATATAAACACACACATATATATATATATATATATATATATATATATATATATATATATATATATATATATATATATACACATATGCAGGCACAAACATGCCTACAAAAAAAAGATCCCTCAGATCATCATATATACATATGTATACAGGGCCGATCCCAAACGGGGTGCGAGGGGTGCAGTGCACCCAGGCGCCACAGAGGTGGGGGCGCTCAAGCGCCAGAGTGCTCCCCTCCCTCCTCCTCCATGTCGGTGTCCAGTGGCGTTCTCGCCGCTGGTCACCACCTCCGCCGCTGTTTCCTGGCTAGCTGCCTAAGTCTGTCCCCTTCATCCTGGCAGAGATCGGAGCTGCTCACTGTATCTGTTTGGGGGGCACAGCGCAGCATTTAGTTCCTGTGTCACTCGCGCTCCAGCCTTCTTGTTGCGGCTCAGGGATGGGCAGCGCAGCGGCTGCACGGTCACAGTGATTGGGGGACGGGTGTCATGTGCGGTGGCAGGGGCTGGGTTGTTCTGCTAGTGCCGCCTGAGCGCCTCTGCCTCGCTATGCGAGTCACCGCCGTCATCCTCTCCTCCTCCACGTCAGACTGGATCTCCCTTTTCCCCTATTGTGGCAGACAGTCTGGGACTGTAAGGAGGTCAGTAAGATTATCTATGTAGATATCCTATGTTTGCACCTGGAGAGGAACTTCTGAACCTTGAACTCTACAAGTATTCATGTACTGTATTGCCTTTTCCTCTGTTTTATGCATCGATTGATTACAAGAAATCATGTATAGTCTTTTACATGTAAAATAATCACAATAACTTTTACTTTTAAGTGTATTGTGCTAGTCTATTTTTCCCTATTCCCAGTGGTAAACAGTTTTAGCAAGCAGTTTTGTCTCCACTTCCCTCCTGTCCCCCCAATATTCCTCCTGCCACCCCACTTATCCGCAATGTCCCTCTGTCCCCCACTTATCCGCAATGTCCCTCTGTCTCCCACTTATCCGCAATGTCCCTCTGTCCCCCACTTATCCGCAATGTCCCTCTGTCCCCCACTTATCCGCAATGTCCCTCTGTCCCCCACTTATCAGCAATGTTCCGCCTGTTCCTTCAATGTCCCTACTGGCCCCCTAATGTCCCTCCTACTTATACACAATGTCCCCCCTGTTCCTCCTGTCCCTCCAATGTCCCTACTGGCCCCCCCACTTATCCGCAATGTCCCTCCTGTTCCTCCAATGTCCCTACTGGCCCCCTAATGTTCCTCCTGTCCCCCCACTTATCCCAAATGTTTCTCCTGTCCCTTCAATGTCCCTACTGGCCCCCTAATGTCCCTTCTGTCCCCCCCACTTTTCCGCAATGTCCCTCCAATGTCCCTACTGGCCCCCAAATGTTCCTCCTGTCCCCCCAATGTTCCTCCTGTCCCCCCAATGTTCCTCCTGCCACCCCACTTATCCGCAATGTCCCTCTGTCCCCCACTTATCAGCAATGTCTCTGTCCCCCCAATGCTTCTCCTGTCTCCCCACTTATCTGCAATGTTCCTCCTCCCCCCAATGCTCCTCCTGTCCCCCCACTTATCCGCAATGTCCCTTCTGTCCCCCCAATTATCCGCAATGTCCCTTCTGTCCCCCCACTTATCCGCAATGTCCCTCCTGTCCCCCCAATTATCCCCAATGTTCCTCCTGTTCCTCCAATGTCCCTACTGGCCCCCTAATGTCCCTCCTACTTATACACAATGTCCCCCCTGTTCCCCCTGTCCCTCCAATGTCCCTACTGGCCCCCTAATGTCCCTCCTGCCCCCCCACTTATCCGCAATGTCCGTCCTGTTCCTCCAATGTCCCTACTGGCCCCCTAATGTTCCTCCTGTCCCCCCACTTATCCCAAATGTTTCTCCTGTCCCTCCAATGTCCCTACTGGCCCCCTAATGTCCCTCCTGCCCCCCCACTTTTCCGCAATGTCCCTCCAATGTCCCTACTGGCCCCCTAATGTTTCTCCTGTCCCCCCACTTATCCCAAATGTTCCTCCTGTCCCCCCAATGCTTCTCCTGTCCCCCCACTTATCCGTCCCCCCAATGTCTCTCTGTCCCCCCAATGCTCCTCCTGTCCCCCACTTATCCGCATGCTCCGCCTGTCCCCCCATGTCCCTCCTTCCCCCCAATGTCCCTCCTGTCCCCCCACTTACTTATGTCCCTCCTGTCCCCCCCATGTCTCTTCTGTCCCCCATCCATCCGCAATGTCCCTCCTGTCCCCCCCACTCCCCCCACTTCCCCCCACTTATGTCTCTTCTGCAATGCAAAGTCCCTCCTGTCCCCCATAATTATCCCCAATGTTCCTCTTGTCCCTCCAATTATCCACAATGTTCCTCCTGTCCCTCCAATGTCCCTCCTGTCCCCCCCACTTATCCACAATGTTCCCCCACTTATCCCCAATGTTCTCTTCCCCCCAATAACCCCCAATGTCCCCCTACTTATCCCCCCACTTATGTTCCTCCTGGCCCCCCTCTTCCGCAATGTCCCTTCCAAGTCCCTCCTGTCCCCCCCACTTATCCCACAATGTCTCTTCTCCCCAGTGTCCCTCCAATCCTGCAAATGTTCCTCCTGCTCCCCCCCATTTATCCCCCACCTTATATATTTATATATATATATATATATATATATATATATTATATATATATATGATAATGCATATATATATATTGCAAATGTTCCCCTCCCCCCACTTATCCTGTCCCTCCAATGTCCCTACTGGCTATCCTCCCATGTATCCCTAATGTCCCTCCTGTCCCCCCATCCTGTCCCTCCACTTATCCGCAATGTCCCTCCTGTGTTTCTCCTAATGCTCCTCCTGTATCCCTAATATCCCCCACTTATCCCCAAGGTGTCCCCCCCTCCTCCCACTTATCCCAAACATCCCCCACTTCCCTCCTGTCCCCCCACCACTTACTCTTCCCTAAGTTCCATCTGTGCCAACCCCCCCGAATAACCCCAATGCTCCTCCTCCCCCACTTATCCCAAATGTTCCATCTGTCCCCCCTGCCCCCCAATGTTACTATATCCTGGCCCCCCTCTTATCTCCTGTCCCCTGGCCCCCCAATGTCCCTTCCAATGTTCCTCCCCCTCTGTCCCTCCATCTCCTGTATCCCCAGTCCCTATCTCCTGTGCTATGTCTGCAGTCCCTCCAATGTTCCTCCTGTCCCTCCATGTCTGCAGTCCCTGACCATCTCCTGTGCTATCCCTCCCAGTCTCTATCCTCATGTCCCTCTTGTCCCGCCCACTTATCCCCAGTGTCCCTCCCATCTCCTGTGCTCCCAATGTTCCTCCTGCTCCCCCCCATTTATACCCACCTCCTGTATCAAATACTCTCTGACTGTCTCTTGTATCATGTCTGCATATATATATATTATATATATATTATATATATATATATATATATATATGGGGGCGCCAGAAATGATAAGTGCATATATATATATGGGCAGGACAACTGCAAAGCCGCCTTGTTCCCCTGTGATTTGGGTGTCCCCCCACTTATCCCCACTGTCCCTCCTGTCCCACCACTTATGCAAAATGTTGAGCGGGGAAAACAACCTCTGCTGCCAGCCTCCCACGGATCCTCCCATGTATCCCTAGAGCAGTACCTGTTTCCCAATGTATAAGAGGAAAATCATACCTGAACTCCAGACCCCCTAAAAAGACTCCCAGAGAAAAATATCCTGTCCCTCCACTTATGCAGAAAAAAGAATGTCAAATGTTTCTCCTATCCTCCCATGAAGGCACCAGGGAAGTATCCCTACCGCCGGCAACCACTGGGTGGAGCATGGATACAATATCCCCCACTTATCCCAAGGTGTCCCCCTCTCGAGATTGTGATCTCCCACTAATATATATATATATATATAATATATTATATATATATATATATATATATATATATATATATATATATATATATATATATTATCCCAGAATTTATGATTTTTTGGCCATTTTTTAGAGAATATGAATGATAACACAAAAACATTTCTTTTTACTCATCCCCCTAAATAGAATGGACATAAAAAGTTTAGGACCAATGTTCCAACTCTTCCCTAAGTTAAAAATGAGCACATTGCCAACAGGTGAAATTACCCCCCATTTAGCACCAATGCCCATTGCAGTCTGAATAGCTGACCAACTCATGTAATTAAAGTATATGTCTGCAAATAAAATAAAAAATATATATATATTTATACTAGTACTATATATATATATATATATATATATATATATTATATATATATATATATATAGTCTGCAGTCTCTGGATTTTTTTTCTTTGACCATCTCCTGTACTATGGGAGAGGGGAGGGAAGTCTGAGGGAGAACTCCACCCCAAATGTTTATTAAAAAAACAGCAGTCTCTGATCATCTCCTGTACTATGTCTGCTGGTATGGATTTTAAGAATCCCCTAAAATCCATACCAGATCATCTCCGAGCACGCAGCCCAGCACTCAGGAAAGGGGGTGGGGACAAGCACCCCCCCCCCCACTCCTGAACAGTCCTGATGCCCTCATCTCCTGTAGTGTTTCATGGGGGGTGGGTGCAGTCCCTGACCATCTCCTGGTCTTCTTCCTATGTCTGATCCGACCATCTCCCTATAGTCCCTGACCATCTCCTCATGTCTGCTTCTGCATCTCCTGTGCTAGTCCGCTTAATCTCCTGGCTATGTCCGCAATCTCCTGTGCTATGTCTGTCTCTCACCATCTCGCTATTTCTGAGACCACCTCCTGTATTAAATCTGTACTCCCTGACCATGTCTGCAGTCTCTGACCTTCTCCTGTACTAGTTCTAACAGACTCTCTAACAGAATCCCCCCTGTGTGCCACCTTTATTGTTAAAAGATGGTGAGAAGTAATTCGTTGCCAGAAACATGTATAGAGGGGAGGAGCTCACGCCCATGTGGGGGCGCAGAAATATTTCTCAGGCGTCTGTGACTTGCTGTATGCTGCAGTCTCTGTCTCAAAGGACCATAAGCACTTCTCACCCTGGGCTGGCTCCATAAGAAGTCTGTGTGGTCGCAGTCTCTCACCAGGTGCTTCCCTGGGCCAACTGTGCTATGTCATAATGTGCATCTGTGATTTGGGTGTCATGGCCGCTTTAATGTAAGATGCTAGCGCCTCGCGCCCCCATGCCCTGAACGGTGAGCGGGGAAAACAACCTGATGACCATGCTGCCAGTACTCTCACGGATTACTCATGTCTGCACAGGTAAGAGTACCTTCTCCTGCATGTCTGGGGACCCTAAGAGGAAAATCATACCTGAACTCACAACTCCCAGAGAAAAACGGGTTCCCCAATCTTTATTGTTAAAAGATTTAGCATGTAGGGGAGATCTCTGTGTTTGATGCCATCATGTATAGAGGGGAGGACTGTGACCACGCCCATGTGGGGGGCAGCTGACAGGTGATCCCCCGCTGTATGTTGAGGACAGAAAAAAGAATGTCATAAGGCTGTCGCTCTCCTTTAATTGTTCCTGTGGGTTGAAAGTGCACTTCTCACCCTGGCTGGCTCCATGTTGAGAATGTAAGATGTCAGGCGACATGAAGGCACCAGGGAAGATTGGGCAGGACAACTGCTGTAGCCGGTTATATACACCTGTGATTTGGGTGTACCATGGCCGGGAGTTGACATCATCACTGTGAGAGAAGCCCAGGATAAATCCAGCGGAGCAGGGCTAGCGCCTCGCGCCCCCGATATGCCCATTTACGGTGAGCGGGGAAAACGTGGAACTGATGCCAGTGAGAGAAGAAAATGGCTCCCACGGATTGCAAGTTTCAGGTAAGAGTATGCCTTTATTCATAGATTAATCATGCAGCTCTAATATATATATATATATATTATATATATATATATATATATATATATATATATATATATATATATATATATATATATATATACACACTGCAATGTATAAGAGGAAAATCATACCTGGCAGAATTTATGATTTTTTGGCCATTTTTTCCCAGAGAAAAACGGGTTCCCCAACTTTTCTGGATAACACAAAAACATTTCTTTTTTAAATGGAGCGTTTGGCTTTATCATATACAGAGGTCTCTTTTTGCTAAATAGAAGTACTAAAAAGACAGTGGCATAGTAACGTCCTACCTTCATATTGGAGATTCTCCAGAAAAAAGAATGTCTGATAAGGAGGCTGTCGCCATACACATTGTTTTATTAGATCCCACCAAGGTAATTGTTCCTGTGGGTTGGATGCAGGTGAAATTACATATGTATGTTGAAGGCACCAGGGAAGACTTTCTTCACTAGAGGCATTGCCGTATCTCTGGACTGGGTGGATGGCATGAATACTAAATAATGAAGAATTATACATGTAATTAAAGTACAAAACTGAGAGAAGCCCAGGCAAATAAAATAAAAAATATATATATATTTAGGCTGCTGACGTAGGCGCCTATATATATATATATATATATATAATATATATATATATATATATATATATATACTGGTTACGTGGGCAGTGAGAGAAGATTTTTTTTCTTTGGTCATCCAGCCTGGAGATACGTGGGGGGGGTGAATCGAGATTGTTATTCATGGATTAATCATGCAGCTCTAATATATATATATATATATATATATATATATATATAATATATATATATATATATATATATATATATATATATATATATATATACACACAGTTGTGCTCTGGGAGAGGGGAGGGAAGTCTCGCCGCTGTTTACATGGCAGAATTTATGAACTCCACCCCAAATGTTTATTAAAAAAACAGCATTTTTTAGAGAATATGGGATAACACAAAAACATTTCCCAGCGTTTGGCTTTACCAGGCTTAGGTCTGGTATGGAGTCTCTTTTTGCTAAGCGGAATAAATCATAAAAACCCTTACAGCAATCCGAGCACGCAGCAGTCCTACCACATATTGGAGATTCAGGAAAGGGGGTGGGGTCCACTGATAAGGAGCACCCCCCCCCACTCCATTGTTTTATTAGAACCAAGGTAAATCCTTTGTTACAGGTGAAATTACATGGGGGGTGGGTGCTTAAGTAGACTTTCTTCATTGGAGGCAAGCGTTGTGTAGCAACATGTAATTAAAGTATATCTCCAGAAGAGGAAGAAGGCGTAACGAAGACTGGCTAACCACCACTAGTAACAAGAGGGCATACCAGAGGTCTGGTAGATTGGAACCCTTATGCCCGGCCACCAGACAGTGAGAGAAGAACCAGAGAGCGAGCCGCTTAAGAGCTGCGGAGGGCGCCGGAGACTTGCTGGCTGCAGATAAGAAAAGGGGCCGGAGTAATTTCCACAACAACAGTCGGAACTGTCGGAGACCCCCAAAGTCGGAAGAAGACCTGCCTAATAAATCACTTTAAAAACCTGTGTAGTGTGTTTTTTATTGACATTTTTTTCACCAGGTGAATGGGTAGGGGTACGATGGGGCCCCCTTATTGTTCTATTCTTTGGTACCTCTGGATTTTGGCACTGAATAGCTAAACAATGAGGAACTGTATATGTAATTAAAGTGTATGTCTGGGCAAATAAAAACAATGTATATATGGTGTATAAAGGTGATACTACAGCGCTACTAACAAATAATATCAAAGAAAAAAAAAAAAATATATATATATATATATATATATATACACACACACACAGTTGTGCTCAAAAGTTTACATACCCTGGCAGAATTTATGATTTCTTGGTCATTTTTCAGAGAATATGAATGATAACACAAAAACATTCCTTTCACTCATGGTTAGCGTTTGGCTTTAGTCACATGAGTCTCTTTTTGCTATATAGAATGGATATAAAAGGTTTACAGCAATAGGGGACAGTCCTACCTTGACATGTTTTAGATTCTTTTGTCCACTGATAAGGAGCCATACACCAGCCAGGGTTGTCGGGAAGAGGACCTTGTCCTCATCAACATAGGGCAAGGTGATTTGGGGTGGGGGGATGCAGGGCACCCCCTGCCCCAAAGCACCCACCCCCCATGTTGAGGGCATGTGGCCTGGTACGCTATAGGAGGGGGACGCTCGCTCGTCTCCACCCCCTTACCTGACCGGCCGGGCTGCATGCTCGGATAAGGGCCTGGTATGGATTTTGGGGGGACCCCTACACCGTTTTTTTCGCGTAGGGGTTCTGCTTAAAATCTATTCCAGATCTAAGGGCCTGGTATGCTCCTGGAGGGGAACCCATGCTGTTTTTTTATTTAAAATTTGGCTTGGAGTTCCCCCTCATGATCCCTGTTTAGGACGGAACACATGCGTACCCATAGAAGATAATGGGCCTGAATTCGCACCTGAGCTGCACCGCAATGCCTAGAAAACGCACACTTTTTTGGGCAATGCGCAGTGCGAATGCATCGCACTTATGTTAACCAGCTTCATTTAAATCAATGCATTTTATAATGTAATGTGAATTGGATGCGGTTTAAGAGGCAACCAATTTGCATAGGTGTGAACAGGGCCTTAGGCAGATGTGAAGCGATGCTGTAAAGTCAGGCTCCATACACACTATTAGATTTTCTGCTGATTTTTGTTTTCAGACTTACCAAAACCATGTAGTGCAAGGGCCTGCCTGATTGCATACAAATTGAAACTCCTAAGGTTTGACCTCATATTATATGGTTTTGGTAAATCTGAAGACAAAAATCTGCAGAAAATTTCAAAAATATACTTTAATTGTTAGTTTTTATCAATTTCCAAAATGCAAGTGAGTGAATGGTAAAAAAATCTTAACCAAACCAATATTTATTGTGACTATCCCTTGGCTTCAAACCAGTTCTCTAGGTACACTTTCATGCAGCAAATCAACAAATTCCACACAGGAAAAATCCTCTGTGCTTGGGTGCAGTAAAAAATAAGCAGCCAGCACTAAATATTGTGATACTTTAGGGCCCATACACACTAATATATTTTCTGCAGATTTTTGTCTTTAGATTTACCAAAACTTTGTAGTGCAAGGGCCTGTTTGGTTGCATACAAATTGAAACTCTTGAGGTTTAACCTCATATTATATAGTTTTGGTAAATCTGAAGACAAAAACCTGCAGACAATCTAAGTGTGTATAGGGTTTGTAAACCTTCGTGATTTTTATGCATTAAGGTGAAAAAACACCTGGCAGTGACCAGCCCCCAGGCCCCCCCCCCCTCCCGTTTTACTTACCTAAGACCCGAATTTGCCTCTGCGGGAATGCTGTCCCTCTCTCCACGGGGTCCCGACTCTTGATTGGACAGATTCTAAGCAGTGAAGCCATTGGCTCCCGCTGCTGTCAATCAAATCCAATGCCACAGGCTCCGGGGACGGGGCCGAGTCATACATTTGGCGGCTATGGACGACTAATGAATGACTTGGGAGCGCGCCTGCAAGGTAACCCCCCGGGAGAGTGCTTCTCCTAGTGGGTTATCTGATGCAGGGAGTAGCAGGGAGGAGCTGCCGAGGGAACCCCAGAAGCTGGTGTTCAGGGCCACTCTGTGCAAAACAAACTGCCCAGTAGCGGTAAGTAGGACATGATTTTTTTTTTATATAATATTCCGAGCCTTACAACCCCTTTAAGCATTGTACACACGATGCAAATTTTTGAAGGGTATTGTTGTTTGACAGGCTGTTGTCCAAAATTCTTAACGTTAGTACACTCCTTTCGACAATTGTTTTCCAATTTTCGGACAACAAATGTTGGGTGAGGGGCTAGTAAATTTTTAGCAAACGGTGGCTCCACGTCTGATTTTCGGATGGTCAGTACACAAATCCGTCAAATCCGTCACACAAAAGTCAAAAGTACAAACATGCATGCTCAGAATCAAGGAATGACTGGGAAGAGTTTGGTCTTGTAAACTACCGTTCGTCATCTAGAATTAACTTTCGTGAAACGGCAATTGATGAAATGTCAAAATTTTCATTTACTTTATTGGGATAATATTGAAGCTGCTTTGCTGGTGATACTGATGTAGTTATGCCAAATGTATTTTAAAAGGCATTTGTTTTATACGATCTGAAAATGGTGAATTAACGCTCACCAAACTTCTACTAACACGATAGAACGTCACTACGTTTGTGTTTGTCGAGCGACAATTTGCGTATCATTAGTATGTTAGACAAAATCCTGCACATGCCCTTTTGACTAAGGCCCCATACACACGAGCAGACAGATTTGTTCAAATCGGTCGGGCCGACCGATTTGAACAAATCTGTTTGCTGGGGACATATTGGTTTGATTGTGTACACACGATCAAACCAAAATCCCCGCCACCAGACGGCGCGGTGACGTGGCGGTGACGTTGATGCCGCCACGTCATCGCACCAGGAAGTAAAACACTTCCGCGCATGCGTCGATCCATTTGGCGCGTGTGCGAGAAGACATGTCTGCTGGTAAGCGTACTAACCAGCAGACATGTCGGGCGGACGGGTTCCCAGCCAACAGATTTCAAAGCATGCTTTGAAATCTGTCAGGTGGCCAAATCCGTCGGCTCGCCCGTACACACGATCGAATCTGTCTGCTGGGACGGTCGGGCCGACCGTTTCCAGCAGATAGATTTGATCGTGTGTACGCGGCCTTACAGTTCGCACATGAATCGGATGGCATCAGTCTGAACACCCATGTCATCCGATTCTGGCACGGACCAAAAAAAAGTGTCGTGTGCGGGTTTAGTCCAAATGTGATGAGATATCAGCCATACAAACTGTATGGCTGAAATCGCATCTCACGGACATCGCATGTGATTTGCACTACAGTGCGGTGCGAATCACATGTGATCTCGCAGAGAGCACTGGTGTGAACCGGCATTAAACCCCAAAAAAAAATACATAGAAGAAAAAGTGCAGCGCCGTAAACTAAAATCACAAAAAAATTGTTTTAAGCCTCCTACACAGCTGCTTCTGTTTTCAGTGACTGTGTTTCAACCTACATATGAAATTGATGATCATTAGCTCTTGCTTGGTATAATTGGGTAATCATACCCAGGGCCGATTCGTCCTATAGGCTCACTATGCAAGCCGCTTAGGGCCCCGCAAAGCTGCGGAGGGCCCCCCAAATTACTAGAGGCCCCCGCCTGGTGAGAAGTCATGTTCGGCCCCTCACCCTGCTTCTCAACTCGCTGGCTGCATTGGAGAAGAGGTAAGAAGTCAGCACCCCCCCCCCCCCCCCCCCACCGCTTAATGTAAGATGTCATTCCCGGCAGCAGGTCAGGATCGGCACTGATCATACCCCCCGACTAATCTTTCAAAATCCCTGACAAAGTGTGCAAGTGTTTCAATTGATGCTGGTTTTGAGCCAAAGGGTAGTCACACCAAATATTGATTTGTTTTAGATTTTACTTCTGTTCACTTACTTTGCATTTTGTAAATTGATAAAAAAATAAACAAATAAAATATATTTTTGAAGGCATTCTTAAGCCTGGTACACACGGTTCGATTGTTGGACAACCAAGAGTCTGATTTTTGTCAAAAGAGCATGTGCCAGGATCTTGTCTTGCATACTAACGTTACACCAATTGTCGTGCCACAAACATGAATGTAGTGGTGTACTACGAGGAATTTCAGCTCTTGAACGCCACCCTTTCGGACCTCTTCTGCTAATTTTGTGTTTGGTGAGCATTGTTTCTGAGCATGCGTGTTTGTACTTTCGACTTTTGTGTGACGGATTTGTGTACTGACCATCCAAAAATCTGACGTAGAGCTGTCGTTTGACAAAAATTTACTAGCCTGTCACCCAAAATTTGTTTTCGAAAACTTGGAGCATACACACGACCATTTTTCACGACCAATTAAAAAAATTACATTTTTCTCGTCATGAAAAATCGTCGTGTGTAAGCGGCATAATGCACACGGTCGTTTTTTGTGATGAAATAAAACGACGTTTTAAAAAACTTCATTTAAAATGATCGTGTGTGGGCAAAATGTTGTTTTATGTCTTCTGAAAAACATCAAAAAAAAAATTCGAACATGCTTCAATTTTTTATGTCGTTTTTCAGAATGTCGTTTTTTGTGTCATAAAAAATTATCTTGTGTACGCTAAAATGACATTTAAAATTACGTTTTTTAAACCCACGCATGCTCAGAAGCAAGTTATGACGCGAGCTTGAATGAGTGCCGTCGTACGTGTTGTACGTAACCGCGCTTTGCAAGAGCATTTTTTTTCAGAAAACGATGGTGTGTTGGCAACGTCGTTTTTTAACCACTAGCCGAACAGTCGCCGTCGTTCTACGGCGGCAGGTCGGCTCTCCTGGGCGAGAGCCCGTAGCTCTACGTCGGGACATTCGCGGCCACTAGGGGGCGCATTGATCGCTATAAAAATGCCAATGGTCCCAAAAATGTGTCAAAAGTGTCCGATGTGTCCACCAAAATATCGCAGTACCGAAAAAAAACGCTGATCGCCGCCATTACTAGTAAAAAAAAATATTAATAAAAATGCCATAAAACTACCCCCTTTTTTGTAAACGCTATAAATTTTGCGCAAACCAATCAATAAACGCTAATTGCGATTTTTTTTTTTTTTTTTACGAAAAATATGTAGAAGAATACGTATCGGCCTAAACTGAGGAACAAAAATGTTTTTTTATATCTTTTTTGGGGGATATTTATTATAGCAAAATATTGATTTTTTTTCAAAATAGTCGCTCTATTTTTGTTTATAGCGCAAAAAATAAAAACCGCAGAGATGATCAAATACCACCAAAAGAAAGCTCTATTTGTGGGAAAAAAAGGACGCCAATTTTGTTTGGGAGCCACGTCGCACGACCGCGCAATTGTCAGTTAAAGCGACGCAGTGCCGAATCACAAAAAGTGCTCTGGTCTTTGGACAGCAATATGGTCCGGGGCTAAAGTGGTTAAAACAAAGTTTTAAAAACATTGTTTTATTTCATCACAAAAAACTAAGGGCCAGATTCACAAAGCACTTACTCCGGAGTATCACGAGTTAGGCACGCGTAAGTCTAAAAATGCACACGCTTATCTATGCACCGTATCCTCAAAACAAGATACGCCTGAAAACCATTTTTTTTCGTCCTACCTAAAATAATTACACCGGCGCTTCTTCGCACGCAAAATACACCACTGTTTTGATAGGCAAAGATGCAAATGAGGGAGATAGGGCGATCCACAAAATTAAGTTTGGGCGTCGTAGGTTACTCCCTGTGCGCACCTGTTAGTTTCCAGGAGTAAAGTTACACTTTATAAAAGCAGCCTTAACTTTGCTCCAGCCGTGTAAAGGTCTGCTAAAGCAACACCATTAAGGAAGAGCTGAGCACACACACTTGCCGGACTACAATCTGTATGCCAACATGCCAGGGGCATCCATGCTCATAACTATACTAGTGACTTTAGAGGCACAAAGAAGGAGGAGGGAACAGAGGAGGAGGGCACAGGAGAGGGTCTTCCGCAGACGCCTAGATGTCTTTGCCATGGGGGAAGCAGAGGTGTATCGCAACTTCCGATTCAACCGGGAAGCCATCATGGAAATAACCCAAACCCTGCAGGATGACCTCAACATCCCCACACAACGCTCACATGCAGTGGAGCCACTGGTGAAAATCCTGGCGAAACTGCATTTCCTGGCCACTGGCTCTTTTCAGCGCACATGTGGAGGTATGGCTGGGATGTCACAATCCTCCATTAGCAGGTGTGTGCACCAGGTTGTCCCTGCAATCCTGAGACGCATGGCCAACAAAATTATAAAACCCTCCCAGGAGGTCCAGCGAATGAACA
Organism: Rana kukunoris; assembly: GCA_029574335.1. Lineage (NCBI taxonomy): Eukaryota > Metazoa > Chordata > Amphibia > Anura > Ranidae > Rana > Rana kukunoris. The sequence continues at coordinate 97,440,221 of CM056055.1, read as the reverse complement.
CAGTGACTGATTTTTATAAAATTGCCAGATTCCCACGCACCATCGGGGCCATAGATTGCACCCATGTGGCACTACAGCCCCCCCATGAGATAGAGCACATGTTCAGAAATCGGAAGCTTTGGCATTCAATTAATATCCAGGTCATAGTGGATGCCCAAGGCCTCATATGACACGTCTGTGCCAAACACCCAGGATCCAGCCATAATAGCTTTATATTCCATCACAGCAACATGTCCAGAGAATTCGAACAGAACGTATATGGGGGCTGCTGGCTGGTTGGTGAGTGACATGGGTGTCAGGTATGACTGTCCCCCCCATGGTGCAGACATCACGAGGGGCACATGCATGACTAATATCCTCCTGTCTTTTCCCTTACAGGTGACTCTGCATATGCACTGATGGCCCCGATGGTGCGTGGGAATCTGGCAATTTTATAAAAATCAGTCACTTTGTTCATTCGCTGGACCTCCTGGGAGGGTTTTATAATTTGGTTGGCCATGCGTCTCAGGATTGCAGGATCGCCCTGGCCAGCAAGTGCTTCTCTTGCACCGAGAAGTTTAATTTTCATCTTTTAGGTGCCATCTCCCAACACAGCACTCAGCAACAGACACAAAATTCAAACACAAAAACACACAGAACAGACAGCCAAAAAGACACAGAACAGACACACACACAAATCAGACAGAAAAAAAAGAAAAACACAAGCAGACAGCTAATACAAATTCAAACAAAAAACAAAAAAAAAAACAGACACAAAAAACATTCCGAAAATACACACAGCTTCTACAACCTCCTACTACAATAAATCTTTAATATAACACTACACTCACCAACAAACAGCCACAGACAACAGAGCTAAAGACACTTGCTTTGGGAAGGGAAACACAGGGATGTACTTTTGCAATTGAAGGGCGTTTGTCTGGGGCTATTTAAGCACAGGGCGATTCTCAAACTAAGTATGCTTGGCCTTTTTCCTATCTCACTGATTGCACCGAGCCAAGTTCTGCACATGCCCAGTACGGCCAGCCTGGGGTCACGGCTAATTTTAATGGAGCACGCCCACTTACTTCCCACTTGCAATAACCCCGCCTTACGCCTCGGGATTTACTTTGCGCTGGCGCAAATTAGGCCGCAAATGCGCTGTGGATACGGAACTTACGTCAAAAAATTAAGGCGACCTAACTTAAATTAGATACGTTTGGAGTAACTTAATTTGCTCCGCTCTACCTGAATCTGGCCCTAAGTTTTTTTACAAGACAAAAAACGACCGTGTGTACGCGGCATAAGAGTTTCGGACAACAGTCTGTCAAAAAACAACCCTCAGTCGGAAACCGACCTGTATGTACGAGGCTTTACTTTACAGCATTTCTTGACACATGCTTAAAACTTTTGCACAGTAATATATATATATATATATATATTTATGTACAACCAATGGCAAAAAGAATGGAATCACCCCTCCTGGAAAATGTTCATTCAATTGTTTAATTGCGTAAAAAAAAAAGGAAGGTAAAAGTACAGGGGGGAAATGGAAGTCATTAAATCTTCAGTAAATGCACAAGTTTATATTGAGGTTTTGGACACTTTTCTTTTTCTATCCAGGATGTAAACTAATGCAGGTGTTTGTTTTAGAACGGCAAAGTACATGATGGTTCCATAATCTTTTCCTCAGAATTGAATGATTCCATATGTTTTTCCTCTGCTTGATCTGCAAAAACAGTTGCAACTGACTAATCCACTTGGCCCTGAATGTTTTGTTGTTGGCTGATATCACACAAGATTTTTTGGACTAAAATGTAGAAGAAACGGTGTCAGCCCTGCCCAATCGACTTTGCTGAACTACTGATTCCTCTCCCCTCTCCTCATCTCCACAACAGAGTTATTCACAAATTCATATATTAAATGTTTTCCCTACCCTTATATATTGGTTACTATCTGTCCTTCTATATAAGCTAAAGTAGTTGGAGAATTCAATTGCAGTCTGTCATCATACATTACATTATTTTCCATAAAACCCTTTAAGTTAGTTTGCCACAAAAATTGTAGCCTTATACACACGATCACTTTTGTGATGAAAAAAAACGACGTTTTAAAAAACGTAATTTAAAATGATCGTGTGTGGGCAAAACGTTGTTTTATGTCTTAAAAAAAACGACCAAAAAAAAATTCCAACATGCTTGAATTTTTTGTGTCGTTTTTCAAAATGTCGTTTTTTGTCATAAAAAGTGACCGTGTGTGGGCAAAACGTCGTTTAAAACAACGTTTTTAAACCCGCGCATGCTTAGGCCTTGTACACACGATCGGACATATCCGATGAAAACGATCCGCGGACCGTTTCCATCGGATATGTCCGATCTGGAGTTTGGTCCGATGGCGTGTACACACCATCGGATCAAATTCCCCGCCGGCGGACGGCGCGGTGACGTGGCGGTGACATTGACGCCGCCATATCACCGCACTAGGAAGTAAAACACTTCCGCGCATGCGCCGAATCCATTCGGCGGCGCGGCGGCGGTGCGGGACGACATGTCTGCTGGTAAGTGTACTAACCAGCAGACATGTCGGGCGGACACATTCCCACCCGATAGATTTCAAAGCATGCTTTGAAATCTGTCGGGTGGACAAATCTGTCCGCTAGCCCATACACACGATCGGAGATGTCTGCTGAAACGGTCCATCGGACCGTTTTCAGCGGACATATCCGCTCGTGTGTACGAGGCCTAGAAGCAAGTTATGAGACAGAGCTTCAATGGAACAGAGTGCCGTCGAACGTGTCTTACGTAACCGCACTTTGCAAGAGCATTGTGGAAAAACGATGGTGTGTATGCAATGTCGTTTTTGAAAATGAAGTTTGAAAAACGTCGTTTTGTTTCGTCAGATAAAATGACGTTTTTTTTCATCACATTGCATTAGATTTCAGCAATTTACTGATAAAACACAACACGTAAGTAATTTATTAACTATTCTAAATTGCGTAAACAAAGCTCTGAATAGTGCAATATTTACCTTCACATTTTGCAGGCTTTTCTGTCCATTGATAAGGAGACATACATGTTATTGATGGAGACCCAATCAAGGTAAACCCTTCATTGCATCTGAAATTACACCTAGACTTATAGGGTAGCATTTCTTCATTGTCTGAACAATCCATTACTCCATTTTCATTTTTTTTAGGACGTTTGCACTGAATAGCTACAAAAGGAGAATTATTATTCAAGTGCATTCACTGGAATTTGATTCAATAATAACCACTGTATCTTAAAAGAACCAACGTAACAACAGAGACACTTTTGCAGTGCTGTAAAAGTGGTAGACATCAATATAATATATCCTGATACAGTTTACAATTAACTTTATTGTGTGCATATTTGTACTCTTCGCTGGTTCTCATCATACCTATGCCACCGCACCTTCAGAGTCACTTACAACTCTACTTCCTCCTCTTCTCTTCCTTTCTCTGTCAGGGTCCCTCAAGGTTTTGTTCTTGGACCTTTTCTCAATCGACACCTCTTCCCTGGGTCAGTTGATTGCCACCCACTGCTTTCAATACCACTTCTACGCTAATGACAACCAAATCTATATCTCGACCCCTCAGCTCACTCCATCAGTCTCCTCACGCATCACCAACTTACTAACAGACATATCAGGATGTCACACCACTTCCTCAAACTCAAGCTACAAAAGTGTAGCTGCTGGCTTTTAATAAACATTCACTTACCTGCTCCTCCCCGGCCGGCTTCTTTATTCTAACTGTGGGCACCCGGCCGTGACAGCCTTCGGCTTCACGGCCGGGGCAACCACTGCGCATGCGGGAGCGGCACTGCGCATGTGCGCGCGGCCCGCCGTTGATTGGACAGGCGGTCGCCTAGGACCTGTCACGTGTCCTAGGCGATCGCCTACAGGGAGGGGCTGCTGTAGGCGGTTAAGCTTAATCACCTTACCAGCCCCTCGGCGAAAGGAGGAAGTGGGACAGGAAGTCCCACTCCTCCTGAAGCCCCCACTCCCCTCCAAAAAAAATTACATGCCAAATGTGGCATGTAAGGGGGTGAGGAGTGGGATAAGCGGAAGTTCCATTTTTGGGTGGAACTCCGCTTTAAATTTCTTCCCCCTTGTGCCTCTTTATCTGATTTCTCTGTCAAAATCAATAGCTCAACTATCAGCCCGCCTGCCCCATGCCAAGGTGTAATCCTAGACTCTGAACTATCCTTTTGGCCCCACATCCAATCACTGTCCATAGCTTGTCACCTCAACCTCCACAACAGCTCCTTCCTAACCAATGATACCACAAAACGTCTAATTCACTCCCTGGTCATCTCTTGCCTTGACTACTGCAACTCCCTCCTCATTAGCTTACCTTTAAATAGACTATTCCCCTTCAGTCCATCATGAATGCTGCTGCCAGTATCATCCATCTTACAAATAACTCTGCTACCCCTTCTGCCATTCCCTCCACTGGCTTCCAGTCACCCGACAAATTAAATTCAAGATATTAACAATAACTTACAAAGCCATCCACAACTCAGCCCCCCAGCTACATCACTAACCTAGTCTCAAAATACCAACCAAATCGTTCTCTTCATTTCTTTCAAGACCTCCTGCTCTCCAGCTTCTTTGTCGACCTAAACCCAAGCTCACCTCCAGGACTCCCCCAGAGCCTCTTTCATCCTCTGGAACTCTCTGACCCAATCTGTACAAACATCTCCTACTCTGTCCACTTTCAAATGATCCCTAAAAAACTCATGTCTTCAGAGGAGCCTATCTGGCCCTCCACCTAACAACAGCACATTTATTTTCTCCATCAGCCCATCCACCACAGTTATTACCTCTTGTAGCTCTTGACCCTCCCTCTTGGATTGTAAGCTCCAACTAACAGGGCTCTCTAATTCCTACTATCAAATTGTATTGTCGTTTTTCTGTCTGCTGTTACGTTGTAAAGGGCTGTGTAAATTGTCTGCGCTATATAAATCCTGTATAATAATAATAATAATAATAACAATTTTGTAGCACCCTTCTAGTGTTTAGTAGGCTGCTAGGTACATTTTTAGTTAGCTCCAGTGTAATCAGAGAAGCAGGGAGTTGATTACTTAGGGCTGCTCAGTGTTTCACAGGCTGCTGCTCTGTTACTCCCCCTATCTTCTAGAGGATTCTAGATATATAGTGGGAAGAAAAACAGAACAGAATATTTATGGGCCTCTAGCCAATCCATTGGGGGGTGTGCCCAGAAGGATGTGAGCAAGCTCATAAACAGTCTGGGGATTGAGCAGCAGGAGCACTGTTTCTGGGTCTAGTTTTGCTGGAGGGGACCTGTGCAGTGGCTCTGCCCCTAGACAGCTTTCTGGAAGGATTTGTAGGAAGACATTGAGGTCCCAGCTAAGAAACTCACTTGGGAAAGCCATGAGGAAGTTGGTGGGAAAGAGTCCAGCCATTGATTGATTTCTGAGGAGTTAGTGACTGTGTAAAGCTTTTAAACCCTGAAAGGGGTACAGGTCACTGTCTGCACAGAAAAGCATATGGAATGTTCAAGCATTTGTACAGTACAAGCAGCAGCCTTTAAGATGCAGCCAGGAATTGAGAAGTCCTCAAGTTGTCCAGTTCTGCAGTTTTTGGGTATGCCATGCTGCCTTTTCCTATCCCAGTTCATAATTTTCAATAACAGCACTAAAAACTGGACTCGTCTTTGGAGCCAGTGGAAGAATGCAGAAAATGCTTTGTAAATGGCTGTGTGCTCAAAGGGGGGAAATAGGACCAAAACTTCCAGCGGTTCTTTAGGGGATGTGCTATAATTCAAGTATATACGGGCCGAATGTCGGGCGTCATCGGCCAGATCAATAGAAACTGGACAACATTTCGCACGTTTGTACTGCAGCCGGTCCAACAGAAGCATGATCGAAAAAGGTCTGCCAATCGGCACCCGATCAGCGCTTTCCTGTCAGAACACAATAGTTCAGCAGGGGAGATTGCTGTATTTAGACTATATAACTGTAGCGCCCCTTACTTTCAGTATGGGCACTATGCTAAAGTTAGTTAGAATGGGAGAGTTACATTGCTTCCATTCGTGATTTATCTAAATTATGACTTCTGTCATTCCAGAAGAGTCTCTTGGGCCAGTCTAGGGATGTGGTATCATCTCTGGCCAGCAGTTAGCGCCAGAGGGGTTTCTGGCAGAGCAAGTCTTCCCCAGCAGCCAATTGGAGGAGTTTCTTCCTTGCAGGGCATGCTGGGGAGGAGTATATCTGTGACAGATGTCATGTGTTCAAAAATCTTTGCGGGGTCCTGGTGCTGGGTGCGGCATCCACCTTTAGGGTGTGTGCACACCTATGGGCCCCGCCGGCGTGGCCCTCCTGGCCAAGCTTGCAGGCTTCATCGAGCCTCAACCGGAGGCGAAAGGGGACCCCAGTGACCTACTGGGTTCCTGGTTCGATTGAAACGAATCTCAGACTGAGTGCTGAACCAATTGGTATCTGGTGACCAGGCTGCTACAGGTACGCATTACTGTCTCCCGGTGACCTGGGCTGGAGTCTATTGGAAAGATTCACCCTATCTACTGATCTAGCAGAAGCCATGATGTGCTTACAAATCGTTACTACTAAGGGCTGGCTTGACCGTTCACATCCAGGCCTGACACCTCAAGTTCACCTCTGTCTTCTCATCAACCTTTCCTCCCTAACTGAAGTTGATGTTGGCTGTGTTGGCCTGGAAATAAAGCATTGGAAAAACCCTTATTGACTATGTCTGGACCTCCGCTCACTACTTTGTTCCTGCATCACACCCCTAGACAACGCGAGGGTAATGTAATGTGCCGAACCCACAACAATCAATCAGCGGGCTCCTTCGGGGTAATGCTACATAACATTTTATAAAATTAAAAGGATAGGTTTGTCGTTATCTATCCAATGCCTGATTTGCAATACTTGGTAGATCTACCATATGGGACTTACAAACTAAAGAATGAGAATTTAGCTTTTTATAAAACAATATGCTTGAGAAGATATGTGTCTTGTCTGACTTTTTGATAAGATATTTTGTTAAAAATGTGGATGCTTTTAACATTGTCCTGTTGATATATCCTAAGTAATGGTTTATGTGCTCCACTACCTAAAGGCGTGTTTTACTTTGTTTTTTGCTGAATTACTTTGTTCTATTTTTCCTAAACTGTCCGCATCTCTATTAATATGCATTTGCAAAATAAAAATAATGTAAAAGCAAGCATACATTGCAGTTTAGCTATTCCAGGGTTAGCATTATTATTCATTTTAGGCACCCAGACTAATAATAAAACTAAAATCCACAAAACAATAGAAGAACCTACCATTGCATTTTGGAGGTTCATCTGTCCACTGACCAGGTGTCAAACAAAGTACTGAAGTGGACCCAACCAGACTGAAACCATCATTGCAGCTGATATTGCACATAGACTTATCTGGTAGAATTTCTTCATCATTGGTACATCTGATCATCCCATTCAGTGGTACTGCTGGACGTTTACAATGAGTTCCTAAGCATTGAAGGAAAACAAGTCTAGTTTAAACATCTATTTAAAGAAAAAAATGCCTACAGTGTTTTAGAAAATGTCAAAGATTGATAATTAATTGTCTTACATTATTTTTGTTTTTAGTGATTCAATTATCTCACAAAATATATACATACCTTTACAATGTGGAATGGGAGCTCCCCATTCACCTTCTTTAGTACAACTCAAATTTTCGGAGCCAACCAACACATATCCATCAGAGCAGTTAAAATGACAATTTGACAGATATGCAAACTTTCCATTCAAATTACAGCACGTCATCATCATTGATTTATGGTCTGTGATATTTATCTCTGGACAAACGACAACTGGGAAGAAACAGATTTAATCATTTCTGGTTTACATATGTATTCAAAAATAGAATACAAACTTGTAAATTTGTCAAATTTGCTGAACCTATGAAAAATATAGTTACCTTGTTCACATTTTTCTCCGTGATAACCATCATAGCAGTTGCAAGTGTAGTTATTAATAGTTTCAACACATTCCCCATGGTTGTTGCAAGAAGAAGGATGACAAGAAACTGATCGTAAAGATAACAAGACATACTAGTTAGAAAAATTGAAAATTCATTATAAATTGAAATACTACTTTTCTAAAGATCCTGGAATATTTGACATGTACAGTTTATATTTATATTCTGTATGCTCTATGAACTGCAGGAAAGAGCCACTCAGACGCATGAATGTATGAGCTGAGAGTAGCATTAATGAATTTTTAACATTAACCACTTGCCGACCGGCATGCGATGATATAGTGTACGTCTACAGAATGGCACGGCAGACAGATGGGCGTACCTGTTCGTCCCTTTAAACTTGACACTGCGTGCCTCATCATTGCGCCCGCGGGTCCCGGGAACTCGATGTTTCCGGACGGCCCGCGATTTCTGTCGGCAAAGGCAGAACAGGGGGATGCCTTTGTAAACAAGGCATTCCCTTATTCTGCCTAGTGACACTGTCACTGATGACTGTTCCCCGTGATCGGGAATGGTGATTATTGACATGTCACTCGTAGCCATGCCCCGTAACAGTAAGAATCACTCCCTAGTACTGACTTAACCCCTTCAGCACCACCTAGAGGTTAACCCCTTTTACTGCCAGTGTCATTTTTACAGTAATCAGTGCATTTTTATAGCACTGATCGCTGTAAAAATCACAATGGTCCCAAAAATGTGTCAAAAGTGTCCGATGTGTCGGCCATAAAGTCGCAGTTACAATAAAAATCGCAAATCTCTGCCATTATTAGTAAAAAAATTTTTTATAAAAATGCCATAAAACTACCCCCTATTTTGTAGATGCTATACATTTTGCGGAAACCAATCAATAAACGTTTATTGCAGGGTTTTTTCAACCAAAAATATGTAGAAGAATACATATCGGCTTAAACTGAGGGAAAAACGTTTTTTATATATATTTTTGGGGGCTATTTAGTATAGCAAAAAGTAAAAAATATTGAATTTTTTTCAAAGTTGTCGTTCTATTTTTGTTTATAGCACAAAAAATAAAAACCGCAGAGGTGATCAAATACCACCAAAAGAAAGCTCTAGTTGTGGGAAAAAGGACATCAATTTTGTTTGAGAGCCACGTCGCACAACCGTGCAATTGTCAAGCGACGCAGTGCCGAATCGCAAATCGTGGCCTGGTTTTTGGCCAGCGAAATGGTCCGTGTTACTAAGCCCACAACAGTAAAAACAGTCTGTAAATGCAGTAAAGCATGCTTGTTATACTCACTGTGGCACCTAAGGGGTTAATTCTGTGCATTGTGTAAAAAGGCTGGTTGATCCTGTATGCACAGATCCTCATCTTCTTTCACTGACTCCAGAACAGGTCCAGATAAGACAGAGTCTTTGGAGTCCGGCTGCACATGCTCAGTTTGGTGTGTATTGCTAGAGGTTTTTTTGTCTCAGGAGAGTGCATGTGATTAGCACAGAGCCAATCAGCACTGTCCGGACAGAGGGTCAGGGGCCCTGGATCCTGCTAGGACAGCTGAGTGCAGTATAAAAACTCCTCCTATAAGCTTTACCAGGAACTGATAGAAGCCACAAAATTGCTATATATTGCTGATGTTAAAAGATACTTAACAGTTTATATTTACTAAAATAATTTTACTTCATAATTGTATTTCCATGTTCTGTGTATTACAAGTTGTAAATGGATTGGGAAAATATCGCGCTGCTTTGGGTAAATAAAGTGAGCAGCTAAACACAGCTAATAGAAAACGATAAGCAAAAAATGTGGATAAAAAAATGTGTAGCGCTAAGTAAATAGAATATAAATAAATATATCTATGTGCTGAAAAATGTATGTGATTGGAAGATGTGATCATAGAAAAAATATTTTGTGAAAAAATATCCAACTATACACAATAACAAAATGACCAATAACCAGTGAACGAAATTAGGTAGTCACAAGTGTGAGAAATGAAATGTCCTGAACAAAAAAAATTGCAATCAATGTCCAAATCCAAAGGCTATAAGTGCTCAATGTGAACAAGTGATGTCCTCTATGCGAACTCTTGTATGGTGATATAAGAAAAAAGGAAGAAGACCTTCACCCAATAAAGCATGGAGGCTTACCGAATCAAGTGGACTCTACTAGCTATACAGACTAGAGAGTCACATAAGCTTTGGAACATCCAGCGTGGATCGAAGCCTCGTAGAACTGCCGGTGACAGGGATGTACGTCAGTATTGTAATCCGGAAGGGAGACTTCTGTTATCCAGGGCTTGATGCTCAGTAGGTATACGTTGAGAATGGTGTGCAGGAGAAAAGAAGGAGCAATAGTGTGATATCGTCACGGTATTAAAAGATTTAATAAGTAATAAACTTACATGAATCAGGATAAAAAAAGCGCGCTTGCAGTCATAATGTGGCGACAGTAGAATCTTCCCTGACGCGTTTCGTGTACAAACACGTTGTCAAAGGGTAACAGACCACCATAGCCACTTGAATATAAATACACAATAAGTGGTCCCTTAATGAGAGTCACACTCACCTCACATGCAAACATCATTGATTGGTTCACTTCCGGGATAGGCCAAAATGGCGTCTGGGCTTGAGTTCCAAGCCTCATTATGAGTGTTTAGTAATGGCATACAGAACTAAAAGTATCTTGGATCATAAGCCACTCACCCGTCCAATTGAGGTTAAAAAATAGTAATAATAAAGAAACACAAAGTCTACATAATGAGCCTGAGTGTTAATAATATATAAACACAGAGTATACCCAGATAACAGCCGCATATAGGCAGCTCTTCTAAGTGAATCCCTCAATAAAGATGGCGTTGGAAGACCTCATACATCACAAGTAGGGGACCCATAGATAGATCTATATGGGGCCTCGTTATGATGTAACGTCGTGCGACGTGTATAGCGCGGTGACGCGCATGGCCGTAGGCGGGCCATCCACGTACCAACGCGGGTCACGAGACGCACTAAAACTGGGGTGCCGGACGCGGACGGCGTAGTGAAGAACCACACTCACCCAATCAGACGGCGCGCACGTGAGTCACAGCCACTGTGCGTTCAATGATTGGACAACGCGCCCCTCACATATTTTACACCGTGCGCGTCACGATGAACGCTGCAAAGAACACGTGGTACGCTGCATCACATGCGCTCCACATATCATGTGATGCGCTCCATCGTATGCGTTCCACCTGTCACGTGATGCGCTCCATCACATGCGCTCGTCAGGGTCCACGTCAGGGTCATCCATTTAATGTGGACCCTGACGAGCGCATGTGATGGAGCGCATCACGTGACAGGTGGAACGCATACGATGGAGCGCATCACATGATATGTGGAGCGCATGTGATGCAGCGTACCACGTGTTCTTTGCAGCGTTCATCGTGACGCGCACGGTGTAAAATATGTGAGGGGCGCGTTGTCCAATCATTGAACGCACAGTGGCTGTGACTCACGTGCGCGCCGTCTGATTGGGTGAGTGTGGTTCTTCACTACGCCGTCCGCGTCCGGCACCCCAGTTTTAGTGCGTCTCGTGACCCGCGTTGGTACGTGGATGGCCCGCCTACGGCCATGCGCGTCACCGCGCTATACACGTCGCACGACGTTACATCATAACGAGGCCCCATATAGATCTATCTATGGGTCCCCTACTTGTGATGTATGAGGTCTTCCAACGCCATCTTTATTGAGGGATTCACTCAGAAGAGCTGCCTATATGCGGCTGTTATCTGGGTATACTCTGTGTTTATATATTATTAACACTCAGGCTCATTATGTAGACTTTGTGTTTCTTTATTATTACTATTTTTTAACCTCAATTGGACGGGTGAGTGGCTTATGATCCAAGATACTTTTAGTTCTGTATGCCATTACTAAACACTCATAATGAGGCTTGGAACTCAAGCCAGACGCCATTTTGGCCTATCCCGGAAGTGAACCAATCAATGATGTTTGCATGTGAGGTGAGTGTGACTCTCATTAAGGGACCACTTATTGTGTATTTATATTCAAGTGGCTATGGTGGTCTGTTACCCTTTGACAACGTGTTTGTACACGAAACGCGTCAGGGAAGATTCTACTGTCGCCACATTATGACTGCAAGCGCGCTTTTTTTATCCTGATTCATGTAAGTTTATTACTTATTAAATCTTTTAATACCGTGACGGTATCACACTATTGCTCCTTCTTTTCTCCTGCACACCATTCTCAACGTATACCTACTGAGCATCAAGCCCTGGATAACAGAAGTCTCCCTTCCGGATTACAATACTGACGTACATCCCTGTCACCGGCAGTTCTACGAGGCTTCGATCCACGCTGGATGTTCCAAAGCTTATGTGACTCTCTAGTCTGTATAGCTAGTAGAGTCCACTTGATTCGGTAAGCCTCCATGCTTTATTGGGTGAAGGTCTTCTTCCTTTTTTCTTATATCACCATACAAGAGTTCGCATAGAGGACATCACTTGTTCACATTGAGCACTTATAGCCTTTGGATTTGGACATTGATTGCAATTTTTTTTGTTCAGGACATTTCATTTCTCACACTTGTGACTACCTAATTTCGTTCACTGGTTATTGGTCATTTTGTTATTGTGTATAGTTGGATATTTTTTCACAAAATATTTTTTCTATGATCACATCTTCCAATCACATACATTTTTCAGCACATAGATATATTTATTTATATTCTATTTACTTAGCGCTACACATTTTTTTATCCACATGTTCTGTGTATTGTGAGAGACCAGATATAATAAATGCAGGGTCTTGGGTTTGGTAACACTTTAAATAAGTATTATTCTATTCTATAAACGAGTACATGATTATTTATATTTTTCATTGGGAATAGAAAGATTGTTTCCTTGATTACCTGACATGTAGATTTGGTTCATAACTATGATGTATCCTGTATGCATTGCATGGCATTAAACTGTATAAACACCCCAGAGGGGGTGATTTTGACAAGCAAGCAACAAACCTTTTTAATTGTATCAAACTAGTATAGGTTTACTGTATATGATAGCTGAATATGGCTTTTTTATTGTTACGCTAAAGTTTTCAAAAAGTAAAATCCAATATTAACAGTTGAAGCATAAACATAACATAAAGAAAGCAATACGATTTTGTTAGGTAGATTTGAAGGTAACAAGACAATGTTGTTTAGATATAAATATATTATTGACAAGTGAGGTTGAGATAGCCAGAAGTTTATATACAGTTTTATGTTATATTTATAAAGTTTGAAACTGTTTGTTATGCATTTATTGTAATTTACTTGTTTTTTCTTTTAGAGGCATTTGCCACTTGATGTTTGGCACCGGAGCCTATCGATGATACCTGATGTGTGTAGGATATGAGGTTTCCCCTCCTACCATGGCCAGTGTGGGCGGCCTTGTGTGCATGCTCTGCTCGAACTGAATTTCTAGCATACGAACCTCCGGACCCCAGTAATGACGGATGCTAATTCTGTCATGACGTCATAAGATGGTGGCTGATGATCTGGCCCGCAAGCACTTGGAGCCACCATATTTGTACACTTTTGACATTTGGCGTTTTCTTTGGTGGAAATTTCGCAGACATTTTGGGGACTATACAAGGGCCATTGTAATCCCCATGGATATTGGCGCACTCTGGATGACACCTTTGGTGTGTTACAGAGATTGATAAACCTTTCGGAATCTCAGACTGTTGTCCCTAATGAGGTATGAGAGAAGGTCCTGGGATATTGGGAGTAACGGAGACACTACGAAGTTTAATGGAATGTGCTTGTTTGTTAAACAGAATGCTAGATATACAGTATATGGAAAGGGGTTTTACACCTCTATAGATGATTCTAAAGGCAATTTAAAATAAAAATAGCAAACAGGTTATACTTGCTCTGATTCTCCTCTTTTTGGTTCCATTCCCGACACGTTTGGCTCCTCCCCCCCTGCTGAGTGCCCCCACAGCAAGCAGCTTGTGTGTGTTTACTCCCGAGCCTGCTCTGTGTGTTCATTGACAAACAGAGCGTGGTTTGGGCCACCCCCTCTCTTCTCATTGGCAGTGATTGACAGCTGCAAGAGTCATTTTGGAGGGGGAGGAGTGGGTATATAGTTTTGACTGGTACCCGCTCCCACTTTCTGCTTAGATCACCTAGGCAATCCAAGCAGAAGTTCTCCTTCCTCACTCCCTCCCCGCAGTCCTCTGGAAAGGACTGCTCGCACATGCGCAGTGGGCAGCCAGCTGAAAGCCGCACAGACGGGTGCCCACAGTTTGAATGCCAGTGCAGGAAAACCAGGGGCTAGGGGAGAACTAGCGCGGGTAAAGATCCTTGGACAGGTAAGTGCCCATTTATTAAGGAGATTTATAGGATTATATAATATTATATTTATTATATGATTTTTAACTGCTGACTTTTGAATTTTATTTTATGGACTGAACAAAGAAATTACTTTTTTTGATCACAAGTCACATGTCATACTTACCTTAACTTTTTTTTATATATATATATATATATATATATATATATATATATATATATATATATATATATATATATATATATATATATATATATATATATATATATAAAACTTATGTAGAGTATCTCACAAAAGTAAGTACACCCCTCGCATTTTGTAAATAGTTTTTTTCGCTATAATAAATATCCCCAATTAAAAAAAATCTTCACCAGTTTAGGCTGATATGTTTTTTTCTACATATTTTTGGTAAAACAAATTGCATTAGGCATATACTGATTGGTTTGCACAAAAGTTATAGCATCTACAAACTATGGGAAAGATTTATGGCATTTTTTTTTTTTTTTACTAGTAATGGTGGTGATCTGTGCTTTTTAGCGGTACTGCGACATTGCTATGAACATGCACTGATTACTGTATAAATGTCACTGGCAGGGAAGGGGTTAACACTAGGGGCAATCAAGGGGTTAAATGTGTGTTCCCTCAGTGTGTTCTAACTGTATGGAGATTGAACTGACTAGCACCTCTTAAACGGAAACCTGTACGAGGTGTCACGCAGGGGTGCGATTCTGCCCCGTAAAAAGACGTGAGCCACTCAGGAACCAGTTAATATATACGTAGAATGCATTAGGGTAAAAAAAATTGTACCTTTAGAACCACTTTAAGGAAATGAAATATAAATCTTTTTCCAACAAACAACTTCTGTACTAAATGTATGTATCATATTTTAAGATATTTGATATAATTATGACAAGTGGGGGTATTTTCTAGTGCAGGTATATTGAATTAGGCTTCACAGAGATCCAGACAGTAAAATGTTTTTCCAGTAGAGGTTCGAATCACGCTTGATCTTTAACTGTACCTCTGCACATTGGCAAATGTGGTGGGTTTTTTGCAAGCACCAAACCACATGGTTCCACAGCACCATGTGGCTCGGTATGGCGCAATTTAAAAAAGGGTCACAGACGTATTTTTCTGCTTTTCTGCATATAAGGCAGCCAATTGAAATGAATGGGCTGCCTAAACACAGAATAAAGGACACAATGATGTGAACCTAGCCTCAAATCCTTCACATCACAATCTCGTTACTACATCAGTGTTCTCAGTCTCCTCTACACATCACAACCCTTCTCCTTTTTCTCACAACCCCCTTTCACATCAAGATCCCCCTTTATATAACAGTCCCCTACTTCACATTACAACAGTATCCTCAATCCCCGTAGAGCTGACGGAAGCAGGACCATTCTGGAAGGAGGGCCAGAGTTGCGCAGCTTTTCCTGTTAATCAGGTTGTGATTGGTTGCTAGGACTGCCCTGCATCCTTGCAACCAATCAGTTTACTGGGGCAGCTCCCACCCTCCATCCTGCATTGTGCTTCCTCCCAATGTCAGCTTTGTGAAGGTGACAGCCTTAGCAGCAGCTGAGGGGACGAGGCAGCTTCTAGATGGCGTGACCGTGATGGGTCCAGATTGGACAGTGATGGCCGTTCCAGTGGATTGTTTTTATGAACTATTTTGATACATTTTAATTGTTGTGAACATATAATAAAAGTTTTGAGATTTTACACTATAATGCTGTGTAAGTTGTCCCTCAAAAATCCTGCCAAATACATTTTTACAGATGCTATAGTCATTATGTAAGGGGTGTGGCACCTTTTCTTATTCAACACAATATAAATTACAAAGTATATAAAATACAATTTTAAGGTAAATATAAGTAAACTACACACTATTTGGTACTTTTTAATCCAAAAACACAGTCTAGAGACTGCTGACAGACTTTTTAACACATCTTTTATAAGAAAAAATGGTCTCATCTAATTAAAAGCATTTTTATAAATGTTGTGCTTCTGGGAATATTTTCATACCTGTGTAGCATAAAGCAGCCTTTTGCTTACTGCAAGGTTCGGCATTCCATTGTCCTGAATTATAAGTCTGCTTAACATACATCTCAACACAGTCTTCATCTTTAGTATCACTCAGGTTGTTAGGTTGATTTGTGGCCCAATTTTCAGCTTCTTTTGTGAGTATGTTGTTGGTACCAACCCAGGTCCAATTGCCAGTGCTTTTATTTTTCCTTATACCAATCCAGTAATTTTCTTTTTTAGATGGCAGTATGTTGTTTAGATATTCATTTTCATTTTCATTTTGAATTGCCACCATAGAAGTGTATTTTTCCGTACAATATTTATACGCATCATCATATTTCATATTGTCTTGTGAATAGTGGTAGGTCCAGCCTTGTGCACAGCATAGCAATGCAAAGCCTGCAATACATAACAGTTTGTGTTCATTTTGGTTTGTTTTTTATTTTATTTTAGTCTAGAAAAACAAGAAAGGTAAAGATTGATAGTGAGGTGGCACAAGATGGCTGTTTGGGAACAAAATGGGGCAGATTCACAGAGAATTCGATTCTCGTAGAGTATCAGAAATACACTACGCCGCCGTTTTTTACCTGGCTCTACGTGGAATTCAGGTAGATTTTGTCCAGTAAACGACGGTGGCGTAGTGTATTTCTCCCGTCGCAATCCATCTGCGCGAGTAGGGGGCGTGAAGCATTTAAAATAGGCGCGTTCCCGCGGCGATCGAACTGCGCATGCTCCGTTCGCAAATTTCCCGCCGTGCATTGCGCGAAAACACGTCGTCACGTCGTAGTAGCGTCGTTTACGTACATTCCTATTCCCGAACGAGTTACGTTAAAAAAAAAAAAAAATTTCAAATCGACGCGGGAACGACGGCCATACTTTACATGGGTTACGCACTGTTAGACCAGCAAAAAGCTCCTCTAACATTACGTAGCCAAAAAATGACGTAGGCGATTGCGAGGGACACTCGTACCTTCGTGGATCGCCGTAAAAACTAATTTGCATACCCCGATGCATGAACATGACGCGAACTCCTCCAAGCGGCCGCAAACATATCGCAGCGTAGATCCGAAGGCTTACGAAGACGTAAGCCTCTCGGATCGAAGCCCGAAGCCGCCGTATCATGGTTTGAGGATTCAAACTAGTGATACGGCGCGCGAAATTTGAAATTACTCCTGTCTAACACCAGTTAAATCTGGGCCAATGGCTTCATTATAAAAATTTACACTTGGCATATTGCAAAAATAATTCTTATGATCTACCAAAACTTATGATTTATGTTTGGAGAACCTGTGTCACAGTTCCTGGAAATCAGCATCTGTTTTGAATGGCACATTAAGCCACAAGAAATAAACATCCTCCCATGATAATTTATTGATGAACCATGATCACAAAACAATTTACTCAATGCTTGCAGTAATAATATTTTCTTGATTTGTCAATTTTATATTTTGACACAATTTACATGACATACATCAATCCGTATACTTAATCTGAGAACATGGTAAAAAAAATAGACAGACCAGAACAGGGTTGCAGGGAAGAATTCACTCAATTCACACGATGTCCGCCGACCACCCGCAATCGCTCCACAGAGAGGCAGAATGGTGATCTGCCTATGTAAACAAGGCAAGTCACCATTCTGACAGGAAAGTACACAGTGATCTTGTGTTCCTGCTAAGCAATGACACGGATCTCTGTGTTCATCCAGTGAGTCCATCCCCCACACAGTTAGCAAGCATCCCATAGGGACACACTTAACCCTTTGATCGTCCCTGGTGTTAACCTCTTCCCTGCCAGTGTCATTAGCACAGTAACAGTGCATATTTTTAGCACTGTTCATGGCAATTATGTCACTGATTCCCCAAAAAGTGTCAAAATTAGGTGTCCGATTTATACGCCACAATGTCGCAGTCCTGCTAAAAAACGCTGATCTACGCCATTACTAGTAAAAAAAATGAAAAATTGAATGCCATAAAAATATCCCATAGTTTGTAGATGCAAAAACTTTTATGCAAACCAATCAATATATGCTTATTGGGATTTGTTTTCAAAAAAATTCTGGCAGAATGTATATTGGCCTAAATTGATGAGAAAATTACATTTTTTTAAATTTTTTGGTCTTTTTTTGTTTATAGTGCCAAAAAGAAAAACTGCAGAGGTGATCAAATAGACCAAGAGAAAGCTCTATTTGTGGGGGAAAAACTTTATTTGGGCACTGCAGTTAAAGTAACACAGTGCCGTTTAGCAAAAAATGGCCTGGTAATTAAGGGAGTAAAACCTTCCGGGCTGAAGTGTTAATTTTACTTGAGTCTGTCTTGTCTCTCTCTATGTAGCTACATACTGTCCTTTGAAATGGGTATCACTGACTAACAGAGGTCAGGTATCTATACCTGAGTTTAAAAATCCATGACAATTGAAAGTTAAAAAAGAAAGATAGTATTTTATTTTTTATATTTTTTAGCATTTCATCCCTGTTATGTGTTCACTTACCATAAACAATAAGGAAAGGAGAAAATAAATATGTCATCTTTTAAAATTGGTAGTAAAATTGACAATTTTCTGAAACAAGAAAGAAAATACCAACATTTATTTACCATTCTCAAGGTACCAACTGGGAAACAATGTAAAAACTTTCAGCGAAAAAATATATCTTGACAGAATTTTTTTAGAGAAAAATTAGGCCTTTCATAAACAGAGGTCAATGATTTGTAGAGACCCACACCACATTTAGCAGAGTCAGTGAATATTACTTAAAGGGTCACTAAAGGAAAAAAAATTTTTTTGCTGAAATGACTGTTTACAGGGTATAGAGACATAGGGGCAGATTCACACAGAAATGGATTATCGTAGCGTATCAGAAATACACTACGCCGCCGTATTTTACCTGGCTCTACGTGGAATTCAGGTAGATTTTGTCCATTAAACGACGGCGGCGTAGTGTATTTCTCCCGTCGCAATCCATATAGACGAGTAGGGGGCGTGAATCATTTAAATTAGGCGCGTTCCCGCGGCGATCGATCTGCGCATGCTCCGTTCCCAAATTTCCCGCCGTGCATTGCGCGAAATCACGTCGTGACGTCATTCGTTGTTTAGGTAGCGTCGTTTACGGGCGATCCTAGTCCCGAACGAGTTACGTAAACAAAAAAAAAAATTAAATAAATTCGAAGCGGGAACGACGGCCATACTTAACATGGGCTACGTAACGTTAGAGCAGCAAAAAACTGCTCTCACATTACGTACAAAAAAATAGACGAAAGTGATTGCGACGACCACTCGTATCTTTGGGAATCGCCGTAAAAAAACATTTGCATATCCCGACGCATTAAAACGACGCGAACTCCTCCCAGCGGCCGCAAATAGATGGCAGCGTAGATCCGAAGGCTTACGAAGACGTAAGCCTCTCGGATCGAAGCCCGAAGCCGCCGTATCATGGTTTGAGGATTCAAACTAGTGATACGGCGCGCAAAATTTGAAATTACTCCTGTCTAACACCAGTTAGACAGGCGTAATTGCTTTCTGAATCTGGGCCATAATAGCTAACTGATTCATTTTAAAAATAGATAAAAATCAATCATATAATGTGCCTGCAGTTTAGTTTCACTTTTAAACTGGTTTCATGTTTCTGTGATGTTAAGAGACACACAGAACAAACAAATACAGGGCAGTGTTTTGTTTTTAAAAATGTATCTGATTGGTTCTGAGGCCGCGTACACACGAGGGGATATGTCCGCTGAAAACGGTCCGATGGACCGTTTCAGCAGACATCTCCGCTCGTGTGTATGGGCTAGCGGACAGATTTCTCCACCCGCCAGATTTCAAAGCAAGCTTTGAAATCTATCCGGTGGGAATCTGTCCGCCCGACATGTCTGCTGGTTAGTACACTTACCAGCAGACATGTCGGCTCCCACCGCCGCCGCGCCGCTGCCGAATGGATTCGGCGCATGCGCGGAAGTGTTTTACTTCCTGGTGCGGTGACGTAGCGGTGACGCGGCGGCGTCAACGTCACCGCCGCGTCATCGCCACGTCACCGCGCCGTCCGGCGGCGGGGAATTTGATCCGATGGTGTGTACACGCCATCGGATCAAACTCCCGATCGGACATATCCGATGGAAATGGTCCGCGGACCGTTTTCATCGGATATATCCGATCGTGTGTATGGGGCCTGAGGAGTTTCAGAAACACAGTAATGACAGCTTGGGCCACAGTGAAAAGCTGCCATGAGATTTTTCATAAGGAGCCAGACAAGCAGGAAGTGTGGAGATCAGAGCAGAATTACAGCAACTTCAAAGCAAAAACGGACAATGAGGACATGAAACCAAGACTGCAGTAAGGTAAAGGAAGCTATTTAGCTAAAAAATAAATTTCCTTTAGTGATCCTTTAACTGGGCCAGATTCACGTACATTGGCGCATTTTTTGACCAGCGTAGCGCACCTCCTTTACGTTAGATCGGCGCAATGTAGAGGCGCAATCACCGTATTCTCGTAGTATTTGCGCAGAAATTAGCGCCGGTGTAACGTTAATTCCGAGGCGTAAGGCGTAATTGGGAAGGACGTGGGCGTGTTACATTGAAATGAGCCGTGACCCCATGCAAATGAAGGGCCGGGTCAGGTCATCACGTGTGTCAATCTGCAGGCCCTTCCTCACTGCGAAGTTGTGTAGAATGCAACATGCACCGATGATCTGGCACACAAAGTTTGGGAAATACAACAGGGTCCCCCCAGACTTATCCAGGCATCGGAAACGTTACTTCAGGAGGCCAAAGATGCGCTCCACCACTGCACGTGTTTGGGCGTGGGCTTCATTGTATCTTTCCTCTCCTGGGGTTTGGGGGTTCCGGATAGAAGTCATGAGATGGGGTCCCAGTGCATATGCAGAGTCACTTGTAAGGGAAAAGACAGGAGGATGTTAGTCATGCATGTGCCCCTTGTGATGTGTGCATCATGGGGGGGGACAGTCATGCCTGCCACCCATGTCACTCACCAACCAGCCAGGTGTCCCCATACACCTTCTGTTCGAATTCCATTGGGATGGGGCTCTGATTGCATATGTAGCTGTCATGGCTGGATCCGGGGTGTTTGGCATGGACGTGCCATATGAGGCCTTGGGCATCGACTATCACCTGTACGTTGATGGAATGCCAATGCTTCCGATTGCGGTATATGTGCTCTGTCTCATGGGGGGGCTGGAGTGCCACATGTGTGCAATCAATGACCCCCACGGTGCGTGGGAATCTGGCAATTCTGTAGAAATCTGTCATTGCCTTCAGCCGCAGCTCCTCGGTGGTGGGTTTGATGATTTGGTTGGCCATGCGTCTGAGAATTGCAGGGATAACCTGGTGCACACATCTGCTCATGGAGGATTGTGACATCCCAGCCACCACTCCACTTGTTCTTTGAAAAGAGCCACTGGCAAGGAAATGGAGTGTTGCCAGGACCTTGACCAGTGGCTGCACTGCATGTGAGCGGTGTGTTCGGCTGGTGATGTCATCCTGCAGGGTTATGGTTAATTCCAGGATGGCATGAGGGGTGAATTTGAAGATGCGATACACCTCGGAATCACTCATGCCAAAGAGGTCTATACGGGTGCGGTATATCCTCTCCCGTGCCCTCCTCCGTGCCCTCCTCCATGCCCTCCTTATTCTTTGCTCCTCTAAAGTCATTAGTATAGCTATGAGCAAGGATGCCCCGGGCATCTTGGCATAAAGTTTGTTGTTCAGCAAGTGTGACTGCTCAGCTCCTCACTAACAGTGTTGCTTTAGCTGACATGTAGACGGTTTGTCTAATTTTATACCACCTTTTATATGGTCTAATTTTAGACAGGACGTGCAGCTGTTGCGCACAGCACGTAGCCTGCGCTGCAACAACGTTCTTTTGTGGATCCTGGAACTCCCTCATTTGCATATTTGAATAGCAAATCAATGGTGTGTCTAGCGCAGTTTTGCGCGGACGGATACGCCGGTCTATCGAAATTACGCGGGTCAAAAAAAAGTAGATTTCTTGCGTATCTCGTTTTGGGGATGTGGCGCATTGAAACGCATGCGCAAAATTAGACTTACGCCGCGCATCTCCTGTAACACCGGTGTAATCGCTCTGTGAATCTGGCCCCCTGTTTTTTTTGTTTTTTTTTTAATTATAGGATGACAAATAGATGCATATAAAAAAAACACTACTGTCTTTTTAATTATTGTGTTTTGTTCTCTTTGTACAGCAAGTGCATAGAGAAAGAGATACATTCATAGCTGGATTAGCTAGAGTTTTGTTTACCAATACATCTCATGTGATCTCAATGCCATGGCTGTCATATTGATCACATGCTCTAGTACTATGATTATTGGTTCTTGAATCATCGTTTGAGCCTGGGTGCCATGCATAAGCACTCCCTATGACAGGGTTACCGAAGTTACCATCTGCACAGTTCTCCTTTTTAACATCAATCTGATCTTGAACAGCTTTGTACCATAATGACCCAAATGCTCCCTACCTGCCCTCTTTTATCCCTGCAGTTAAAGAGACAAACATATAGGCCCGGATTCACATACATCGGCGCATCTTTATGCCGCCGTAGCGTATCTTCTTTACGCTACGCTGGCACAACGCAGCCAGCGTAGCGTAAAGAAGATACGCTACGCTGGCACAACGCAGAGAGGGAAGCATGGAATTCACAAAGCAAATGCTCCCAACCTTGTGCCGGCGTACCGTATAGTCGTAGGCGTAAGTCAGCGTAAGTCAAAGTAGGTGGAAGTGGGCTGGAAGTGGGCGTGATACATTTAAATGTAGCGTGACCCAATGCAAATGATGGGCTGAGCTTCAGACAAGTACTTAATATGAACTGCGCATGCGTCGTACCTTGGACGCATCCCAGTGCGCATGCTCACAATCATGTCGAAACAACTGGCTAAGATACATCGCATCACTGCCTACGGTGTGAACGTGACCTACGCCCAGCCCTATTCACGTACTACGTAAACGACGTAAAATACAACAGCTGTGTTCCCTGATCCATAGCTTTGCATGAGTTGCGTCTCCTATATGGGGAATAACTTTACGCCGGACGTAAACTTTACGCAAATCGCTTAAAACATGCGCCAGGCGCAAGTAAGTTCGTTATTCGGCGTATCTCCCTCATTTGCATATTTGCATGGAAAATCAATGGGAGTGCCAAATGTCTCCAGCGTAACTATGCGCCCACTATACGCCGCGTAGGCAAGTTACGTCGGTCAGGTGAAGTCAGTTTTTAGGCGTATCTTAGTTCTGTGGGCACGGCGCACAGATACGACGGCGCATGTTTACACTTACACTGCTTATATTGAGATACGTCGGCATAAGTGCTTTGTGAATCCGGGCCATAGTTTTTATGGGCATTTATTTGGCATAGCCTTCATATGCATTTTTTGGAATAGCTTGGCTTCCATATGCAGCATTTTTAGTGTATCAGTTAACCATTTTACCGTTGTAAAAGAGAAAAAAATTCCTTAAATAGCTTCCTTTACCTTATTGCAGTCATCCTTCACTTACCTAATCCTTCAATTTTGCTTTTAAATGTCCTTATTTCTTCTGTGAAATCCTCACTTCCTGTTCTTCTGTCTGTAACTCCACACAGTAGTGCAAGGCTTTCTCCCTGTTGTGGAGAAAGCCTCTTGAGGGGGGGAGGGGGCGAGCATTCAGCACGCTCCTTCAGACACAGGTGATCACAATGCAAACACACTTGCCGGTTCAGCAAGCCTTTCCTAATGCTGTTACAGGACAAGTGTGAAAAGTACATCTACACTGATAATTAGGGTAGTGATCATCAGTGTCCTGATTATCAGAGGATCCCATATGTAAATTGTCTGCCTACAGGTAGTCTGTGGTCCACCAAAAATAATAAGCTTCTAAGTTTTAACTTTTCTTTGAAACAGCATATTGATTTGTATGGTTGCAGACATAGGCTTGCACGGGGGGGGGGGGGGAGTGCCTGGGCACACCCTAATCAACCCATGCACTAGCGCCATCCAGTGTACAGAAGTGTGTGGGACAAATAGGACCCAAGGGAAGGTGGACCCACTACACCCACGCACTACACACCCAGAGTAATCCAAAAATTGTGTGTAATCCTCCACCATCCAAAATTCTCATTTACCAGATAACTATCAATTAGGGTAGTCCCGATACCACTTTTTTAGGACCGAGTACAAGTACCGATACTTTTTTCAAGTACTCGCTAATACCGAATACCGATACTTTTTTTAAAATGTGTCCACAAATGCAGCCATGTCCCCCCACAAATGCAGCCATGTCCCCCCACAAATGCAGCCATGTCCCCCACAGATGCAGCCATGTCCCCCACATATGCAACCATGTCCCCCACATATGCAGCCATGTCCCCCACATATGCAGCCATGTCCCCCACATATGCAGCCATGTCCCCCCACATATGCAGCCATGTCCCCCCACATATGCAGCCATGTCCCCCCACATATGCAGCCATGTCCCCCCATAGATGCAGCTATGTCCCCCATACCGTATATGCAGCCTCAGCCTCAGTCGCCGCCGCCTAGTTTATCAGCGCGGGAAAATCACAGCTTTCATTTAAATAGCAAATGCTCAGTATCGGTCTCGATACCGATACTGGTATGGGGACAACCCTACTATCAATTATAAACGGGATCATCCAATCCACCAGGGGTCCTGTATCCAATATTATGATCTCCCCTTTCACTCAGTCATGTAAGAAAACATCATCATTGCACAATATATTTATTCAATATAAAAAAAAAAAACAGTTTAATGATGCCAACTCACATATAAAAGGTGGGTTCGCAAAATGGTGACACTTTGGGCCCAATTTAGATATATTCACTTAGGGGTGTGCTCACTTTTGTTGCCAGAAGCTTAGACATGAATTATTTTGAGGGAACAGGAAATTTACACTGTTATACAAACTGTATACTCACTACTTTACATTGTAGCAAAGTTTAATTTCTTCAGTGTTGTCACAAAAGATATAATAACATATTTATAAAAATGTGAGGAGTGTACTCACTTTTGCTGTATATAAATGACAAAACAGAGCTCTTACTTCCCCATGGTTATTATGTTAATTTGTTAACCTCTTCTGATGTGATATACTCTATTCTATCACAAGAAATATTTCAAATTGAAAGATTTAAATTTCCATAATTGTGATTAACCTTTTACCTACATTAATATTGGTGTAATTCCCTTGTAATGATGATGATAATCCCTTATGAGTCAATGAAAAAGCAGAGATAGGGCGGCTTTACAACAAAACTCCCTAAAATATATTATACATAATTTACCCATTCCTACTTAAACTGATATTACCCAGTAGTTCAATTCCAACCCATTCTACAGTATATGCCTTCCCATGTTTAGAAAATTTACAATCGCTAAAAACCTCTGCTTGCTATATGCACCTACAATGGTTCATAAACAACAAAAAATATATATAGATAAGAAATAAATGAACTCCAAAAAAACATATAAAAAACTACGAGAAAAAATGTATAAAATAAAAAATAAAATAAATAAATAAAAATTAAAAATATAAGAAATAAAAATTTTAATTTTTAATTTTTTTATTTAATTTAAAAAGTATCTATGTAACAATTTATATCTAAATCTAAATAAATCCATACGGTGTGTTTTTCTTTGATTGTTCTCGTATTGTCTGTTCCCTGGGGACCCGAACCTCTTCCCTTTTCTAATACACAGGAAAATTAGGCCAGACCCCAAAAAGGCTGCACGCTTGCCCAGAAAAAGTGGCAAAACATTAACCCCATATCTCTGCTTGGGCAGCTGAGCTAAACACAGCAGGCAACTTGCCTACGTATATACAGTATATAAGGGTTTCTTAATATAATATATAATATAATTTATTATATAGACATACTTCATATAAAAATATATGATTTATACAACTATATACTACATCTTGAATATAGATCATAAGCATACTGTATATTATAAGACAGTATTGTTTAGAGCAGGGATCCTCAAACTACGGCCCTCCAGCTGTGGTAGAACTACACATCCCATGAGGCATTGTAACACACTGACATTCACAGACATAACTAGGCATGATGGGAATTGTAGTTCCTGAACAACTGGAGGGCCGTAGTTTGAAGACCCATGGTTTAGAGCAACCAAGGCTCTTGTATACAGATTCTTTGGTATGACACAGGAGCATTGCAATAAACATGCACAGAATACTCCATTATTGCAAGTACACTATAAAAACGTAAATTTTGTTGTGGATTAGCAACTTTAATAATGAACAGTGCATCCAAGAATAAATCACAAAAAAACCATAACAGCCATTCCTATATAAATTGCTGAATTTGTGTTTTAGTAATCATTTTAATTGAGTTTGCCATCTTTGTTAACATAGGGCAAATAATAACACTTTCAACAGCAATAATCCCTCAAAAGCCAATAAAAACATTTTATCTCTACAGTACTGTATAGGGATAATAGTGATCCTTACTGATCCATGTCATTGTATATATTAGTTATGATAATATTAATATGGTTTATATATTGTATTCTCCGTATTCGTCCAAATTGAGCTAAAATGGCGACTAGAGCTTGTGTGGTAAACAACTTACATAACAGCATAGGTTGAAGTAAACAACTCAAAGAGGACTTTCCTGGCAATTTGGCAATTTGATTACTTGCCACTAGTATGTTTACCATAAGAACCCTACAGTATATAAAGTGACACCCTGATACGTGTCTCGAGTCTAGAGCATACATTGGGAGGCCTTGTAAAGTGTGTGCTCTCTGTAATTACATAAAAAATCAATCTAATTTGGAACTTTATCTCGTCTAGAGGTTATTTTACAGATAACAATTTTACGCAGTACTTTGCACAATCCTAATCCCATTATGTCAACACACACACATAGCTAATATGCACCTAAAAAAGTTCTATCTAGTGACACATGCTATCCTATTCAGGTACAATAGCTGCATTATGATAACCAACTCCTGTTATAAGGATCTGTATTTTTACTAAAGTAGCACATTTACTGCACTTCATTTCCCAGACATCCATAAACTAAAGAGTATCTATCCTGAATATTGAAGCAAACAAAATAAGGTATTATCCTTTCAAAATGATATACTTACTACTTTATATGTATAAACCTTTGAATGGGCAATAAATATTTCAGAATCAGGACCCCATCTCCTCTCTTCTATTTCCTGAAAATGTAACGTTCAGTACTGAGCCAGGTTTCTTTTATACACACTGCAGACTAGGAAGGACAAACCAACAAACCAGCTACTTTCATTTACATACAATACAAGGGTATTCTTCTGAATAGAAACTACCAGTTGATGAATTCCCCAAAAACGTTCCGTACGATAAAGTAGTTTGTTAATGAATCTGTTTTCTAAACCGTGCTTTGCAAATCGGAGGTATAATGGTAAATAAGAATATAACAATTATTATATTTACTAAATCTAAAAATGAAAGATAAAAATTGACTTATATGTTTACTTCATGTGATTGCAATTATATATCATATTAACATAATACTTTTATGTTGGTAATAGAGTGTGATTACAGATGTAAGGTAATGTTCAGTTATATTTTAGGCCAGAGTTACACCTTTGTATTGTGTTAACCAACACTAAGGCAGCGTACACACGATCGGTCCATCCGATGAGAATGGTCCGATGGACCTTTTTTATCGGTTCACCTCTAAAGTGGCCTGATGGTCTGATGCGGGTACACACCATCAGTTCAAAATCCGATCGGATCAAAACGCGGACACGTAAACCACGTACGACGTCACTATAAAGGGTAAGGCCAAGCCTTCAGCGCCGCCCTTGAGTCCGCTTTTGCTAATGTTAGGTTTGGTTAGAGCCGATTCGCGCTTTCAGTCTCCGTGCTTTTACAGGTCGTATTCTCGGGTTCAGTGTGTGTGCTTGTGGGTTCGTATTTGGCATTCAGTGCTGGCTTTCGGGTCGTTTCTGCTTTGCAGTGGCATCCTGTCCGCTCATATCTGTTTGCAGTGCGTTCTTTACAGGTATTGCTGGATTTGGGGGTGCTTTCTGTTTTAAGTGCATTCTGACTGACCAGCTGACTGGTTTGAAGCCATAGTGGAGCAGCGTGACTTTGTTCGAGTTCGTGCTGCGTATAGGCTGTCTTCTGCAGTTCATACTCACTCAATGACTTTGGCCAGGAAGAGGGAGAGGAGGAGTTCCTGAGCCAAGAATTGGTTACGCCAGCATGACCAATTCTCTCATATGCATCTGCTTAGGGAAATCCAGGAGAATAATCCTGATGACTTCAGGAACTTTCTCTGTATGACGGACCCCGTTTTCCACCATCTATTGGATCTTCTGTCCCCCTATCACACGAGGCATATGAAAAAGGGGAAATTGGGACTTTGAATGAGGCTGTAGACATGGTGTGGGTTACAAATGAGAGTACATATTTATTAATCATAAAATTGCATAACATGTCTCAGAAACAGAAAACACATAGAAGAAACAAACATTACAGGTATATGTCATTTCATAATGCTAACACACTCATAAATGATGTGCATGTGCAAAAACAGCAATGAGAGTACAACAGTGCATACCCTGACGCCACCTAGTGGTCTGAATTGATCGATGAGTACATTTCATGAATTAAAATATGTGCAGATATCAGATTAGCAGCAATAGCGAAGAAGGTAAAAGTTGTAGTACCAAGCAGATCCAACTCGGGTTGAAAATGATATTCATCAATTAGAATGCTTCAGTGAGGACATATATCCGCATCTCTAGTGCCCGACGTGTCAGTGACACTCATCAGGGGCTGATGCTTGGGATATCTAAAAGATAAGTGATGTAGGGTATAATTACTAAATCTGGTTGATAATAAAACCAAGAAGGGATGTAAAAAATTGTAAAAAAGTTAATCTTGAGTACTTACATGAAATACAGGGAGTGGACATGGTAAGTATGGAGCTGAGGCCAAAGAAATGTCCCCAATGGGAGCTGAGGTGATGTCTAGTCGCCCACCGGCAGGACACGCCGAGGAAACCCCCCACAGACATATATATATATATATATATCACAAGGCAGGACACTGTGATGCGCCAAGCCATCACGGCCGAGTAGAGGCTTATTGCCACGTTGCAGTACCTGGCGACTGGGAGGAGCCTGCAGGACCTCAAGTTCTTGACAGGCATCTCTCCCCAGGAGCTTGGGATCATCATACTGGAGACGTGTTCTGCCATCATACAAGTGATGCAGGAGGAGTATATTAAGATAAGTTTCCTCCTTTAACATCACAATCTATGTCTTTAGTGTATGCTAATGTCTTGTATTTCTTGCATTTTTCCCTATTTACCATGATTGTAATATGCCGTGTGTGAATGTTCCCTTTTGTCCCCATGCATGTTGTAAGCTTACCATGCTCTTTTTGTTGGCCTACATGCATATTTCCCTTCACTAACCTGTCCAGCATGCTATCCTAGGGCCAAACACACCTAAGCTAGTATTTTTTAAACCTGATTTTTGTCTGCTCCATTGTAGTTCTGCCCCCCCCCCCCTAAAAATGTTTATTGCCCCATCAAAGGGGTGAAGAGTTTGATGAGTGGGCCTATATTTTTGGCCATGAAATATTCACTCCAATAATAAATGTTATACTGATGTTGCGCAAGGATGATTTTTGTATTGTGATTGCACTGTTTATGTGCCAAAGTACACATTTTTTTTGTGTCCCCACAGTTTCCCTCCACGCCACAGGAATGGCAGACTGTGGCATCCCAATTTGCCCAGCGGTGTGACTTTGCAAACTGCGGAGGGCAATAGATGGTAAACACATCCGCATAGTGCCCCACCCCGCTCAGGGTCATACTCAGGGGCACAGTAAGAATTTTTGTATGTGGATGTGGGGAAGAACGGCCGGCTGTCTGATGGGGGAGTGTTCGCGCGGACGGAGTTTGCCAAGCATCTACAATCTGGTGGTCTGGAACTGCCACGGGATAAAGACAATTTGGAGGGACTTCCGTTTGTTTTTCTCGTGCATGAAGCTTTCGGGCTTGGACCTCAGCTCATGCGGCCTTTTCCCCAGAGGACCCTCACCCCGGAGAGGAGGGTTTTCAATTTTCGGCTGGCCAGAGCCCGGAGGGTAGTCGAGAATGCCTTTGGGATACTCGCCAGCCGGTTCCACCTGTTCCAGACAGCGATACACCTGGCGGAATATAAATTGAACACTGTTGTATTTGCCTGTTGCATTTTGCACAATTTTTTACACAGGCACTCCCAGTCGTATCTAGCCAACATTGGTGCTTTGGCAGCACTACCCTCAGATACCTTTCCTGGCCTGGACACTGGTCGCGCTGTCTTGGCCCCCCAATCTGCTCGTGAGGCACGCAACAAATATGTTGAGTACTTCATGGGATGGGGGGCCATTGCTATGCCAGATCATATTTCTTTCTAATTCGGCCCCCAAAAGAAAGAAATATTAAAAGTAATAATAAATAATTAGACCATTAAACTTTATACAGTTGTTTGTCATTATTGCTTTGTTTTCTTTTATCTGTCTCCCTGGTGCCAAATTTAGTTCTCATGTTTTAGTAAATAACCACAATTGCACAGTAGTCACTCATCTACAAACTGCTAATGAGCATAGAAAGAAGAAGCCACTCCATTTGTTTATTTTTGTGGTGTTTTTATTCTGTGCTCAACTTTTGCACTTTTTTCTTTTTCGAGTAAAAAAATACAATATTTTTTTTAAGCACAACTTGTGCGTTCTTATTTATTTTTGGTAATTAAAATATTTATTGGTCTTATATGTTGTACAAAAAACATGTTTTTTTACAAAAACAAAATATCTCCTAACAATGGAACTTACAAAGTTCAACCTTATTCAAAACACATGTGATGGGGTGATGTCATCCCGGACCAAGCCCAAATTTGAGGATGCACACATTTTGAGTAGCCAAATGGGGATTTCTCTCCTGATACCATGACAAATGTCAACATGTGCTATCTGCCATCATGGGTGATCAATGGATGTGTTTTGAGGGTGCAAACCCTTCCTCTCACCTACTTGAGTAGCGAGGAAGGGGTTTCACCCACAAAGCACAGACAATCGATATCCTGTGATGGCAGATAGCACATGTTGATACACTGTCTGCATCTTCAAAATTTGGCCTGGGGATTCTACAATACAAATGGTTGTTTAAAACATAAACATTAAAACGGGTTTGGGGGGGGTTAATCTTTTATACGGCCCACCATGTCAATGATGTTCTTAAAATTTAGCTCAATGACATTCATCCTATTCCTCATAATATCCATTAAAGTACTGAATTCCATAATTTGTTGGATGACGATTTGGGCACTTGCACTGGAGAAAGGTGTCCTATCAGATGATGTCAACAAAAAGAAAAAAAGGGATTTTTAATAAGGTGCAGGCCTACCTACATTTCTTTTTCCCTGTGAAGCTGGGGTGACACTAACCTGTTGTGCTGATAATCTCCACCAACTCCTTCTTCCACAACTCCTTCTTCCACAACTCCTTCTTCCACTACTCCTTCTTCCACCTCTCTTTCTTCCTCCTCAATTTCTTCCACCACTCCTTCCTCCTCCTCAATTTCTTCCACCTATCTTCCTTCCTCCTCAATTTCTTCCACCACTCCTTCTTCCACATCCTACTCCTCCACATGCTGAGGTTTTTTTTTTTTGGTCTGGGCCTCCTTGCCTCCTCCGAATGGTGTCCTCTTCTTTCCCCTAATAACATGAAACAAAAGGTATACCCAGCACACAGATATTGGAGGGCAGAAATAGAAAACATTGCTTAGAAGTGGGGTACAATTGTCTGTTTGTGCTCAATTCTCAAAACATAACCTTTGTTTTTCTGACTTATCCCAAGCTGTGATACTGCCGCTTTTTGGCAAAGTGACACACATTGATGCCCCCCAAAAACAATATTTGTGGGAGACCCTACAGAAAAATGTTAGTTATGGGGGACACACAGGTGCTCTTGAGTCCAGATGTGAAAACAGCTGCTTATTAACACTGTGTGAATGAATACTGTTTGCCTTTCACATTCTAGTAAGGTTGAACAAACACATCAGCTTGTCAACAATGTTTATAAACGTTGGTTTACACCAAATAGGCATGGCCAGGTGTGCTTTTCTTGGAACAACGGAAGAACATCGAATTTGTGAGGAACGATGTGGTGGAACGATGTTTACTACAAACGGGAAAATACTTCATATTGCCAAATTCGAGCAAAAAAATTGCCCATGTTCAAAAGTACAACCAGGCCAAAGAAGCAGATGGAGAAAAACATGCCCACAAATTATAAAGACAATTGCAAAAAAACATGAAAGTTACCTACGTTTATCAATAATTCTCTTGATCCTCCTATACTGCATTGGCTCATGCAATTTCAAGTCCGACCAATGTTTTCGGAGCTGCTCCTTTGACCTGGTGATCCCAAATATGTCATAAAGTCTCCTCGCCACCTTGTCCATTATTTTGGCCTTCCTCCGATTAGGGGTGTTGTATGGGCCATGATCTCCACCATCTCTTATTTGTCGCTTTGTAGCGTCTGGGCCTGGATCGTGGCATTCCCGCCCCAGCCTTTCCTCGTTGCGAAAGGGTAAATTACGCTCATGTGACACCGCCATATTTTCGTTTCACAATGATTAGGGGCGTGGAAAAGAGGAAAGGGTCCGTCATGGGCGGACAAAGAGAGTGACGTTTCATGCATGCCCGGGTTATATAAGGAGAACAACGTGATTACGTTAGTTACGCCGAGTCTGCTCGAGCGTAAGTGAGGAACGGCAGAAACTAAGGTAAATTTCAAAATGGGCCCAGCAGAGGCCTAGAGACTTGAGTCATGCAATTTCGCTCTCCATCTGCTCGGAGACATCTCAAAATATTTATGTGAGACTGCTCTACCTCTTTATTTTATTGTGTATCAGATCAGGCAACCATTGTGGTTGTTGAACAGAGGTAATTAGGCAGTGTATTATCTCATCAATGCTGAGGGGCATGATATCTACACATGAATAGTGCCTTGATGAATGCTAGCATTACTTTTGCATGTTTTTATGCCACGTATTTAGTGAAATGGAAACAAAAAGTTTCTGCAGGTAAAATCCTCTTTTTCAACAACAATGGGGCAGAGCTGGGCAGCATTTTAGCAACAGGAGACACTGTGTTTGAAGCTCAAAATATTGTGCACATATTCTGACAATGTCAAAGCTGAGCCTAGTGTTTATAATTTTTGTTTTGGTATTCTAGAAAAACATTTTGGACGTAAAAAATTGAACAATTGAATGTTCCCGCCAACCTCATGCACATCATAGAAAAATATCGAGAACTGCCCTGCCTTTGGGATTCAAGGCACCCAGCTTATCACAAGGCCAATATCAGAACGGCAACACTTGAGCAATTTGCAACATACATGCAGGATTCTGGAGTGCACATCCACCATGATTAAGGAGAAAATTAACAACCTCAGGGGCACATACAGGAAGACCTACAAGAACTTGCATAAACAGAGGTCAGGAGCAGCAGCACATGATCCAAAGGAGCCCAGGCTGTGGTACTACAAGGAGCTCAGCTTTTTGGAGGATCAAATGGAGGGCTGGGAAACACTTTCGAGTCTTCCTTCCACCCTTCCTTCCACGCTTCCCTCCAGCGGAATTTCCACAGTTCCCCACACCCCTGAAAAGTCCGCCCAGGAGCTGGCTGGCACAGAGGAGCCAGATCTGGTGATTTTTAGTGAGGTATAGTAGCTTACAACATATTTATTGGCTGCTAATTATTGTTGGTTTATTGAGATGTATTTGTAACCAAAAAGGAAAGCTTGGAAACATAAACACAAGTCGTGGGCAGAAAGAATTGTGTCAGGGATGCCAACTGCAGGGGTCAGAATGAGAGTCTGTTCAATTTAAATTAAGAAAAAAGAAAACAGTCAAGAGCATGAAAATGTGTGTGATTGATTGTGCAAAATATTACAACATGTGTCTTTTTTCTACACAGGAAGAGACCAGCCAGGAGGCGCCAGCTCCCGAAGATGTCAGCCAGGCGGAAGGGGTGAGTGGCAGCCAGGAGGAGGCTGGGCCGAGTGGAGGTCAGCAGGTGCCCAGGCTCTCCCAGGTGCCTTTCCTCCAGATGCGCCGACCAGCCCAAAGAAGGTGCTGGAGGCACTTAGAGGAGGAGAGCCTGGAGGTGATCAGGGAGGCAGCCCAGATCATAAGGGCCCCCCTAAACCCAACAGAGAGCTTCAGTTCTTCACTCCCCAATGACCTACAGGAAGTGGGGAAGGAACAAAGGGGCCTGGCGAAAGACGTGATCAACAAGGTCATGTGGTGGGCGATAAGGAGCCTGCTGACAAGGGACACTGATTTAAGTGACCCGGCCCGGCCTGCTCCTCACCTTCTTCCTCCTGCTGCCACATCATCACCACCTGCAAGGGGCCGTGGACGGGGTCGTGGAAGTTCCGCTGAAAGGCAGCCTGGAAAGAAGGCTGTAAGGAAGACAAGAAAGTGATTCCCTGCCTTCCAGCTGATTTGGCCACAAACTGAGCTTGTTGTAGTACCACAGCTTGGGTTCCTTTATGTCATCTGCTGCTGCTTCTCATTTCTGTTTTTTGGCAAACACATTGTGACTCCTGAGGTTGTTAATTTTGTTCTTGATCATGGTGGAATGTGCCTTTGGTATCCAAGTCTGCATGTATTTTGTGAACTGCTCAAGTGTTGCTTGTTATAATTTTTTGGGGCCAGAATAAATGGCAATTTCATTTACGTTCAAACCTTGTCTATTGTGTTTTTATGGTGAATCCATCAAACATTTCCAAAATACAATGTGTCACTTACAAAGGACACAACCTCCTTGAGGGGGGAAACATTTAGTGTGATATCTTGACAACAAAAAAAGAAAGAATCTCCATAAAAAAAAATGTCCACCATAAATTAAAAAAAATAAAACATTTCACAAAAAAAAAAATTGTTGTGATAACTTGCAATAAATAAATAAAAAATATACATGTGGAGTACAAAAAAATATTTTAGACATCTGGCTTGTGAAAAAAACAAAAAAATGAGTAAACAAGCAAAAAAGAAAAAAATATCAGTATGGGAAAACTCTGTCTACATAGCATCAGCAAAAGAACGTGTTGATTCTAGCAATAGAACGAAGAAAAAAATGCGCTGCAATAAACGAGACACAAATTTTTAAAATGTCGAATGTGCCATGTCAAAAACAAACGCGAGTTTAACAAGAACGAGCGCTTCCATCCCCTCATTTAGTCTAAGCATGCGTGGGTTTTGGAACCGATGGTCATGCGTACTAACGATTGGGTTGGACTTATCGGTCTGCGGCCCATCGGGTCGATTTTAAAGTAAGTTTTAAAACTTTGGTCTGAAGGACGACAGACCGATGGGCCATACACACGGTCGGTTTGGAACGATGAAACTGGACTTCAGTCCATTTTCATCGGGTTGGACCGATCGTGTGTATGCGGCCTAAGAGGTATTTTACCGCAGATCTACCGTAGATACCACTTTATAAATGAAGCTCTGACCATGTCTGCTAGGCCGTACACACGATCGGATATGTCCGCTGAAACTGGTCTGATCGTGTGTACGCGACCTTACATAGCAATTGCTTTGCTAAACAATTATTTAAAAATGTAAACTTAACTCTATGGTTACAGAAGATCCTACCAAGGATAATAGAACCAGATCAAACTGATTTTATGGCCCACAAAGCCACTGATATCAACCTCTGTTGGCTGTTTACTAACATCCACGTGGAGCACCTAAATGTAGGATCTAGGGTAGTGGCCTTCCTGGACATTGAAAAGGCCTTTAACCACTTTAAGGCACCTTTCACACGGTCAGACCGTTCAGGTCCGCCTGTCAGTTTTGTCGGCGGACCTCAACGGCCGCTCCATGCAAGCCTATGGAGCGTCGGATGTCAGCTGTGACATGTCCACTGACATCCGACCCAATCCGAGCCACTAAAATCAGACGTATGGCGATACGTTGCCATCCATCTATAGCAAAACAAATTGGATGATATGCTGTCCGTTTTCATCAGATTTCTTCATAGGAGACAGTGGCGCTCGACATGCCCCTCCCTGCTCAGTGAGCAAAGAGGGACTTGTCATCCACCAGCTCAGCGGAGATCAGTCCGCCTGGTTCGAATGAGGGCTAAGACCAGGCCTATTTTTCAAACTTGTTGTTTACAAGTAAAAATAGAGTGTCTGAGATTTATATGTGTGAACTTTGTGTGTAAGTTTCAATTGTGTGGTAATGTTGTTATTATATGTATGTTTCTATATAATAAAAATACAATTTATATTTAAAAAAAAATATCGAAATGTCGAATTTTCGAAAATTCTGAAATTCGATATTTTGGAAATTCGAAAATTCAAAATTCAGGTATTCAGAAATGAGAAATTTCGGAAATACAAAAATACAAAAATTCAGAAATTGAAAAATTTGGAAATTCTGGAATTTCAGAATTACCTAACTTGTCAAAATCTGTTAACCACTTGCCACCCAGGCCAATTCTGACATTTCTCTCCTACGTGTAAAGATCATAATTTCTTTGCAAGAAAATTACATAGAACCCCCAAACATTATATGTTTTTTTTTAGCAAAGACCCTAGAGAATACAATGGCCATAATAATGATAATGTTGTCGTTGCAACTTTTTATCTCTCACGATATTTGCACATCAACTGTTCGAACACGGGCAGTGCCAAGTCACTGTTTGGTGTATGGGGATGTTCAGCCTTTAATTTAGATCTGCACAGAGCTGGCTTTGCCTTGCATACCAGAGGGCCATGATGATTTTTCTCCCCCTTTCAGTATTAATCAGGTCACATCGCTGGTATGGCTTTTGGAAGATGACTCCCCTTACTTTTTTGAACACTACGCAGCCTGTTCCCAACAGATGATAATAGAATGTGTTGATTCTGTACAATCCCTTGTCAGACAGGCAGTATGTCACCCACAGTTTGTGCAACCACTGCTCTTAGCATGGACTGATATTTTGCAATCAGCCCCAGCCAGCCCCCAACAAACCAGTGTTACTTTTTATATATACAATAGATCTTTTTCCTGGGTCCTCCAGTACCAACCATAATTGATGATGGAGAGGAGTATGAAATTGGGGCCATTGTGGATTGTAGGAGGTGGAGAGGCCTCATTCAATATTTAATTAGGTGGAAAGGTTAGGGACCAGTAGAAGCTCATGTAAACCAGAAAACAAAAATTTACTCCCCAAAACTTTTTTTCAAACTCACCCCGAGATGATGTCCCAGATAGGCAGCTGGAAGCTGGCCACTGGGGGGGGGGGGGATGTAAGTTAAACTGGATTCCTAGGATCATAAAACTAGTGTGCATTGTGCATGTGCGCATTGCCCCGCTCATACTTTTAGGCAAAATGGCAACATCAGATGTATTATAATGGTTCAGTGAGTACATGTACATGTAGCAATTGGCATGCACACTTGGTGCCCGGTGGCCTATTTAAACTGATGTGTAACTGGGAGAAGTTGCTGAATAGCCTTCAACTTGTTCCTGTGTGTCCTAATACATTTGCACATAGTCCCTAAAGGACACACACGTTTTCTGGGAGGATCAATTAATATTTTCAGCAATTGTATAAATGAAAGCAATTCAGACACTGCGTGTAAGGACTAGTAAGAAGCAATACATAACATTTTTGTTCTTGGAAAATCTGATTCTAGGATACAAAATCACAAAAATAATATACTGTATATGCACCCTTCTGTGCAAGAAACTACCCAATTACAATTAAAAACCGTAATTCCTATAAACATGCTTTTCATGTAATTTTCTTATATCACTATTTTTTTCTAGAGATGTTCACCTTTTAATTTAATTTGTGCAATGTAGATTCTTTATAAAAGTCAAAAAAAGGAAAAATTATTTAATGAAAAGCATGTACTTACTGTCACGGTTTTGCAGCCATTTATAACACCTAAACAGCAAGTGATTTTTTTGCTGTTCTGCACTGTTAACATGCAATGTTAGCATTACAGTTCATTGGTGTAAGAGCTTTTTCATTTTGCTTCCTGTGGTTAGAGTTGTGAAATTTCCAACTGTCTTCTTTTGATATGTATGTTTATACTATAGGAAATGTGATAACATTTCTTTAACCTATTGTTAACCCAAGTCAAGTAGTGGCTTTTTAAATAATGTCATCTCCAACAGGATATTCACAGTTGCAAAGAAATGCAATAAAGATGAAAAAAGCAAAGTAAGTATTTTCGGCAATGCATCAAAATTGTGCATATGCACAATGATGAATTTTGAAATAATCAGACTGAGGCCTCCTACACACGACCGAGGAACTCGTCGGAAAAGACACATCGTTTTCCTCGACGAGTTCCTTGTTAGGCTTGCCGAGAAATTTGACAAGCTGTCTTTGCGCACACACTGTCAAGACCAAATCTCCTCGTTCTCAAACTCGGTGACTTCAACACATACAACGTCAGGGGCTGCTTTTGCTAATCTCATGTTACTGCGTGTTAGGAAAAGCTTTGGTAAGAGACATTTGCACTTTTTAGTCTGTTACTGCGTGACAAATGTGCTATTTCCATTACAAATACAACTTTTACCGAAGGTGCACGGGTTTCTAAGCATACACACCAACGTGTTTCTCGTGGAAAACCAGCCCGACGAGGAACACAACGATTCCTGTCGAGGAAAAAGAGAACTTGCTCTCTTTTTTCCTCGTCAAGTTCCTCGACAGTTTTCTCGATGAAAAGCATACACATGACCGTTTTCCTCTGCAAAAAAGCTCTCCCACCAAGTTTCTTGATGGATTCTGACGAGGAAAACGGTTGTGTGTACGCGGCCTGACAGTGACAGCCTTTCAGAACAATAATATGTGCAGGAGAGACAGACTTTACGGATTGCACCAGGACTGATTTATTGAAGCAGTAGAGACTGTTGACTTACAAATATGAATGATTATTTAGCAAAATTAATGTTAACCACTTCCCTTGCGTACGACTATATGCGGCCGCAGGGTGGTTCTAAATCTCCGGGCTGCCGTGTTTTCACGGCAGCCTCTTTCTTTGTTCCCAGCGCGCGCTCCAGAGCGCGCAGCGGGGAACTTGTGTACTGGCCGTGCCCCTCGGACACAGCCAATCACAGATCGCCGCGAACGGCCAATCAGAGTGGCCGTTTGAGATGCGATCTGTGCAGCGAATGAGAGATGATCTCATATGTAAACATATGAGATCATCTCATATTGCCGGCTCTCACAATGACAGCGTCCTGTCAGGGAGAGAGCAGACCGATCTGTGTTCCTAGTACATAGGGACACAGATCGGTCACCCCCCCCAGTCACCCCCCCCCCTCCCCCCACAGTTAGACCACAATGCAGGATACACATTAACCCCTTCCTCACCCCCTAGTGTTAACCCCTTCCCTGCCAGTCACATTTATACAGTAATTAGTGCATATTTATAGCACTGATTGCAGTATAAATGTGAATGGTGCTAAAAATGTGTCAAAAGTGTCCGATGTGTCCGCCATGATGTCGCAGTTGCAATAAAAATCGCAGATTGCCGCCATTACTAGTAAAAAAATAAATAATAAAAAATAATAATTCTGTCCCTTATTTTGTAGGCGCTATAACTTTTGCGCAAACCAGTCGCTTATTGCAATTTCTTTTTTTTTTTTACCAAAAATATGTAGAAGAATACGTATTGGCCTAGACTGAATTTTTTTTTTTTTAAATTGGGCTATTTTTTATAGCAACAAGTAAAAAATATTGTATTTTTTTTCAAAATTGGTGTCCTTTTTTGTTTATAGCGCAAAAATAAAAACCGCAGAGGTGACCAAATACCACCAAAAGAAAGCTCTATTTGTGGGGAAAAAAGGACGCCAATTTTGTTTGGGAGCCATATTGCACGACCGCGCAATTGTCAGTTAAAGCGACGCAGTGCCGCAAGCTGAAATTTCACCTGGTCAGGAAGGGGGTTTACATGCCCAGTAAGGAAGTGGTTAATAAGTTGAAGTTATGTTTATTAACATATGAACGAGTATTCAATATGAGTTCAGCTTTGATGTGTTCACTAACATTCACTTTACAAAGAGAATTTTATTTTCCCTAAGAGAACAGCTTCTGTTTTTTTTTTAATCAATCAATCAATCTCATTGTGTAGGAAGTAATGGTGCAGCTCACAGGAATAAAGAGATTGATGGCCTATTACCTCCACTACATGAAAATTGTGCAGTATACAGAACATCTGCTGCTAATCTGTACACTGCAAAAGTTAACTTGAACTTTTTTTAGCGCTTTCACATTTCATGAATTCTAGACAGAAATACTTAAACTCAAAACAGTTATTTTTCATAAGAATTTTATTCATAGGAATTGTTTTTAACAATAATTAAATACATATAAATATTTTTAAACATATAAATATTGTAACAATACAGCAATACAGCACACAATTTCAGTCACTCGAAATGCAAGAGTTTCATTATAATGACACAACAAAAGTTTAGGGGGGGGTTAGGAGAACAAAATTCCAGTATTGAGAGGAGTATAATATCCTCTGCCTCCAAATCACTGACCCTCCCAGTTTTTATTACATTTTCTTAACCTCCTGGATTCATTGGTCTTGTTTTCTGGATGATATTTATTTTGTGGCAATTACTGTACATTTGTGAATGGAAGCAGCCTGGGCTTCTTGGGTGTCAGATTGTTCTTTAAAACAAATGTAGATGGAGGCATGGGGCATTTGCTCAGATCCTAGCAGCTTTATGAAACAGGCTGTCAGTTTAATGTGCACATTGTACTTGCCTCTGCATAATGATTGGGCCTCACATAAAGGACTAGCAATAAACTGAATTAGATTTCTATAGGATTGCATCTCATCTCTCTCTCTCTCTCTCTCTCTCTCTCTCTCTCTCTCTCTCTCTCTCTCTCTCTCTCTCTCTCTCTCTATATATATATATATATATACATATATATACATGCACAATATACACACATACATATACAATGTACAATTTCTCTCATGATATTCCATAATATATGAGTTAAATTTATTTCTATACCAAAGTTAGTGTGCTACTGTTACATGTAAGTAAGTGTTTATGACTCTTTTTTTTTATTATTATTAAATATATATCTAAAGTAGATTTTAAGTTCACTTTTTTACCTGAAAAAAATATTTGAGATCTTTATATATATATATATATATATAAATATAAATATGTATAAATATGTATAAACCCTATCATTTTAAATACTACTTCTTTGTTATGCTGACATCTGATAACAGATTTCTCGCTAGACTTCCTGATCTGCATAGCTGTTACAGGTTGGTGACTCAGAAAGTACTGAATCTAGCAAATCAGTATAACAGTACAACAGCCATACAAACATCATTTTCAAAAGCAGGTGTACACAACATTTCATCACTCCAGTTCAATAAATAAATTATACATGGTATCACTACATAAATTCATATTATCCCACAGGGATAGCACAACTTTCTTTACTGTTATAAACAGGTACACTTGTGTCATGCTTTTGAGCATTTCTTTATTACTTCATCTTAAATGAAATATTTATAAATATTTTTATTAAATTGCTGTATGTAAAAAAAAATACTGCTCACATTCCTTCAAATGAAGGTAAGTAAAATGCTTAAAGCAGAGCAGTCATGGAGATGAGGAAAGGAGTAGAGAATTTCCATTTGTAAAGTGGAAGTTCGCTTAAGGCAGTGATTATACGTTCACTTATTTCAATCATCCCAAAATTTGCAAGCAAAAATCCATTTTTTTTTTTAAAGAGCATCAGATTTTTTTTAAGATACATAATGGTTTTGATTTTCTAAAGGCAAATATGGTCATAATGCGCACAGAGATTTGTGAAAAGGATGCTGCAGGAGGTGCAAAGGCCAGCTGACCTGGGTGGTATGGAGCTGGTAAGTGCTAGAGGGAAGGATCAAATCAGGATACCAAGCAGGAGCTTAGTGAGTAGCAACTGCTCACATGCCGATGCAGTTGCACTTATTTTCCTTAGTAAAAGTAATGTGGTAAAGTTCCACTTTGTGAATTATACCCAGTTAAGAGCAAGGAAAAAAAAAAAAAAGTTTGCCTACACATGATTAGATGATGGAAATCATCAGAGCTTTACCACATTTACTAAGCTCTGGGGAAAAATGAATGCAACGGTGCTTGCAAAGTGCACAGCCAATTTGCCTTTAGTAAATCAACCCCAATGTGTAAGAATAAAATGTATAGGTATTTATTACCTGTCACTAGTGGTGGCTGGAGTTTTTTTTTTGGGGGGGGGGCAAGCAGCCCCCCCTGGCCACCAGTGGAGCGGGATTAGCCCCTCCATGACACTAACACACACCACCACCCACTGTCCTTACCTTGGATGAGGGCAGTGAGAGCGTGGCGGGCTCAGGGAAACCTATTCTAGTGTCCTCCCCTGGAGCAGCTTCCACAGTGTCTCCTCTCTCCTCTTCCCGGTGCTAGGTGTCCAATAGGATCGCCAGACGTTTTGGTCAATCGGGAAACAGGTTTCATATCTGCTTCCGTAATTAGCCAGGAGGAGGATCAGTGGTGCAAGTTCACCCTATTTTGAAGCCTATTAGAGACTATGGCTCTAATCAGTGCTTCAAAAAAAAACCTGGCTGCTGCAATTCATATGCCCGGTGACCCAAATGGGGACAGAGACATGAATAGGGGGGCGGTCACGATGGCAGTGGATACATTTATGCTATGCATGAATCTATCCATTATGCATATAAGTAGTGGCGAGGATAGGGGGTTAGTGCCCAGGTGCCCCTAATGGATGGGCCGTCCCTGTCTCTCACTGGGAAAACAGTTCACAGCCTTAAAAATGTTCCTGCCTGATATTCTCATCAGAGGGATGGGGTCATCTTTATCTAGGCACTAACAAAGGTCAGTATTTACTTTTCAGAGATAATACAATCCTGTAAATACTGGAGCCTGTGCAGTTCTTGGCTGTGATCACAAATTGCAAACACGTATAAGCCCCCTGCTGCAGCCTTTAACATTCTGATTTGCTACAAAGTTACCATGTTGCAGTCTGATCAGTGAGGGAGAGGAGACTATGTAAATGATTACCCCTACCTGCAGCTTACTGATGGCATCATCAAAGTAACTTGTCTGAAGTTCCATACTAAGTGAACAATCATTTTATAAACTAAATGTTCACTATACAAAATAAGCATGCTCTACATCTTTTTAGCTCAACCCATTGCATATTCAAGTGCAAAACAACTAGAAACATTGCATCAGTAACATTGTTACATTGTGTGGGAAAATGTATGTCTCTGATCAGAATTCTACATGTGAACAATTGTATGTGGATGACAGCAGACTTGTAAAATCTGGTAGTACCATTTATCTGTATTTTCATCATCATTGATTTATTGGGTCTGCAAACAATTCTGTAAACAAAAAAATAAAAAAATAACAAAAATAATTAAATAATACTTACACTATTGCATTTTATTATTATTATTATTATTAATATTATTATTATTAAAATTATTTACAATATATCATTTAAAAAAAAACAAAAAGAGGATGTGGTATTGCATAAAGCAAATGAGTAAAGCTCAAACTTTCCATGATCAACTTCCCCCCAGGCCCCTCTAAATACCAAGCCCGATCTTGAGTCCATGCTGTGCCTGAGAGCAGCAGCACTGCTCTCTCTCTCTCTCTCTCTCTCTCTGTCCTCACAAGAAAGCCATTGGCTCTTGCTGCTGTCAATCAAATCCTGTGAGGAGGGGCGGGGCTGAGCCGTGCTATGTGTGTCATTAGACACACAGCCCAGCTCGGGATCGAGACCGCATGAGTACCCCAATAGTTATGGGTTTACTCGAAAAGGTGGAGGACCCAAGAGTACCACAGGGGAACCTCAGAAGAGAGGGTTTGGGGCTGCTCTGTGCAAAACCATTGCAAGAGTCGTTAAGTATAACATTTATTAAAAAAAAAAATATTTAAAATCACTGCTCTGCTCTGCAATTGCTGCTCTGCAATGAAGGTTACATCTGCTATAAGGTAATTTAATTTCTGATTCATTCACCAAAAAATGTATTCAGCTACAACACTAAAGCTTGTTTTTAGTTTGTTCGAATTGTCATGGTCATTTTTTAAAGGGGAATTTTGGAATTTAGTTTTCGACCACTAATAACAGGTACATTTTCATAACACCTAGGTTTGATTACTGATAATTCCTCTGAATGTGATATTTGTGCGCCATTT
The DNA here is from genome assembly GCA_029574335.1 of Rana kukunoris. Lineage (NCBI taxonomy): Eukaryota > Metazoa > Chordata > Amphibia > Anura > Ranidae > Rana > Rana kukunoris. Next base: position 97,395,623 of record CM056055.1, on the reverse strand, counting down.
TTATACTTTCAAAACTAGATTTATCACATCTGAAAAACAACTACCTGTAGATTTAATTTTTCCAAAGGTGCCAAAAACCAGCCTGCTTTGTCATAAAGACAACAATTAGGGCCCCCTAAACACAGAATCCCAGGTTAACCCTGATCTCAACCACATCTATAATTGTAGGTAAGTCATAATTCTATCATCAAAACAGTATGGCTACCCCCCCCCCCCCATAAAAAAATATATATGTGCTATAATATATCACCAACTTAATCATTTTATTAAATTCATAATCTATCTATTTTAACATGAATACATATGAAATTTGTTATTCTCCTTACCGTATTTTATGCGATACCACTGCTGCTATTAGTATTTTGATAAACACCTGCTGCTTCCAAATGTTGATAACTGCTGTAAAAAAAATGAGTATGTAAGTTAGAAATCTTAATATTACATCATGATACATTCAAACTAAATTCAGCATAAAATATATTAACTTACTTTGAGGGGGTAAATTTCTTTGCTGTGGAGAAAAAGAAAACAAAATGTTACTCATTAAAAATTAGAATAACTGCCTAAAACTTGCATACCCCTTTAAAGACATATTTAATGCATATTTAATTATGCATTGATATAAGTATTGATGCTTTACGAAGAACATTAAAAGGGTTGTAAAGTTTTAAAAAAATCCCTAAATAGCTTCCTTTACCTTAGTGCAGTCCTCCTTCACTTACCTCATCCTTTGATGTCCTTATTTCTTCTGAGAAGTCCTCACTTCCTGTTCTTCTGTCTGTAACTACACACAGTAATGCAAGGCTTTCTCCCTGGTATGGAGAAAGCCTCTTGAGGGGGCAAGCAGGCAAGTCAGCACACTCTCTACTTTGCAGATAGAGAAAGAGCTGTGTGTTAGTGGGCGTCCTGACACTCCTACTTGCCCCCCCAAGAGGCTTTCTCCACACCAGGAAGAAAGCCTCGCATTACGGTGGTGAGTTACAGACATAATAACAGGAAGTGAGGATTTCTCAGAAGAAATAAGGACATTTAAAAGCAAAATCAAAGGATGAGGTAAGTGAAGGAGGACTGCACTAAGGTAAAGGAAGCTATTTAGGGAAAAAAAAAACCTTTACAACACTTTTAATATCATTAAATCAAATTGAGTTTTTCTGAAATCAGGCCAGTAAAATATAAGTGACTAGATTCTTTATTATTTTGTTTCTAGTAAATACAAAGATTTTACCATTTTATTTATTTTTCAGATACTTATTTTTGTTTACAAAGAAAATATATTGTCTTACCTGTTTTACGTAAACGTTTTGCAAGCCATAAAAGAAGGCCAGCAACTGACATGAGAGAGGCGCTTGCTGAAACAGCTCCAACTGTGATGTTTGTTGGGGAGATGATAGGTCTGTTTATTACTGCAATTTTAGAAAAATAAAAATGTTTAAGATTTAAAATCTAGAAAGGAAGCAAATGATACTAAAAGAATACATTTAGCAATATGTTTTCTTTATTAATATATGTTACCTTCACATGTTGGGGGTTCTGTACTCCATCGTCCACTACTATCACATTCAATAGTGCTAGTCCCATTTAGTGATAGATCATACCCACAGTCAAATGTGCACACAGATCCATACTCAAATTCTCCTGAGAGGTGAGTGCAATTCATTTTTCCCATTGATGGAGCGGTAAGAGCTTCACATTTTAAAGCTATTAAAATAAACAGAAAGGACATAATTTTAAAAAAACGAAGTGTAGAGGCAAGTACAATTTAGGTGTTATGATGATTTTTCTAGCAAAAATCCAGTTTTTTAATTACCTTGCACATGATTGGGTATTCAAGGTGAACCAAGGTTTACCTTATTTAACAACACTCACTCAATTAAGTGAACAGCCCTTGACTCATGTAGTAAATAAGCCCCCCCCCCCCCCCCCATGTCTATTTCCAGAAGATCCTTGTCATTATACTACATATGGCGTTAGTATGGCTTCAAATTAGGACATACAATTACTTTGTATTGTGTTAAAAATCTTCTTACTTCCAAGTGCCAATATTACTTTGTAAAAGCGATTTGTCAATTTTGTGTTAAGTGTGGTAGAGCACAATTATTCGGACGGTTGTTGTTGCTAACTGAGAGCTCTGCAGGGAGAACTCTCTAACCTCTGTATAGCTATGACATGTTGTGATCCTTGCAAAGTAACTGGACAACTTGATGTCACCATCCTCAGCACACTCAATCGCAATTACCTTCACATTTGGGAGCAGCTGATGTCCATTTTCCAGATGATAAACAACTGAGATCAGATGATCCAATTAATTTGAAACCTTGCTGGCAGGTAAAAAGGCAGTGGGATTTGTAACTGGAACTTTCTTGGCATTTTATCTCTCCATTATCAGGAGCAACAAGAGGTGCACATTGCACAGCTGAAAAATAGAAATGCACAATTCAACCTAAAACATTTTAGCATCTCAATCCATTTGAATTAAAACACTGTGTTTGTACCTACTTGGTAAATCCATAGAGTGATAAAAATAAATAAAGGCACTAACACTATAAAAAAAAAAAAATGTTTACACTTCCCCAAAACCACTCTAAGGCTGCGTACACACGATCAAATCTATCTGCTGGAAACGGTCGGCCCGACCGCCCCAGCAGACAGATTCGATCGTGTGTACGGGCAAACAGACGGATTTGGCCAGCCGACAGATTTCAAAGCATGCTTTCAAATCTGTCGGCTGGGAACCCGTCTGCCCGACATGTCTGCTGGTTAGTACGCTAACCAGCAGACATGTCTTCTCGCACACGCGTCGAATGGATTCGACGCATGCGCGAAAGTGATTTACTTCCTGGTGCGGTGATGTGGCAGCGTCAACGTCACCTCCACGTCACCGCGCCGTCTGCCGGCGAGGATTTTGGTTTGATCGTGTGTACACGATCAAACCAATATGTCACCAGCAGACAGATTTGTTCAAATCGGTCTGCCCGACTGATTTGAACAAATCTGTCTGCTCGTGTGTATGGGGCCTAACATGTTAGTAAGGGGACGCTGCAGTGGCACCCATCTTTATGGCTTAAAAGAGAAACTTAAACCTTTTCCTCAAATCTTCAATGCCCTTTACAGCTCTTTCTTGCCTATACCAAACAGGAGACAAAGAAGAGCTCCAGTTAAAAATAAATAAAAGTCAGCAGCTACAAATACTGTAGCTGCCGAGCTTTACAAAAAAGACACTTATCAGCCCAGGGATCCAGCACTCTCCCCACCTGGGCCGGTTTCTCACCTGTCTTTAATACCCTGGTGTCATCATGTTGACTATGGGAAGCTGGCTGTGTGTCTTTCTGCTAACTCACGGCTGGCTCCCCACTACGCATCTGTGAGACAATCTGCAGTTTATGAAAATACTTACAGCCTCCTGGGACCTGTCCCAGGAAGATGTGGGGGTGGGTTGGGGGGCCAAACTTCCGGCTCACCTATGCAGAAATAGGTACTTTTTAGGTGCTCTAACTTAATCAACCTGCTAGTCTTAATGACACGCTATCTCCAAATAACTATATACTAATAATTGTATTGTATGCAACTATCATTTAACAGATACAGTTATAATATTGGAGCCCAAACCTAACTAAAACGTTTTTATTCGTTTTGGAGACCATGGGGGAGTTTTATAAACATTCAAAAAATGTTATGGCTATATGCATTGCTGTTGGGGAAATTTACACTCTCATTCTGTCCCAAAGACCACACAGAAAGTGGTGGCTATAAACCTACTGAGGACAACAATAAAAAACATGTTTCAACATTTCCCCACTCTATCCAAAACTAAAAAACAAGGTTTGAGCTGGACATGACTTTTAAACAAATACTATAGTATACATTATATAATATTTGTTTTAATGTTACTATTTACAATTTTGTACTCATTTTACCTTGACATATAGGTACTGAAGATGTCCAATTTCCAGAAATCAGACATTGGAGATCTGGTGATCCAACCATCTGAAAGCCTTCCACACAGGAAAATGTGCATTTGGAGTTATAGTTTGATCCATTTTGGCATTCTACCCGACCATTTGTAGGGGCCAGCAAAGAAGAACACTGTAAAACTAAAAAAAAAAAGCATAATCAGAAAATATGTACTGTTTTTATATGATAAACATCACATTGCATTTTTACACTGATGTAATGTAGTGTAACAAAATGGTGTTTGCCTTCAAATGTTCAGTTTTTCATACCAAAATGAGGGCAATTATCTTAATTTTATGTCCCATAGTCATGGACCAATGAATTACATTTTTTTTCTTTTTAACAAAACACAGTTATGTATTACATAACCTAGCTATATAGCATGGATATAAAACGTTTACAGCTATAAGGGACATTCCTACCTTCACATTTTGGAGATTCATTTGTCCAATGATCAGAAGCTATACACTTTGTTTTGAGAGATCCCACCAATGTATATCCTTCATTACAAGTGAAAATACATGAAGACTTATAATGTAGAATGTCTTCATTGCTGGAGCATTGCATTGTTCCATTCCTTGGTATTTCTGGATGATGGCACTGAATAGCTGAACAATAAAGAAATTTACAAATAATTAAAGTGCATTCCTTGGCAAAAAATAAATAAAAAATTATACTGAATATATGCAGTTTCTGCAATACATGAACGTTTGCCCATGTTTTATTCATTTCCCCTGCAATCACATAAAAAATACATGTCGGTCTCCCAAAAATGCACCCAGCTCTGAATTTCTTGTTGTGGGCTGACATAACGCAGGATTTTGTGAAGTTGCTTTTGCTAAACTATTGACTTCCTCCCCCTTTCCCTTATCTCAACAACATAAAGAATTATTCACAAAATAATATGTTAGTAGTTACCCCAGCCTTTATATACTGGTTAATATCTGTCCTCCTACTGTATATAAGCCCAACATTCACCACACATTACATTATTTTACATAAAGCTCTTTAAAGGCTCTTTGCCACACAGAACAATAGCTTTGGATTCCAGCAATGTTACAGATTAAACACCACCATTTTAAAGTTATTAATGAAATCTGTGTTAATTGACTGAGCTCTGATATGTGGAATATTTACCTTCACATTTTGGAGGCTCTTCTGTCCATTGGTAAGGAGACATACATTTCGTTGATGGAGACCCAACCAAAGTAAACCCTTCCTTACATTTGAAATTACAGCTAGACTTATATGGTAGAATTTCTTTATTGTCTGAGCAATCCATTACTCCATTTTCTGGTTCCTCTGGACGTTTGCACTGAATAGCTACAAAAGGAGAATAATTACTTAAGTGCATGCACTGGACTTTTGTTTTCTACAATATAAATTGTAAAAACGGAGACAAATTTACTGTACTGTAGAAGTACTTCTTTGAAATCAATATAACCTATATTGATATAGTTTACAAATAACTTGTGATGTGTGAACATTTTTCTTTAATTTAGTTTTAGAAATATATAATAACATGTTTATTTGTATTAATGCATACATATGTAGACAAGAGAAATATTTATACTATATAAAATATTTACAGTATACTACAGTATATAAAAATGAAAGGGAAAGGTTTATTTTTATATATAAAAATGCCTTAATTTGCAATGTTTAGTGAATCTATTATATAGGACTTATGAACTAAAAGCTGAGATTGAAGCTTTCTACAATATATTTGAGAGGATATGGGTTTTCTTTGGCCTCTGTTTGATAAAGTATTTTTTTTAAAACCTGGATGATTTCAATATTGTCCTGCTTCTATATCCCAAATGCAGCTCAAGTGCCCAAATATCCATAGGTATGTTCTACCTAGTTTTCTGTTAAATTATTTTGTTCTATTTTTTTTTTTTAGAACTATTTATAATAGTATGTATTTCAAAAACATTTGTAAAAAAAAAAACAAGCATACATTGCAGTTTAGCCATTCTAGAGTTGGCATTATTGTTAATTTTAGGGGCTCAGAATATAAATTAAGCTAAAATCCATAAAACAATAAAAGAACCTACCGTTGCATTTTGGAGGTTCTTCTGTCCACTGACCAGGTGTCATACAAAGTACTGAAGTGGAACCAACCAGACTGAAACCATCATTGCAGCTAAAATTGCACATGGACTTATCTGTCAGAATTTCACTATCATTGGAACATCTGATCACCCCATTCAGTGGTTCCTCTGGGCGTTTACACTGAATTTCTAAGCATTGAATAAAAAAAGTTACAGTGTTAGAAAATGTGAAAGATTGATAGTTAATGCGTCTTACATTATATTTGCTGTTTTTAGTGATTCAATTATCCCATAAATGATGTGCATACCTTTACAATGTGAAATGGGAGCTCCCCAATCTCCATCTTTAGTACAACTCAAATTTTCTGAGCCAACCAACACATATCCATCAGAGCAATTAAAATGACAATTTGACAGATATGTAAAGTTTCCATGGACATGAGAGCAAGTCATTGATCCATGGTCTGTGCCATTTATTTCTGGACAAGTGACAACTGGAAACAAAGAAACAAATGTTTTAAATTCTGGTTTAAATACATATTCAAAAAGGCAAAAATACATCAGCTTTACATTTTCAACATCGCTAAACCTATGAAAAATATAATTACCATGTTCACATTCTTCTCCATAAAAGCCATCATAGCAGTTGCAAGTGTAGTTGTTAATATTTTCAACACATTCTCCATGGTTATTGCAAGAAGAGGAATTGCAAGAAGCTGAGCATAAGGAAAACAATGCATACTAGTTAGAAAAATGTAGTTTTTTAATTTATAATAAATGTTAAATTTTTCTAACATATAAACTATGTGAATTGCAGGAAAGAGCCTGTGAGAAGAATGAATGAATTGAGTAGTATTTAATAAATGTAAATAAATAAATTATACATATACATACATACAGTATATATATATATATATATATATATATATATATATATATATATATATATATATATATATATATATATATATAGATATATATATATACATATATATATTATATAGATATAGATATATATAAAACACATACAGTGCCTTGAAAAAGTACCCCACACCATTTTGAATACCAATGGTATTCATACCTTTTTGGCATGTTACAACCAAAAATCTAAATGTATTTTATTGGGATTTTATGCACACCACACTTTTCACAGATGTATTTGTAAAAAATGTTGAAAACTATCATTTTACTTCCACTTCACAATTATGTGGCTCTTTGTGTTGGTCTATCACCAATAAAATACATTTACGTTTTTGGTTGTAACATGACCAAATGTGGAATATTTCAAGTTACTGTATATTATCTGTGTATATTTGCAAGTCTGGATATAAATAACAAATTAAAACAAAAAATGCATTGTAACACAGTATCCTAAATCCATGAGATGCAAAAACAATTATTATTACATTATTAAATATTACATCATCATTATTTTTCATTTTGGATTTTTACTTCTATTTTCTATTTATTATTATATTACAATGTCTATAAAAGAAAATGTAATGTTAAATATAAGTAATATACACACAATTTGCTAGTTTTTAACCTAAAAACACAACCTAGAGACTGTTGATACACGTTTTGTGATATCTATTGTGAACTGGAACTACAGTATGGTCTCATCTAATTAAAAACATTATGCTGTGCTTCTGGGAATATTTTCTTACCTGTGTAGCATAAAGCAACTTTTTTCTTACTGCAAGGTTCATCATTCCATTGACCTGTATCACTAGCCCGCTTAACATACATCTCAACACAGTCTTCATCTTTTTTATCACTCAGATTGTTAGGTTCCATTTTGGCCCAGTTTTCGGCTTCTTTTGTGAGTACCCTGTTAGTACCAACCCAGGTCCAATTGCCAGTGCTCTTATTTTTCCTTATACCAATCCAGTAATATGCTTGATTATATGGCAGTATGTTGTTGAGGTGCTCATTTTCAATTCGGTTTTGAATTGCCACCATAGAAGTGTATTTTTCTGTACAATATTTATAAGCATCATCATATTTCATATTGTATGGTGAATAGTGGTAGGTCCAGCCTTGTACACAGGATATCAATGCCAAGCCTGCAATGAAAAACAATGTATGTGATAATTAATAAAGTTTTCCTGTTCCCTTTGCCCTACATTTTTTATACAGTAAGATTATGCCATTTTTTACTTAAAAAAACATCAAGGGATGTATAACATTCTTTCTATTTAGAAAAAAACTTTCATTATTAAGAATTGTCCTTGAAGCTACAAATATCTTAAGAATAAGGATATTATTCAAAAACTGGAATATTTTCAGACTGGGACAGTCTACTGTGAGACGTTAACTGTATCACCCTTAAATAAATATATTTTCTTTTTTTAATTTACGCTAGAAAAAAAAAAGAAAGAAAAAAGATAGATAAAAATTAAACATAAAGAAAGATAGTATTTTACTGTTTTTATAAATGCCCCATGATATGTGTCCACTTACCATAAACAGTAAGGAAAAGAAGAAATAAATATGCCATCTTCCAAAATTAGTAGTAAAATTGAAAATGTTCTGAAAAAAGAAAAGAAAAAAAAAAGTATTATGTATGGTATCAAGGTATCAGCTCTGTTTTATTGACTGAGGTTCATACTTTGAGCTAAATCAGTTAGTTTGACAGAATGCATCAAAAGAAATATTAGGCGTTTCATGACCAAAGGTCAATGACTTGAACTTGGCAATGACTAATTTGCCTTCCTAAATAATTTTTACTTTGCTTTTTAAAAACATGGGATGATTTTATTTTGCACATTGTTTTAGTAAACACCCTGCTCATGTTTTTTAAATTATAGACGGACAAAAAGATACATGTAAAAAACTTTACTGTATTTTTAAATACTGTAATAGATTTACTTTGTACAGCAAGTACACAGAAACATAGATACATTGATAGCTAGACTCTCTAGAGTTTTGTTTACCAACCTGATGTGATCACTGTGCCTATCACTGTGCCATGGCTATCATATTGATAACACTCTCTAGTACCATAATTGCTGGTTCTCATTTGTTTGAGCCTGGGGGTAGTGCCATGACAGGGTTATATCTAATTGTCTGCCCAGTTTTTCTTTTTTTAGATCAATCTGATCTAGGATAGGCTTTGTATCCAAAGTATACAAATATGATGCATTCGTCCCACATTTTCTTTTTTAACCCGTTTTATTGTCTAACTTTCTGCTAACCCTCTGCCTTCCCCATAATCATCTTCTATTGTTATTTAGAAAGATAATGATAATAACAGTTATGAAGTGAATAGCAGCACTGGCCAAAATAATCTAATACAGGTATGATAAACCAGTATGGTTTAATTAGCCCCCAGGAAACAGTGTTCCCCACTGCTTCTCAGTTAACCTTTCTGTTCTAATCTGTCTTTGCAAAAGAATATTGATAGGTATGGATGGACACATTGATTGTTCAACAGTCGAGCGTTTCATATAAATCATCATTTTAGAATAAAATCTACTACAGGAAAGTCAGTGTTCCACCTAAAAACAGTAAGCTTCTCAGTTAACCTTTCTGTTCTAATCTGTCTTTGCACGTCCCGAAAGTAAACAAAATAACTTTTAAATATTCGAAGCGGGAACGACGGCCATATATGGGCTACGTAAATAGAGAAGCAAAAAGCTGCTCTAACATACGTATAAAAAATAGACGAAAACATGCGACGCCCGCTGATTGTTCGTAAAAAACATTTGCATATCCCGACGCACCAAAACGAGCGAACTCCTCCCAGCGGCCGCAAATAGATCAGCGTAGATCCGAAGGCTTACGAAAGGCCTCTCGGATCGAAGCCCGAAGCCGGCGACATGGTTTGAGGATCAAATAGATACGCCGCCGAAATTTGAAATTATTTTAGAATAATTGTTTTGTGAATCTCTATGATTTTTACACTATATACTGCATTTTGAATATATAGCTTAAACATGTTGTATACTAAATAAGAAGCTTGTTTTATTTAGAAAATTCAAGGTTCTTTACATGCAGATTATTAGGTATGACACAGAAGCATTGCCTAAAACATACAGAATTCTCCTTTGTTGTCAGGCCTTGTACACACGAGGGAATAGATCCGATGGGAACGGTCCGACGGACCGTTTCCATCGGATCTGTCCACCGGATTGCTTTGATCCGATGGCTGTACACACCATCGGATCAAATTCCCCGCCGTAAACACTTCCGCGCGCATGCGTCGGATCCATTCACAGCATACGACGCATGTGCGGGCAGATATGTCCGCTGGTTTGCCGTACTAACCAGCGGACATATCTGACGGACAGCTCTCTGGCGGAAAAATTCCAAAGCATGCTTTGGAATTTTTCCACCGGAGGAATCCGGCCAGAACGGTCCGTTTGCCCCTACACACGAGCGGATTTTTCGGCTGAAAAGGTCCGTCAGACCATGTTCAGCGGATTTATTCCCTCGTGTGTACAAGGCCTAAGAAGACAATCACATTATAAGATACAGGATCATTTAATGTGCATCAGTAACTTTTTTTTACCAAACAGTGTATCTAACAGCAAAATACATAAAGAAGAAAGCAGCTATTCATATGAATATTCATTTGTTTTTTACACAAAAATGTGCCATATTTATCAACACAGGCAAAAAAATAACAAATAAAATAGTAATAATCCTCAAAAAAAACAATAAAAAATATTAAACTTCAACTATAATAAGGAAAGATGATATTTCACTAGTTGCACTTGGTTAGTGTCATCTATGTCAATTTGCAAAATATCAAGCCCATTTTGTCAATACAAACATAACTAATATGAACCTAATAAAAGTTGGTACATGCTATCCTATTCAGGTACAATAGCTGTAGTATGACCACAAACTCAGTTTATAAGAATATCTATTTTCCTGAAGCAGCACATTTGCTATACCTTTTTTTAGATATTCTTAGAATAAAAAAAAAATATCCTGAATACGAAGCAAAAAAAATAAGGTATAATGCTTTTAAAATTATATACTTACTACTTTGTAAGTATAAACCTCTGAATGGGCAGCGAATACTTCAGAGTCAGGGGCCTTTCTCTTCTCTCCTGTAAGAGTTTCCTGTTGGAGTAACTTTCAGTGCTGAGCCACGCGTCTTTTATACACGCTGCAGACTAGGAATGACCAAATGACATGCTCCTTTCATTTACATACAATACAAGGATATTTCCCTGACCAGCAAGAAATTCCCAGCTGTTGAATTTCCCAGAAAAATTCCACATGATAAAGTAGGCTGTTAATGAGTCTGTTTCCTAAACTGCAGTTTGCAAATCGGAGGCATGCCAGTAAGTCAGTATATATAAACGTCTATATTTATAAATTTTGATTTAACCAAGGATATGAGGTCTCATTTGTATGCACCACCTCCCCATAATGTAGAAATTTTAAAGGGAAAGGAAAAGAAAATCAGATTTATAAATAAAATTATCTAATAAACATCATTAAAATTTATATTTTAAAACCAACATGAATAATTCATCGCTTCTCGGCCTTTTGGCTAAGATCAAGTGTAGTATCTGTTCTTATCAGTTGCCAGTAGGTGGTGCTATGCTGACCGTACCCAGTACACGGCGAGGTGGAAAGGGATGTCGGTCGGCGGACGTTAAACCTGCTGGCGTGGAGGTGAAAGCCTTCTGATTTGGATGGAGAGGCATGAGGTTGAAAGTGGAGGGCTGGGCCCCTGGCCTCTGGCCTGGATTTGGTGGTGCCTGCCCCAGTCAGTTGTTCGGGAGAGAACCCTTGCTCCTCTTTTTGTCAGGAGGAGCGGTTAGTATTTCCCAAACGTGATTAGGTGGGAGGGATGGGGGTTGTGGGAGTATTCTGCTGAGGTGGGCTCTCCCCGATCTCTCTGAACTCCTACCTTCCTGGCTGGGAAGGGTGCTTCTGGTCCGGGCCGGTGGGCAGGTTCCATTGAAAAGCCTGTGGAGATAGTGCCCCTGGAGTGGCAGTCCAGGGGTGCCATACATTGCACAAGTGTTTGAGGGGCACTTAATGTATGGCACTTTGGTCACGATCTCCACAACACACTTTTAAACACCTGCCTCTAGGGCCGAGCCTTTTGGCTAGGACCAGGGGAATTTTTGTTTCCTGGGCGGCCATCGCATAGCACGATGGTCACTTTCCACTCTCCCACCTTACTTCTCCCCCACTTTCTTTTTTATTTTACCCCCTTGTTTGTCACTTTTATGTCTTTTTCTGTTGGTGCACATTTTGTACACCTTTGTGTGTGATAAGTAGGGTGCTGGTCCTCGGGCCTGCCTTGAAAGTTATGGGAGTGGGTGGATATGGCCTTCTGGCTTAGTTCACCTGCTCTCATGGGGTGACCCCTTCGGGGGAACCTCACCTGGGTGGATTCTGTTTTGGCAGACCCTCCAAGGTAGTTGGGTCCGTGTCGGCTTCAGCTGCATGGACCACAGATTACTCTAGTCCCTGCCAGGAGCATAACGCCCCAGGGATCAGGGTTGGGTCCTTTTTGGAGGACCATTTGACGATGCACCCGCTACAGTTTTTTGTGTTTTACTCTTTATGTGTGTGCACATTTTTTCCTGCACCGGGTGAAGTTTTTGGGTTTTGTTTTCAATAGAAAAAAAAAAGAAAAATTCATACGGTCATGGTACAAAAGTTTTTCAACTCAGGCCTCATACACACTTCCTTGTCGAGAGTCTCAATTTCCTCGTCATGTTTCTCGTCGTAAACCAGCTGGTTACGATGAGAAACACGTTTGTGTGTATGCTTAGAAACCCGCGCATGCTCAGAATAAAGTATGAGATGGGAGCACACCTTCGGTAAAAGGAGCGTTCATAATGGAGATAGCACATTTGTCACACTGTAACAGTCTCTTACCAAACTTTTACTTAACACGCAGTAGCATGAGATTAGCAAAAGCAGCCCCAAGGGTTGTGCCAGTGGAATCGAACTTCCCCTTTATAGTGCCGTCGTACATGTTGTACGTCACTCTGTTTGAGAACGACGAGATTTTGTCTTGACAGTGTGTACGCAAAGAAAGCTTGTCAAGATTCTCGACAGGCCTGACAAGGAACTCGTCGGGGAAAACAATGTTTCATTTACGACGAGTTCCTCTGTGCCTCAGAGTCTAAAACTTTTGTACCATGATTTAAAATTTGACCGTATGAATTATTCTTGTTGGTTTTAAGATATACAATTTTAATGATGTTTATTGAATAAAATGTATAAATTAGTTTTTTCTTTTTGTTTCTAATTGATTAATATGCATCTTTAAATCTCTATTTTTATTAAATCCAAAAATGGCAAAAAAATATTGACTTATAATTTAAATTCATGTATTTACAATTATATTATAATTTTCAACATAATACTTTTATGTTGATAATATGGTGTGATGACAGATAACATTCAGTTATACTGTATACTGTATTTTAGACTGGATTTATACCTTGTGTTGCGTAACCAACATTCTGAAAGTCAACTCAATACCCAATACACTGTGGTCCACTGTAGGGATGAGCTTCGCGTTCGATACGAACACATGTTCGACTACATGTACTACATGTACGTGTACTCACTGAACCATTACAATACATCTGGTGTTGCCATTTTGCCTAAAAGTATGAGCGGGGCAATGCCACATGCACAATGCACACTAGTTTTATGATCCTGGGAATCCAGTTTAACTTACATTGCCTTCCCCCCCCCCCCCCCCAGTGGCCAGCTTCCAGCTGCCTATCTGGGACATCATCAGTGAGTTTGAAAAAAAGTTTTGGGGAGTAAATTTTGTTTTCTGGTTTACATGAGCTTCTACTGGTTCCTAACCTTTCCACCTAATTAAATATTGAATGAGGCCTCTCCTCCTCCTACAATCCACAATGGCCCCAATTTCATACTCCTCTCCATCATCAATTATGGTTGGTACTGGAGGAGCCAGGAAAAAGATCTATTGTATATATAAAAAGTAACACTTTTGTGCTCAGTGTAGAAAATATTCTGCAATTGTAAAATTGTGCCAAAGATCAGAGACGCTGCATTCCCCAAATGCCAGGGTAGGTGACATCAAATAGTTTGTTGTATAAGTGTATGAGTGCTCTATCTCTTTAAATAAAATCATAAATTCAAATGCACATAAATGAAACAATCCATCCCTTTTTCCTGGGAACATACGTGACAAAGAGTGGGGCTTACCATTCTTTGAACCTGGTCTATAGGTTATGTGAAACAAACATCGGAAAATAATAAGGCACATCTGGCCTGACAGGGTTTCAAACGTTTGTGTCACGTATCAGGTGAGACCAGAACCGTGTGGACTGCAAACCCAGACGTGTTTAACTGAAAATATAATTTATTAAAGATAAGTGAAATAATGTTAAAGTAACAACCTCCAATACCACACTGTGCACACCAACCAACACCAACAGAAACCACAAATAATAAGAGACCAATATGTACAGGTAATGGGGAAAACCAGAATCATAACAGGGCCAGGCCAGGGTCGTTAATGGGAGGTCAGCAGCTGGGGAAAGCGAGAACGAACAGGACATGTTGGGTATCTGTTTACTCGGCGTAACTTCATCTTTCATATTATGCAAAAACATTGGGCTAACTTTAATGTGTTTTTTAAAAAAAAGCACAAAACTGTTTTATTTCCAAAAAAAAACGTATTAAAAAAATTGCTGTGTAAATACCATGTGCGATAAAAAGTTGCAATGAGCGCCATTGTATTCTCTAGGGTCTCTAGGGCTAAAAAAGCATATATAATGTTTTGGGGTTCTATGTAATTTTCTAGCAAATAAATTATAATTTTTCATGTAGGAGAGGAATGTCAGAATTGGCCTGGGTGTTCCAGAACGCCTGATGGTGCTGCCTGCATGTTGGGCCTCTGTATGTGGCCACGCTGTGTAAAAGTCTCACACATGTGGTATCGCCATACTCGGGAGGAATAGCAGAATCTGTTTTGGGGTGTAATTTGTGGTATGCATATGCTGTGTGTGAGAAATAACCTGCTAATATGCAAATTGTGTGGGAAAAAAAAAAAATAAAAAAAATCTTGAGCTTGCAAAGAATTGTGGAAAAAAATTACAACTTCAAACTCACAATGCCTTCTAAATACCTTGGAGTCTTCTTTCCAAAAAGTGGTCACTTGGGGGGTATTTGTACTTTTCTGGCATGTTAGGGTCTCAAGAAATGAGAGAGGCTGTCAGTACATCAGGTGTGATCAAATTTAACAATTTTCAATAATTAGTACCATAGCTTGTAGACCCCTATAAATTTCACCCAGACTAAATAATTTACCAAAGATATGTAGCAGTATACATTTTAGGCCAAATTTATGAAGAAAAATAACTTTTTGCAAAATTTTATAATAGAAATGAAGAAAAATGCATTTTTTTTTACAAAAGGTTCGTTCTTTTTTCATTTATAGCGAAAAAATTAAAAACCGCAGAGGTGATCAAATACCACCAAAAGAAAGCTCTATTTGTGAAGGGAAAAAAGGAAAAAATGTCATCTGGTTACAGTGTTGTATGATTGAGTTATTGTCATTCAAACTGTGAGAGCACCAAAAGCTGGAAATTGTTCTGGTTATTAAGTGGGTTTAATGCCGCGTACACACGGTCATTTTTTGTGATGAAAAAAAACGAAGTTTTCTGTGAAGTAAAAAACAACGTTTTTGAAACGTCACTTTTCAAAGACGATGTTGCATACACACCAACGTTTTTTTCACAAAAAGCGAGGTTACGTTCACCACTCTTTTCCATTGAAGCTCGCTTCATAACTAGCTCTGGGCATGCGCGGGTTGAAAAACGTTGTTTTAAACAACGTTTTTGCTACACACGGTGTGAAACAAAAAACGACGTTTTGAAAAACGACACAAAAAATTCAAGCATGTTGGAATTTTTTTTTGGTCGTTTTTTTGAAGACATAAAACGACGTTTTGCCCACACACGATCATTTTAAATGACGTTTTTTAAAAACGTCGTTTTTTTTTCATCACAAAAAGTGATCGTGTGTACGCGGCATAAGAGCCCGGTGGTTAAGTGGTTAAAAAGTATTCATACTCCTTGAAATTTTCCACATTTTGTTATGTTACAACCAAAAACATAAATGTATTTTATTGGGATTTTATGTGATAGACCAACACAAGTGGCACATAATTGTGAAGTAGAAGGAAAATTATAAATGGTTTTCACAAATAAATATCTGAAAAGTGTTGTGTGCATTTGTATTCAGCCAACTTTACTCTGATACCCTTAAAAAAAATCTAGTGGAACCAATTTCCTTCAGAAGTTACCTAATTGGTAGATATGCAAAATAAAATTGCGGTGGGGCTAAATCCTTAGAAGAAATTATGTAAATATATTTTGTGAGATATAAAACTGTTTAAATAATATGTACTTTCAAATATATGATACACAAATAATCAACAGAATATTAAACAAACATCACATAATAAATTTGATTAGTCCAAAGAAGCATCCAAACTTCTAGTGATGTGTGAACCTTATAATCAGACAGTTCTGATTTTAAATACTGTGATAATTCTTCATGCTGCGTGCTGTGCAGGGAGGTTCTGAGGGAGCTACCAGAAGAAGTGCGCTGTCACTTGTAGCACAGAAGTCGGGCTTCTGTGTTTACAAGTGACAGTGAATCTGGCCAGCCCGGGCCTATATTAAATAGGGACCTGGTGCTACAGCTCCATTAGCCCCTACGTTAATCCAACCCTGGTCACATGAATACCTTGTGAATGGTGTAGTTTACTGCATTCACTACCAGTTCAGCCTGTCCCGCTGATGAAAGGACCGAACGTTCGCGCGAACATTTAGAACCCCATTGACGTCTATGGGACTCGAACGTTTGAATTCAAAAGTGCTCATTTTAAAGCCTAATATACAAGTTATTGTCGTAAAACGTCTTTGAGAACCCGGGTCTTGCCCCAGGGAACAAAAATGGAAAACAATAACTGTGGAGAGGTATTGAAGGTCGGACTATCGAGGCCAAGGAAGTAGTTTAAAAATATAGTTTTAATGTAGTCATAAAATAAAACAAATTAAACATATACATAAAAATAACAATGGTACATATATACAGGTAAACCACTCTATACACAAAATCCCTAAAGTCGGATGTTAAGGATTTTGTAAGGAGATGTATATAAATAGTTGTCTGTAATGATACAGGGTTACATGTTATTCATATTACCACCATAATAAAAAACAGAAAGAATTTTTTTTTGAAGTATAAAACAAACAACAATGAAAGAGAAAGAAATTGCAACATATAATTACATGGCCGATGACTCTGCAACCAATGCAAGACAGGGCACACACCACGATCGGATATTCGATAGTATGTAAAATACTGGATTCAGAAAAGTCCTCAGAGCTTGTTATAGATCTGTTTAATGGAAGGATATATATGTATATGTATTTGTATATTTTTTATATTTTTTTTGTATTTTATATCGCTTAATGTTCTGGCAAGAAAGAGTATGGAGCGAGAAGGAGGGGAAAAGGTAGGGATAATCAGTGTATGATAAAGAAGAGTGTGAGTGGTATTTAAGGAAATTACCTGTTAATTGACAGTAGAGTCAAAGTAAGGGTATTTCCAACATTCATAAAAAGAATTATAATATGGTGCTATTGGCAGCCTCCATTCTATGTGAAAAGTGAAACAACAACAAAAAATTATTTAATAAATGGAGAAAATTATTGACAAGTGCAACAGGTGCCTACATATATCCAAGATACAAAAAGGACAAAGATTTACCCTTGATAGGAGACCATAGGGCCAACTGGGACACATAGCCAGAAAATGTATTGAGCTTCAAGTTATCGAGGGGTACCAGACCGCCAATCAGCGCATAGACTTTTAAGCTTCTAAGTATGAGCCAGCCGATCTACATAATGACAATAGAGAAGTACCATGAGCAAGAATTAGCTCTAACAGCATGAATGTCTCAAATAAAGAAAAGAAGGCAGTGGTGGATCCTGCATAAAGTATCTTACCAGGGGGTTGACTCGTACGGGCGTCCGTGTCCCAGGGTGTACATCTGCATGACACACAGCATAAAGTGTGGGTAAGGGCTTTAAAT
The DNA here is from genome assembly GCA_029574335.1 of Rana kukunoris. Classification (NCBI taxonomy): domain Eukaryota; kingdom Metazoa; phylum Chordata; class Amphibia; order Anura; family Ranidae; genus Rana; species Rana kukunoris. The sequence goes on along the minus strand of CM056055.1, from coordinate 97,377,545 downwards.
ACCCTGTAGACGCTCTAATCGCGTATAGCGTGATTGCGTCATCATTGTGCGCCATTCGCAGATAGAGGCGCATAAACAAGGGGGAAGATAGCAGGGCGGAAGTGAGCAGGGACGCCCATACATCACCTCATACCTCAGTGTCAGACGCGCATCGCGTCGCCGCCGCGACGCCCATCTAGGCAATCGCCATACGCTTTCAACGGATGGGAGGGGCGGGAGGGGGAAGCGTAGCCCTACCCACCCATCACGCATCCACCACACCAGTGGATAGATGAATATAGCGTGACTACGTCATCGTTGTGCGCCATTAGTAAGTAGAGGCGCACGGGGGAAGATGTCAGGGCGGAAGTAGACAAAGATGCCCATGCACCGCCCCAGGCCTCAGCGTCAGACACGCACCGCGTCATCACGCCAAAATGTCCACACAGGCGACCGCCACACGCCTCCAACGAATGGAAGGGGCGGGAGGGGGAGGCACAACTCCACCCACCCACCACACACACATCCCATCAAAAGACAGACGAATGAGGCAAGAGCGTCACCCATCCCAATATATGCCATGTACACGCAAGCAACCCGCTGACTAAAGGGGAAGTCTACAAAAAAAGTAACATACCCCAAGTATGGCATGAAAAGCCTGGAAGATGTGGGATATGTGATTAATACAAAGTAAACAAGAAGTAGGGTTTATATTTAACCAAGAGCAAAAGGGAATTTGTAAGTGGATGTCCAATGACAAGTAAACAGAATGAGAAAGTAAAAAGCCAGAAAAGCGATAAATAGTCCGTATTAGGGGAATACATATTACATATTCATTTGGTAGTGTGCCTGAACTACATCATGGAGAATCATCGGGATGAAAAACATGCAAGCAGGAGAATCACTCTCTCTCTCAAACATTGCATATATACCCTGGCTTTGGCCAATTATGGCTCACCATTTTTTGCGCGCTGTGTTTGGCCAAGCATGCGGGTCATTGGCCAATTATCAGCGCGCAATGCAGCAGTAAATTATGGGCCCTGACGCGCCACTTGAATTTGCCGCGAATGACCCATAACATTAGAATTTCGATGAACGGAATAACAGACGATGTTCCAGTCGCACATACGTTCGAATCGAACATGGAGCTCATCCCTAGTGAAAAGTAACAAGCTGTGTTTGTGGAAGCTGACAGGCAGTAGGCTTGCTCAGCCTGGTAGTTAGGATCTGTGTTATTTGTGTAGTTAGTGCCGAGATACAGCTAGACTTTTGTTTTTTTATTATTTGCCTGTTTTTATTTCTGGAACATAGCACCAAGTCTTGAATATAGCACCAATAAACACCCCACTGTTTGCTTACTGGATTTGGTACCTGTGCTCGAAACACTGCCTACCCCAGGGGCATCCATTTCCCTGCTAGCTAATCTATCCCCAGCTCACAATATTTTTATATATATATATATATATATATATATATATATATATATATATACATACACACACACACCTACACAGTATATAGTCATATAACCTTAGTAAATACCAAATTCCGTTTTTTAATGATGATTTTATTTATTAAAGTGGATGTCTGCTGAAAAAAATATATTACAAGCCAGCAGCTACATATACTGCAGCTTCTGACTTTTAATATTAGGACACTTACCTGTCCTGGAGTCCAGCGCTGACTCCCCCCCCCCCCCCCGCCATCCTCGGTGAGGGAACCAGGAAGTGAAGTGCTCCGGCTTTACTGCCCGGTTCCCTATGGCGCATGCGCGAGTTGTGCTACGCCTGTCGATTGGCTCCTGCTGTTTACTGCGAGCCGAGTGTTCCCAGCACACAACGGGGGGGGGGGGGGGGGGTGACGTCATGCCCGCAGTCTGCCCGAGACTGTGTGGCCGGAAGTGGGTGCAAATGGTATCAGGTATCTGCACCCCCCCTCTCCCTGAAAGGTGTCAAATGTACCACCGGAGGGGGGAGGGTTCCGATCAGCGGGAGTTCCACTTTAGGGTGAAGCTCCGCTTTAAGGTAAGAAAGTTGTCCAAACCTGTCTGGCCTTACGTGAAAAAGTTATTACCCCCTAAACCTAATAACTGGTTGTGCCTCCCTCAACTGCAAGCATTTGCAATAACTAGCAATGAGTCTTTCACATCGCTGTGGAGGAATTTTTGCCCACTGCTCTTTGTAGAATTGTTTTAATTCTGCCACATTGGAGGGTTTTCGAGCATGAACAGTTAAAGGTCATGCCACAGCTTCTCAATCGGATTTAAGTCCAGATTTGTGAGTACACACCTCACATTTTAGTAAATATTATATCTGTTCATGTTACAACACTGAGAAATGACAATGAATTCTTTATTGAAGAAATGTCAATTTTTTTAAAAGTTGCGGCTTCCTCCTGGCACTCCGTTCCATCATAGGCATTTGACACTGTGTTCCGCCTATCACGGAGGTTCTCTCATCCTCGGACAGTTTCCCAGCAGACACTGTGTTCAGTGTTCCGCCAATCACGGACGTCCTCTTGTCCGAGGACGAAAGAATGTCCGTGATTGACGGAACACTGAAAACAGTGTCTGCTGGAAAACTGAGTCCGATGGGGCACAGTGAGGTTGCAAATGGGCACAGTGAGGCGTGCAAATGGGCATTGTTGACCCTCTTTTCCGCTTACAGTAGCTGCTGCATTCTCACCCAGGGCTTATACTCGAGTCAATACGTTTTCCCAGTTTTTTTGTGTTAAAATTAGGTCCTTGGCTTATACTCAGGTCGGCTTATACTCGAGAATATACGGTATATGGAAAATTCAGCTATGGTACAGATATTGATAGTTAATTTAAAAAGCTAAACATAGCCTGTTATGGCTGTAATAAAGGATCTACCCATCAAGTAAGTGAATCCTGTGAGTCCCTCACCCCTTGACCCTGAAAGTGTATTTTGGCTGGGATTACTATTTAAAGTCTAAAAAAGGAAACGTATTGACAGTAAATAAGCAATGCCAATAAAACATCCTTAATGTAGAATTTGCGGTGGATTTCAGTTTGCCAAGCATCTGTCAATGAAGAAAGCATCTGCATCAGCTTTTCAGAAGCCACACCTAAATACAGGCTGGGGATTTATCCGTTCAAATGTATTGTATTTGTGTCATATTTTAGCAGTCTCTCTTCTTAAAATATCCTTATGGAAACTACTAAAATGATCTGAGTTGCCAACTATTGAACTGTTCTGCTAATCATGAAGAAGTCTGCCCAAAGAGTACTAAAGAAAACCTATTAAGACTTCCGAGAAGCAAGGAAATGGAGCAGCAATGACAGCAGGCTTTTTCCTGCCACTTGGCAGACCTGGTGTCTGCAGTAATCAACAGGCATGTGTGCTTGGACGCCTTGCCAGTAATCTAGGAAAAATCATTAGGAAGGTTTTTTTTTTTTTTTTGGCCAAACTACAGTAATTGTGCATAATAATACTTAAAAATTAAATAAAATAAAAAAAACTGTCAAATAAACTGAGGTATTTCCAGAGAATAAAAACTGAATATTTCACAGGTCACTTTTTAAAATATATAGCTAAAGCAACGCCCTAATCTTTATGCAAACCCTAAAAATAGATGTCATTTATTAGTTCCCTCTTGGTCTGCTAAGTATGTTTTTAAGATCGTTTTAAAATAAAGTATAACAGTGCATAGCTACTCTCATTTAAATAAAATGTTAATCACTACCCCCTTATGAGCTGCTGCTTTTTTGGGTCTCCCCTCTCATGCACAGCCAGGTAACAGGAATTTTCCAGCATCCACACAGTAGACAAGAACCAGTCTAGGGTGTTTTTTTTTTCATTTATTGGGGGATGAATTGTATAGGTAGGAGAACATATGGGATGCCCAGAACTGTAAACTTGAATGCAGACTGAGGACTTTCTAAATTTCTGCCTGCTACAAATCACTATACGGTCCTCCCTTTAGGACAAACAGATTAACTGAACTGATAGCAGAAATATTCCAAATGCAGATGCTTTTTCTCTGTAGAGAGCTTTGAGTGGCTCTAAACTGTCCATTAGTAGTTAGCAAGATGGGTAGTTCACCGGGCTGATCCTCCCCTATCAGGCTCTTCAGTGTTATTCACTCCATTTCATGAAATCCTGCTGAACAGGACCTTGGCTTGGCTTTCAGGTTGGCTTCAGCTAAGCTGAGGCTGAAAGGATGTGAGTCTCTCTCTCTCCTCTCTCTCCTCTCTCTCCTCTCTCTCTCTCTCTCTCTCTCCTCTCTCTCCTCTCTCTCCTCTCTCTCCTCTCTTCTCTCACCTCCTCTCTCCTCTCATCAAAAAATGTATACTATTTACTAGGGTTGTCCCGATACCACTTTTTTAGGACCGAGTACAAGTACCGATACTTTTTTTCATGTACTCGCCGATACCGAATACCGATACTTTTTTTAAATGTCATGTGACAGTTTTCAAACCACAATACAGACTAAGGATATTTTCTTTATAATTATGAAGAACTCTAACTCAAGACATTATAAAAGAATACAAATGAGTAAAAATGAATAAAAATGTTTTATTTTCTTGTCACGCAGTAGTAAAAAACTCAAATTTTCACAGAACATGTTGATAAATACAAAAAAAGTATTCTATTTAGGTATCGGGAGCATTTGCGCGAGTACAAGTACTCCCGCAAATACTCTAGTATCGGTATCTGGAAAACCCTACTATTTACAATAGTGTAATCCACACAAATATCAATCCTGTGTGTCAAGATAAAGCATTATAATCCAACTATAATAATATATAGATAGGTCTTGCTATAAAAAATGCATAGAACACAGGGCGACTAATGATGTGAATGCCAATGTACTAATGTATCAACGTCCCGATAATATGTAACTGGGGATTAAGCTGGGCTAATGAAATGGACTTTAACCACTTAAGACCCGGACCAATACGCTGGCAAATGACCCAAGGGGTTTTTGCGATTCGGCACTGCGTCGCTTTAACAGACAATTGCGCGGTCGTGCGACGTGGCTCCCAAACAAAATTTGCGTCCTTTTTTTCCCACAAATAGAGCTTTCTTTTGGTGGTATTTGATCGCCTCTGCGATTTTTATTTTTTGCGCTATATACAAAAATAGAGCGACATTTTTGAAAAAAAATCAATATTTTTTACTTTTTGTTATAATAAAAAACCAATAAAATAAATTTTAGTCAAACATTTAGGCCAAAATGTATTTAGCCACATGTCTTTAGTAAAAAAAAAATCGCATTAAAAAAAAATTAGCTACCTAGCGGGAACAGCGACACTAATACAGCGATCAGAAAAATGATCGCTTAGTGATGCTGGCAATAGGGAGTGAAAGGGTTAACTAGGGCAGTAATCAAGGGGTTAAAACTTTATTGGGGGGGGTGGGGGGGGCTACCCTGACACTAACACTGACTGACTGTCACACTGTCTGTCACACTGACACTAAATACAGTAATCATACATGTATGATTACTGCATTCAGTGACACTGTGACAGGGGGAGGGGGGGGCGATCGCGGGGGTTAAATGTGTTTGTGTCTGTGTGTAAGTGTGCTGTTGGTGCAGACTTACTTGTAGTGTTGTGATCTCTCCTCAGCGGCGCTTGAAACAAACGCCGAGGGAGAGATCACATCGCTTCCTCCTTCCTGTGTTTACCCAGGAGGAGGAAGTGACAGGGCGGGCGGGCGTGCGCATTGGCTGGGAGCGATCCGGAGGGGGCGGGTGAAAACGGATAGCCGCCCCCACTTGTCGGATCGCTCCTGCAGCCGCGCGGACCGCCGCATGTACGGGGGGGGGTCCGATCGGACCCCCGATCCCCCCCAAGGCACCAACGTATATATACGTTGATGTGCCTGTCGGTGCCATTCTGCCGACGTAAATGTACATGCGGCGGTCCTTAAGTAGTTAAACGGTACAGATGGATATATTAAAAAAAACTATGGGTATATTTATTCATAAAAGTAGAAAGTATACAAAAAAATATACAGAGCTTTGTGAATATAGTAATACAATATCAGCAAATTTATCACAGTATATACATAGGGAATAATACATAAAAGTTTACACTAGTGTGTGTATGTATGCTAATTAAACAAAAACATACAGCACCAGAAATTATATAAAAACTTTTAAATCCTTGATGAAAGTTGCTTTTACTCGCTTTTACTCAACATGTTTCACTTTTTGAAATACCCTTTATCAGGAGCATAACGATATATAGAATAAATCTCCACAGGAATGTATGGAACAATCCGTCCAAAATAGTTATATAGCATATACAATTATGTTACCTGGCCGGCCTGGTAGGCTAGTAACAGGTTGTTTAAAATATCAAAATATATGGATGTAAAAAACTTTGGGCTAATGCACAAAAATGATATGGGTAGAAGGTAGTCAATGTCTGGCGACAACATGTATTCTGAGTAAGGTCCCAATAACGAGTTCCGGAAATGGTAGCCCAGAGGTCTGGATAGCTTGTAAGCTTAATATCCAGCAAGGCATGGAAGTCCGGGTCAAGCGGGAACCGGGAGGAGTATAGGGTTTCAGAGTCACACAAACATGTGCAGCAGGCTGCACATGTTTGTGTGACTCTGAAACCCTATACTCCTTGCCTTGCCTTGCCTAGATTTTTACATCCATATATTTTGAGGTTTTGGACAACCTGTTACTAGCCTACCAGGCCGGCCAGGTAACATCATTTTATATGCTATATAACTATTTTCGATGGATTATTCCATACATTCCTGCGGAGATTTATTTTATATATCGTTATCCTCCTGATGAAGCATTTTTCAAAACGCAAAACATGTTGAGTAAAAGCGAGTAAAAGCAACCTTCATCACTCCGCATATTTTATCCAGTTCCAAGGATTTAAAAGTTTTTATATAATTGCTGGTGCTGTATGTTTTTGTTTGATTAGCACACACACACACTAGTGTATAAATATGCTGATATTGTATTACTATATTCACGAAGCTCTGTATATTTTTTTGTATACTTTCGACTTTTATGAATAAATATACCCATAGTTTTTTTTACTATATCCATCTGTACCGTTAAAGTCCATTTCATTAGCCCAGCTTAATCTCCAACTATAATAGTTGGGATGCTGTTAAACTCGCATTCAGAGGCAGTTGAACACTTTTTTCAAATGCCCCTGAACACATTCACTGTTATCCTATGTGACCATGTACACTGTCTCGTTTATTGCAATTTATATGCAGTTGCGTTTACCTTGTTTTTCTGAACGTATCAGCATCTTGCCGCGATTTTGTTTATAAGCGTTTTTAAATGTGACTTATTTTTTTTACATAAGAATTCTCAAAAATTATTGCAAATTATGAAAAACCATTAACCCCCCTGGTGGTATTCCCGAATCTGGCTCGGGTTAAGATTTCTTTACCAAAAGCGGTATCCCCAAGCCAGACTCGGGCTCGCCTCGCAGCATCCAAGGCAGTGCTTACTTACCTTGTCTCTTGTCCCTGCGTGAGCGAGCGGTGTCCTCCTTGCTCGATTCACAGTGCCCGTGTGCCGCCGACCTCCGTTCCCTGCGACGTTACGACGCACTGGGGCAAAGAACAGCTCCAAATTCAAAAATTTTAATAAACACAATACATACAGTATACTGTAATTTTAGTGATTACAGTACTGTATGTAAAAAATGCACACCTTCTTTGTCCCTAGTGGTCTGCCCAGTGTTCTGCATGTACTTTTATATAATAAAAACTGTTCTTTCTGCCTGCAAACTGTAGATTGTCAATAGCAACCAAAAGTGTTTTAGAGCAGCTTGAAAACAGCAATAATAAATTATAATCACTTGCAGAATTGAGCGATAGCGATTTGGGGGGAAATTCATCATAAAAAAATAAAAGTAATGACAGCGACAATTCTGCAACTGAGCAAATTGCAGTGATTTTGATTTGATTACATTATTGAATAATTTTTATTATAATTACATTAATATTTGTTATAGATATTTATAGTCATTTATTATATTATAATTTAGTTTTTCAAACTTTATCATACCCGAGATGTCTACTAGACTCTTGTTTGGACAGATTTAAGTGAGTTATTCCTAAGAATTACAGGCCTACAATGTAAAGCGCCAAATTTTCATGCAAAATAATTGTACCGCTTTTAGCAAACTGTAATTGCTTGCATTGCATTGTGGACAACTTGTGGCAGGTGATGTGGCAAGTGGACAATCCACAACTTGTGGCAGGTGACGTGGCAAGTGGACAATACACAACTGGTTGCAGGTGACATGACCAGGTGCTGTGGCAAGTGGGCAATCCACAACTTGTGGCAGGTGACATGGCAGGTGATGTGGCCATGTGACGTGGCAATTGAAAATCCACAACTTGTGGCAGGTGACGTGGCAGGTGGCGTGGCAAGGTGACGTGGCCAGGAAATGTGGCAGGTGACGGGGCCAGGTGACGTGACAAGTGGAAAATCCACAACTTGTGGCAGGTGATGTTGGAAGTGACACGCTAAATACAAGTACACTGCTGATCTCTCAGCTGCTGCTACTCACTCTGGTCTCACAAAATGGCTGAAATGGTTAATAATACGCAGTAAAACGCCACTAAACGCGGCAAAACAAGCATTTCTAAATGCCTTTTCTGCTTTTAAAAAAATTAGTTCAGCAGAGTTTGCACCAGCATCCCATGTACATGGGGCAAAAAGGACACGGGTGACGTCACAAAGCTCCTCCCCATGAGGAGGAGCTTTGTGACGCCACCCGTATCCTTTCCATTGCTGATTGCAGCTGTACACCACGGCTATATGGCTGGGAGAGAGAGAGAGAAGAATGCTGGGTGAGGAGTGAGGACATAAATAGCCTGGTCCTTCTTCTGGGACAAAAGCTTTCAGCTGAGAGCAGGAACCAGGCCGCTCCCGGGGATGTGAGCAGGTGCCATGGCCTAGATGGTGTGGAGAGTCTCCAGTGAGTGAGCGATCAGATCCACCGATGCCAGCTCCCTGTCGGCCGAGTGACTATCGGAGGTCATTCTCATCGTCATCAGTACAGTTCTCACAGAATCCTAGCATTGCTAGGTGCATGGTAAGGTACCCTTCACTGGTTGAAGATTCTTCAAGAGCCTGTTCTGGGACATCCTTTTGCCTTGAGCCTTAGTATCATCAGGATTGGTGAGCGAGCACAAGCCCACCCTGTGCACACCCTACAAAGACACTGCATGTAGACACCTTTATTCAGGGCTTTTTTCTCAGAGAATAGGTGCAGGAACTCCCCCTTTCTGAGTCACCCCTTTTCTCTGCCCCTACTCACCTCTGAGCACCATGCCTTGCTTCCACCCCTACCCACCTCCTAGCACTAAAACGATGGTAATGATAACAAGAAAAGCAGTAAAATAGATCCCCTGCAGCCAGTAACAATATAGCCCCCCCCCCGCCAGCAACAATAGATCCCACTAACAACAATGGGCCACCTTCAACAAAATGTCACAATGTCACCCCTAGCAACAATAGACTCCTGGCAGCATTCCCCACAGCCAGTATTAATAGACTCTCCATCAGCCAGCAACAATAGATCACTTCCTCAACAGTAGATCTCCCCCATAAACAACTGCCCCCCCCAGCAATAAAAGAACCCCCAGAAATTTAAGACCCCCCAGCAACAGGAGGTCCCCCATTAGCAGCAATAGATCTCCTCAGCAACAATAGACCCCCCTGCAAAAATAGATCCCGTCCAGTTTGAATAAATCCCCCAGCAGACAGCATCAATAGACCCTGTAGCACCACTTGCTATAACACAAGTCAGTGCTGGAGGTGCCGGAACCGCTTTCCCCATGTTCCTACTGAATAAAAGCCCTGCCTTTATTCCATCTCTTTACATTAAAGCCTAAAGAGACATGCTATTTTCTGTTGTTGGTCACCTTTGCACAGCAAACCTTCTAGGCCCTTGTTGAGCTAGCTGAAGACACTGAACATCTACATCACAGGAACTCTTCCACTCTCCTCTTCTCCCTCAACTCTGTGCACAATATCTGCACACTTTAACCACTTAAGACCCGGACTATTATGCAGGTATAGGACCTGGCCACTTTTTGTGATTCGGCACTGCGTCTTTTTAACTGACAATTGCGCGGTCGTGCGATGTGGCTCCCAAACACAATTGGCGTCCTTTTTTTCCACAAATAGAGCTTTCTTTTGATGGTATTTGATCACCCCTGCGGTTTTTATTTTTTGCGCTATAAACAAAAATAGAGCATCAATTTTGAAAAAAAATAAAAAAAATTTTTTACTTTTTGCTATAATAAATATTCTCAAAAAAATATATAAAAAACGTTTTTTTCCCTCAGTTTAGGCCGATACGTATTCTTCAACCTATTTTTGGTAAAAAAAAATCACAATACGCATTTATCGATTGGTTTGCGCAAAATGTATAGCGTTTACAAAATAGGGCATAGTTTTATGGCATTTTTATTAATATTTTTTTTTTCTATTGCATACACAGTATATGGGCAAAATCTACATTATGCAAGGAAACCAATGCCAATTTTAGTGTCAAGCAGGGAGATAGACGATTATAACAATATTCTCACATGGCCCAGAATCCTCTGCTTAATTATCCACTTGCCAACCGCCTACCGCATTACTGCGGCAGGTCCAGGGCTCAAGTCCTGCTGGAACGCGTGGGAACGGCATTCCTGTACTTTTTTTCACAGCAGGAACGCCGTTCCCTTTGCAGGATTCAAGCAGTCGAGCCGCCCGTGCCCAGGGGCGATCCTACATGAGGTGCAGTTCACCAAGAAGCCACAGTAGTGGAGGCGCTCAAGCTGTCATTGTGCTCCCCTCCCTCCTCCTCCTCCTCTCCATGTCAGGGTGGCTTGTCCTGGGGGGTCCGTACTAATGGTGGGGCGGTCTGTACTAATGGAGGTTGGGTGGTTTGTGGGGGTTTCTGTCCTAATGGAGGGGGGTGGCTTGTCCTGGGGGGTCTGTACTAATGGAGGGGGGGTCTGTACTGAGGAAGGTCTGTACTGAGGGAGGGGTTTATACTTAGTAGGGAGTCTGTTGGAGGGGGTCTATACTTAGTGGAGGGGGTCTGTACTGAGGGGCTAATATAGATGGTGGAGGGGGTGACACCAACCCTAGTAACGTCACTGCAGCCGCAAGCTCTTTCCCCCTCCCTTTCCTTGCGATGCTGTACTAGTGACCAGCACAGCTGCCCACTATATTTCTTCCCCCGCCTTCATATCGGATCTTGGGTGGGATTTGCCACACTTTTTTCCCCACGACTTGACACCTGGGCAGGTCGGCTCTATTGCGTGAAATTACGTACCTGTGGTTTGAGATTTCTTGCCAAGAATCTAGGCGAGAAAAAAAGATAACCTGCTCTCTATTTTCTCGTCGTAATTTTCGGCAGTGTTTTCCTGCTGAGAAACCTGAGCGTATGTATACTTACCTGCCTCCATGGAAACCGACGCATGTTAGAAATGACTTTGATGCATGCGCGGTAGCTTCCAAGGCATAGGTAGGGTGAGGCAAGATAGCGGCGACAGCATCGAATGTGACGAGCGCATGCTCATCGTAGTCGATGACGTCACCGCGTTCGTGTCATTCAAAAGAATGGCGGTTCTTTTGAATCGTACATCTGAACACTCGGCCGGCAAGAAAATCTTGCCAGGAATCTCGTCAGGAAAAACAACGTATTTTTCCTGACAAGAATCCCGGCTGTGTGTACAGGGCTTAACAGTGTATATTTTTAGCACTGGCCCCCAAAAAAGGGTCAAAGGTGTCAGTTAGGTGTCTGATTTGTCCGCCGCAACGTCGCAGTCCTGCAAAAAATCACTGACATTACTAGTAAAAAAACAAACTAAAAAAAAAATCCATAAAAATATCCCATCATTTGTAGACACTATGGGCTGGATTCACAAACCACTTACGCCGACGTAACTCACATTTTCCCAGCGTAGCATCAATATGCGCCCGGCGTATGTGTGCGCCAGAGTCACAGCCTTAGGCAGTTCTTCCGACGTGGTTGTGCGCATGCGCAAGGGATACGTCCACGTCTCGACGCATGCGCAGTTCGTTTTAAGTACTTGTCTGGCGCCCGGCCCATCATTTGCATGGGGTCACGCTTCATTAGCATGGATCACACCCACTTCCACCTACGCCGGCTTACACCTACGAAATATACACCACGCTGGTGCAACGTTGGAAGCATTTGCTTTGTGAATTCCATGCTTGCCTCTCTGCGCTGCGTCGGTTTAGCGTAAAATAGATACGCTACGGCAGCATAAATGTGCGCCGATGTCTGTGAATCCGCACCTATAACTTTTGCACAAACCAATCAATATGCTTATTGGGATTTGTTTACAACAATTTATGAAGAAATTAGATTTAATTTTTTTAATGGATATGTCTTATAGCAGAAAGTAAAAAATATTGTTGCTGAAGTGGTTAATGAAGTGATCTCCTGGCTGGATGAATAAGTTGATAGTAAGACTGACTGTTGATGCTACAGCTGCGCAATTTCAAAATTGTAACTGCTTAATCGGGGACCTGCTTCCTGTCACTGATGATAAAAAAAATTGCACGGATGACATAAATTAATATTATCTACTTAAGCTGTTATGTCACAGTAACCACAGTACAGGCAGTCTCCAAATTACAAATATCAGACTTACGTACAACTGGAAACAGAGTGAGAGAAAATCTAACAGAAAGTGAGGGAAATCTACCCCCAGGAAGTGAAATTCACTCCTGTAAGAGCTATCTTGGGAAAAATAGGTCTCCACTGGAGCTTTATCACCAATCTTTATTTCCACAACAACCCAAAGTTTTCAAAAATTATATTATCACAGGGACAGAAAGTGAAGTGAAATGAAATCTTCTTAACAGGAGCTCAGACAGCAGTTCCAAAAAACAAACGTTACAGCCCGAGTTACACTTAAAATATGTACCTGTTCCAATTTACATACATATTCAACTTAACCTCTTCACGCCGACTGCTCCCAACCCTTTAATCACTTAAATGGGTTGTAAGGCCTCGTACACACAGGGGGATATGTCCGCTGAAAACGGTCCGATGGACCGTTTCAGCAGACATCTCCGCTCGTGTGTATGGGCTAGCGGACAGATTTCTCCACCCGACAGATTTCAAAGCATGCTTTGAAATCTATCCGGTGGAATCTGTCCGCCCGACATGTCTGCTGGTTAGTACACTTACCAGCAGACATGTCGTCCCCCACCACCGCCGCGCCGCCGCCGAATGGATTCGGCGCATGCGCGGAAGTGTTTAACTTCCTGGTGCGGTGACGTGGCGGTGACGTGGCTCCGATGGTGTGTACACGCCATCGGATCAAACTCCCGATCGGACATATCCGATGGAAATGGTCCGCGGACCATTTCATCGGATATGTCCGATCGTGTGTACGAGGCCTAAAGGAAAAAAATTGTTTACATAATAAGCATCCTTTACCTGCAGACATTCCTCTTTTCACTTCCTCATTGTTCGTTTTTGCTCAAAAGTTGCTCTATTTCTTCTATGTTCTGTTCACTTCCTGCTTGTCTGATTGTTACTCACCACCGTGAAGGGAGACTTTACTGCGGTGGTCAGTGACGTGCTCGCCCCCTCCTGGGAACTACATCTGTGCGGCAGGATGCTCTCTACGTGTTAGGCCGCGTACACACGACTAAACAAATCCGATGAAAATGGTCGGACAGACCGTTTTCATCGGATATGTCTGCTGGGCTATTTTGGTTTGATCAGTGTACACACGATTAAACCAAAATCCCCGCGGACAGACAGCGCGGTGACGTGGCGGTGACGTTGACACCGCTACATCACCACTCCAGGAAGTAAAATACTTCCACGCATGCGTCGAATCCATCGGACATGTCGGACGGACGGGTTTCCAGCAGAATTGCGGCATGCTCAATAATTCACACCTCCTTGAAGTCTCTAAGGGCCCGTACACACGATCGAATTTGTCTGCTGAATTTGTCTGCTGAAACGGTCCGTCGGATCGGTTTCAGCAGATAAATTCGATCGTGTGTACTTGGCCTTAGATACTTCAAGGAGGTGTGAATTACTGAGCGTGCCGCAATTCATACTGGGAAATGTAGTTCTTACATGAACGAGCGCCACAAACCAGGAAGTGAATGAGGGAACAGAAACTAGAACACCGGAGGTTATATAGATGGAGGAATTTAAAAGGTATTTACTAGTTTTTTAACAGAATCATTACACTATTCTGTCTGTCTACGTTGTAGACATTAATTGTAGGCAAAAAAAATGTTTCCTTTACAACTTCTTTAAGGACCACTGCACGATGATATACGTCAACAGAATGGCACGGCTGGGCACAAGGGCGTACAGGTACGTCCCCTTTAAGAACCCAGCCGTGGGTCGCGAGTGGTCCAAAGCTCCATGACTGCGCCCAGGGTACCTGTGGACCTGATCGCCACCATTGTCCCACGATTGGGTCACAGAGCTGAAGAACGGGTAGAGGTAACATGCAAACAAACCTTTCCCCGTTCTTCCTAGTGGCTTGTCAGTGATCGTCTGTTCCCTGTCATAGGGAACGACGATCAGTGACGTCGTCATAGGGAATGACGATCAGTGACATCACGTGCCCAGCCACGCCCCCCTACAGTAAGAATCACACACTAGGGCATACTTAACCCCTACAGCGCCCCCTAGAGGTTAACCCCTTTAGTGCCATTGTTATTTTCACAGTAATCAGTGCATTTTTATAGCACTGGTCGCTGTAAAAATGACAATAGTCCCACAAATGTGTCAAAAGTGTCCCATGTGTCCGCCATAATGTAGCAGTCACAATAAAAATCGCTGATTGCCACCATTAGTAGTAAAAAAAAAAATATTAATAAAAATTCCATAAAACTATCCCCTATTTTGTAAACGCTATAACTTTTGCGCAAACCAATCAATAAGCTATTGTTGTGATTTTTTTTACCAAAAATATGTAGAAGAATACGTATCGGCCTAAACTGAGAGAAAAAAAAATGTATATATTTTTTTGGGGATATTTATTATAGCAAAAAGTTAAAATGATCGATTTTTTTTCAAAATTGTTGCTATATTTTTGTTTATAGCGCAAAAAATAAAAACCCCAGAGGTGATCAAATACTACAAAAGAAAGCTCTATTTGTGGGATAAAAGGATGTAAATTTTGTTTGGGAGCTACGTCGCATCACCGCGCAATTGTCAGTTTAATTGATGCAGTGCCGAATCGCAAAAAGGGGCCTGGTCCTTTAGCTGCAAAATGGTCCGGGGCTTAAGTGGTTAAGAGGTTTAAGATACCTGGAGATGGGGCATGGCTTAAGATAATGTGACTACCGTGATTGCCTGTGATTGGCTGTGACAGCGGTCACGTAACCTGAAAACTCTTGATGGCATTCAGCAATCCAGAGCTTACAGTTAGATGCTGGTCACTGTGCAAAGAACGTGCAGGGCACATGCTCTCGGCACAGCGCTACTGACCACAATTCACACAAATATGCGACCTCTCTGCAATAAGGCCAAGGAGCATATTTGCAAGTGGCCCAGAAATATAAAAAACAGCCAGGGCCAATGGATTAGAATAAACCTACAGAACCTAGCTTGCTTGTAACCTGGGCACTGCCTATATATGTTACTAAATCATCAATAACGTACAGTGCCTGCCGCCGAGAATGTGTTTTCAGCACGCCAGCATCGCGCTGAATCTCGGCGACAGGCTGCCGACATCTCGCACTCGCTGGAATAGTAAAAGTACATTCCCAGCGAGCGCGTCATAGAAGCGACGGGGATCCGACGTGGATTCCCGCCAATTCTACACGTGGGCGGAGTTTGTTATGAATCCTGAACGAGAAATCCCCGCCGGATTTTAAAGAAAAATCCGGCATGGGTTCCCCCCTCAGGAGCATAACGGGCCCTTAGGTCGGTTATGGGTTGTAAGGAGACCCCCTACGCCGAAAAAACGGCGTGGGGGTCCCCCCACAATCCATTAACAGACCCGTATCCAAAGCACGCCGGCCGGCCGGTCAGGAAGGGAGTGGGGGCGAGCGAGCGCCCCCCCCCTCCTGAGCCGTACCGGGCAGCATGCCCTCAACATGGGGGTCAGGTGCTCTGGGGTAGGGGGCGCACTGCGGCCCCCCACCCCAGAGCACCCTGTCCCCATGTTGATGAGGACAGGGCCCCTTCCCGACAACCCCTGGCCGTTGGTTGTCGGGTGTATGCGGGTGGGAGGCTTATCGGAATCTGGAAGCCCCCTTTAATAAGGGGGCCCCCAGATACCAGCCCCCCACCCTAAGTGAATGAGTATGGGGTACATTGTACCCCTACCCATTCACCTGCAAAACAAAAGTTTAAACACAAATAAACCACACAGTGTATTGAAATATTTTATTAGTTGGCCGCCGGGGGGGGGGGTGTGTATGATCGCTTTTAGAAAAGCGCCCCCTCCGGCGGGCTTCTGTGGGGGGGTGGGTGCCGCCGTCTGGTTCTTTTCCGCCGCCGGGGGGGGCGCTTTGATAAAAGCGCCCACCACCCGGCGGGCTTCTTTCGACGTCTTCGGCGGCGGGGGGGGGGTCTTCTCCCACTCTCCGGGGTCTTCTCCCGCTCTCCGGGGGTCTTCTCCGCTCTCCGGGGGTCTTCTCCGCTTTCCGGGGGTCTTCTTCTTCTTCAGGACTCGCCGCCGCTATCTTCGTGTGTTAGCTCAATTACTAGCGGCGGCGGTCCCCTCTTCTGCGACGTCGGCGTCTTCTTCTTCTTCTTCTTCTGCTCTCCAGATGTTGACGCGACGCTTCCTCCCGCTGTTATGCCCGGCGCGCGGCTCGCAGCGAAATATATAGGCCTGTCTTGTGACGTCGCAGTCCCATCATGCTCCGGTAGGTACCACGTGATACCTACCGGAGCATGATGGGACTGCGACGTCACAAGACAGGCCTATATATTTCGCTGCGAGCCGCGCGCGCCGGGCATAACAGCGGGAGGAAGCGTCGCGTCAACATCTGGAGAGCAGAAGAAGAAGAAGAAGAAGACGCCGACGTCGCAGAAGAGGGGACCGCCGCCGCTAGTAATTGAGCTAACACACGAAGATAGCGGCGGCGAGTCCTGAAGAAGAAGAAGACCCCCGGAGAGCGGAGAAGACCCCCGGAGAGCGGAGAAGACCCCCGGAGAGCGGGAGAAGACCCCGGAGAGTGGGAGAAGACCCCCCCCGCCGCCGAAGACGTCGAAAGAAGCCCGCCGGGTGGTGGGCGCTTTTATCAAAGCGCCCCCCCCGGCGGCGGAAAAGAACCAGACATGGTCCCAGTGCATATGCAGAGTCACCTGTAAGGTAAAAGAAAGGAGAATGTTAGTCATGCATGTGCGACTTCTGTTGTGCATCACGGGAGGGGATAGTCATGCCTGACTCCCTTGTCACTCACCAACCAGCCAGCTGTCCCCATACATGTTCTGTTCGAATTCTGCTGGGGATGGGACTCTGACGGTATATGAGCTGTCATGGCTGGACCAGGGGTGTTTGGCACGCACGTGCCCATATGAGGCGTGGGCATCGGCTATCACCTGTACGTTGATGGAATGCCAATGCTTCCGATTGCGGTATATGTGCTCTGTGGCACTGGGGGGGCTGTAGGGCCACATGTGTGCAATCAATGGCCCCGATGGTGCGTGGGAATCTGCAATGTTGTAGAAATCTGTCATTGCCTTCAGCCGCAGCTCCTCAGTGGTGGGTCTGATGAACTGGTTGGACATGCGTCTGAGGATTGCAGGGACAACCTGGTGGCACAAAGTCTGCTTATGGCGGACTGTGACATCCCAAGCCACCACTCCACTTGTACCGCTGGAATGATCCACTTGCAAGATAAATGAGTGTTGCCAGGACATTCACTGTGGCTGCATGCTTGTGAAAGGTGTGTCTTGCTGGTGATGTCACCCTGCAGGGTTGTGGTTAGTTCATAGTATTACATCTGGCATGAATCTGAAGAAGGCGATACACCTCTATCCCCATGCCAAAAGAGGTTCATACGTGTGCGGTATTATCCTCCACGTGCCAGACCAAACTCAGTTGCGATAACCCAGTACTGTCTTTTAGGAACACGAGTGCCCCGGGCCTGTTGGCACACAGCGGTGTTTGTCCTTGCTAGTTTGTTGTTCAGCTTGCTAGTTTACGTGGTAACGGCTGCTGTAGGCCTGCTCTCCTGCTGAACCTGTGACCGTCTGGAGTAAAGATGAAAGCAGCCTATGGTAGAAATAACTTGCGCCGGACGGACCAGATTACGCGCGGCGCTTGTATAGCCAGCTTAATGGTGTATCCGTTCGCGAATTGAGGGAAATTCATTCTACAATTAATTCTGTGCATTATTAACACCCTTTTCAAACAATGTTAGGGATCATATGTAGCCATGGTACATTTTTTCTACCTCCAACTAACATATATATGTATACATGCCTACATATGTATTATTATTTGAATTTTTGGGAGCTCCATCTCCACTAATGGAACACAATATCTGTGCTTTCAGCTAAACCAGCTTTATTTTCAGCCTAATTAAGTTGTTTTTCAGGATGCACTCTCTAGATCCCTATAAATGTAGTGTTGTACCACCGGTTAATTTTCATTCACCCATAGGGCCAGATTCACGAACACTTGCGCTGGAGTATTTTGGATATGCGCCGCGTAACTGTGCTGATGCGCCGTCGTTTCTATGTGCCCGTACCCACCAAACTAGATGCGCCCCATAACGGGTCATTTGCGACCGGCGGAACGTTCGACGCCAGAGTAGTATCGTCAGCGCTTATTTTTCGCTGGGCGCATCAGTCGCGCCCATTGATTTCCCCTGCAAATATGCAAATGAGGGAGATTTCCCAATTCAACGAACGGATTAGCACCATACGCTGGCTGACGTATGACGCCGCGCGTATCAGGTCGTCCGGCGCAAAGTTATTTCTACAAAAGGCTGCTTTATCTTTACTCCAGACGGTCACAGGTCAGCAGGAGAGCAGCTACAGCAGCGTTACCGACGATAGGAGCTTGCTGAACAACAACACTTGCAAGGACAACACCTCTGTGTGCCAACATGCCAGGGGCAATTGTGGTCCTAGAACTACTGATGGGTCCCCTGGAACCAAGAAGGCGGCCACGTGAGAGGATATACCGCACTCGTATGAACCTCTTTGGCATGGGGGATGAGGAGGTGTATCGCCTCTTCAGATTCAGCCCAGATGCAATACTTGAACTAACCACAACCCTGCAGGATGACATCACCAGCAAGACACACCGCTCACAAGCAGTGCAGCCACTGGTGAAGGTACATGGCAACACTTCATTTCCTTGCAAGTGGATCATTCCAGCGTACAAGTGGAGTGGTGGCTGGGATGTCACAATCCTCCGTGAGCAGATGTGTGCACCAGGTTGTCCCTGCAATCCTCAGACGCATGTCCAACCAGTTCATCAGACCCACCACTGAGGAGCTGCGGCAGAAGGCAATGACAGATTTCTACAACATTGCCAGATTCCCACGCACTGTGGGGGCCATTGATTGCACACATGTGGCCCTACAGCCCCCCAGTGCCACAGAGCACATATACCGCAATCGGAAGCATTGGCATTCCATCAACGTACAGGTGATAGCCGATGCCCAACGCCTCATATGGCACGTCCGTGCCAAACACCCGGGTCCAGCCATGACAGCTACATATACAATCAGAGCCCCATCCCAGCAGAATTTAACCAGAACATGTATGGGGACAGCTGGCTGGTTGGTGAGTGACAAGGGAGTCAGGCATGACTATCCCCTCCGTGATGCACAACAGAAATCGCACATGCATGACTAACATTATCCTGTCTTTTCCCTTACAGGTGACTCTGCATATGCACTGGGACCCCATCTAATGACTCCTTTCCGGAACCCCCAAACCAGAGGAGAGAGGAAATACAATGAAGCACACATCAAAACCCGTGCAGTGGTGGAGCAAACATTTGGGCTCCTGAAGTCCCGTTTCCGATGCCTGGATAAGTCTGGGGGGACCCTATTGTATTCCCCTACCTTTGTGTGTCAGATCATCGGTGCATGTTGCATACTACATAACTTTGCTATGAAAAAAGGCCTGCATATTGACATACGTGATGACCTGACCCCCGACCCACACAGTCCCCACCTGCCAGAGGACACCCAGTCTGCTGATGAAGAGCAGTCAGGAGGGTCCTCGCCGTAGGCATCTTTGGACACTAAACCAAAACATTAATAACACAGACAGTGCACGCGTGTACACCACTGATGTCCCTAGATCACACACACCACATGCACATCGCATTGGATTAGCCCAAGTCCAGCATGTAGGAGTTGGGAGCAGTAACGCCAGCGTCAAGGCCCCAATGTTGTCACTGTCCATTCACACACCTTTCACACGTCATTCATTCAGCCGTGGGGTTCACTTCACCACCACGGCCGAGGGTGACACCCCTTACTTTCAGGAGTGCCACCCCCTCACATTCACACACCATTCACACTGTCCCCTGCACTCCTGACCGTGTGCAGTACAAAAATAAATTAATAATATCATATCCTGATAAATAAAATAAACAAAATCTCATAACCTGAGAAAAAGAAAAAATAAACTCATGACCTGAGTATGTCCAAACCAAAAATATAAAACAAGAAAAAAAAAAAAAGGCCTCATCGGGGATGCCGGGGGCTTCTTCTGGGGGCCCCTCTCTGGCTCCGCAGCTGCCTGGATGGAGTGGGTGGGGGTGGGGGGGCATCTGGAGGTGGCTGATCCCCAGGTGGGCCACTCCTGACAGGTGTGGCCTGCATGCCCTCCAAGGCCCTGGCTATCCGTCCAAGGTAGGAGTTCGTCTGGGCCTGCATCCGAGCTGACGGGTGACCTGGTAGTGCTGGGCCCGCCGACTCAGCCTCCCCTGGTCCCGGATGGCAGCACTGTTGGCCTGGACGGCTGCAGTAAGGTGCCGAATATCCCCCTGCACCTCCCCCAAAGTGGTGACCACTGCAGCGCAGTTGCAGCTTACATCCTGCACTGCGTTGCTGAGGTTGGCAACGGAGCCCAGGCTGTCAGACACTTTCTGTAAGTGCCCAACTATGGCCCCCATCTGTTCCGTCTGCCTGGCGTGATCCCTCGCCAACTGGTCCTGGACACCATCAGACACCCCCCTGGTCTTCTGGGTCGCCTTCCTGGGGCCATAAGATGGTTGTCCTCTGGTGGAAGGAGTCGCCCTTGAGGGGCTTCCAAGGATGGGGGAGGGGACGACAGACGGCCCAGGAGAAGGGGAGGAGACAGACAACACTAAGGTAAAGTCCTGCTCTGCCACAGCAGGATCCTCTACAACCACCTCGGCAGGTGTGGTGTGGCCACTCTCCTCCCCCACAACCTCTTCACCACCCAGTGGCTCGGGCACACGATGGCGTGGGGGGATGGGGTGGAATGCACGCTGACAGATGATGGCCCAGCTCCGTCATCTGTGGATGACACAAAGCAGACACATGTTGGTGGTCCCACACACTTGGCACATGTACCCTCCCCCCCCAAATGCAAAACAACAAATAGGGGATTATAAAACACTTACCTGTCCTTGTGCCTTCCTCCACGGAGTCATAGCCTGCGACCCCCTCCACCTGCTCCCTCTCCAGGCAGCGAGCAACCACCTCCTCCTCTGCGGTTAGGGTGACAGGACATGGGGGACCACCACCTGTGCCCCTCTCATACCTCCTGATGGAGGCCCCCTTGTCCCTCACCTTGCGCCGCAGGTCATTAATTTTTTTTTGTATGTCCCCCAGCAGTCCGGGTGGAGTACCCCAGGACATTGACCCTGGCAGCAATGGACTCCAGGATGCCCTGCTTCCTCTCCCGGCTGGTCTTCCGGCTTTTTTTGCCATGGAGAAAAGCATTATCCGTCTCCATTGCCGAAATGATGAGCGAGACCTCCTGTGCATTAAAATTCAGGTTCCTCCTCTCTCTGGGGGTAGCGGGAGCAGCCATCACCAAACAAAAGTATCTTCCCTGGGTGGGGGGAAGCGGAAATACTTTTGCGTCGGAATGGCGTTTCCGCCAGCGCTTTTAAGCGCCCAGCGGAACGCATTGCGCTGACGTTTCCCAGGAAGTGGTGCCGACGGAAGTTGTGAGCATGCGCACAAGGGGGGCGGGGTGTGGAGCCGCACTCACTGCGCATGCTCCGTGGATGATGCGCTGAACGTAAGCCTCTGCGCTGGGCTCCGCCCATCATTTACATATGATCACACCCACTTCCACTTGCGTCGGGTTACGCCAGCGCATTATCGTTACTCTGGCGCAAGTTTACGCGCAACTGCTATGTGAATTACAGGACTTGCGCTGAAAGGGTCTTCAGAGTAAAGTAAATGAGAAGCGTTACTCCAGAGGAAAGATACTCTCATCTACCTGAATCTGGCCCTATGTGTCTAATGGCGTTAAATTCGGGGCTAAACGGGGTAGAAAAAATGGGAATGGTGTCATTAAAAGACAACCCTTTGTTAGAGCTTTTATTAACAAGTAGGGACGATCTAGGGATGGAACTGGCACTAAGGAGTGCCTTGTTAATAATTTTGGCAGGGTATCCCCTGGCTTAAAATCTAAAAGCCATATCTGAGGATTCCCTGTTGAAATCTTCCATGTTGCTGCAGATGCGTTTTAGCCTAAGAAATTGGCCAAAGGGAATTCCCTTGATTGTGTGTTGGGGGTGGGAGGAATCTGCGCGTAAAAGGGTATTACCCGCCGTGTCTTTTCTGTGTAAGCTGGTAGTGATGACCCCATCAGCGCCGGTGAGTCTGACATCCAAAAAATCAATACTAATGGGCTGTAAATTGCCAGTAAAACGTAAATTAAGATGGTTGTCATTAAGATACAGTAGCCAAGAATCAAGGCTGGCAGACTCATCGGAGCTGATAAACAGCAGGTCATCAATGTAGCGACAAAAGAACATGGTATCTCTGCGTCGGGGACTATCGCATCCAAAGATGCGGGACCTCTCCCATCAGCCCATGTATAGATTGGCTAGGGAGGGTGAAAATTTGGCTCCCATAGAGGCCCCGCATCTTTGGAGGTAATAGTCCCCATCAAACATAAAATAATTGTGAGTGAGCAGGTATTCCAGAGATAAAATAATGAACTCTTGTAATGCCAGTGAAAAATTGCCTGACTCCTTTAAAAAATGGTTAACAGCCTGTAGGCCTAAATGGTGCGGAATGCAAGAGTACAGGCTAGCTACATCACAGCTAATCCACCTAAATTGTTTGTTCCATACAAAGCCATCAAGCTTCTGAAGGAGCTGTTTGGTGTCACGTAGAAAGCCGGGAAGCCCGATGACTAGGGGTTGTAGCTGTCCGTCAATCCATTCACCCAGTCTCTCATTTAGGGACCCAATACCTGCTACTATGGGTCTCCCCATTAGGGGATTCAAGCCTTTGTGTATTTTTGGCAGGTGATGAAAAACCGGAATGACAGGGTGACTGGGGATGAAGAGATTTCTGTCAGATTCAGAGAAAATGCCCGCTTGCACCCCTCTATCAAGAATGAGGCCTCGTACACACGATCGGACATATCCGATGAAAACGGTCCGCGGACCATTTCCATCGGATATGTCCGATCGGGAGTTTGATCCGATGGCATGTACACACCATCGGATCAAATTCCCCGCCGCCGGACGGCGCGGTGACGCGGCGGTGACGTTGACACCGCAACGTCACCGCACCAGGAAGTTAAACACTTCCGCGCATGCGCCGAATCCATTCGGCGGCGGCGCGGCGGCGGTGGGGGACGACATGTCTGCTGTTAAGTGTACTAACCAGCAGGCATGTCGGGCGGACAGATTCCACCGGATAGATTTCAAAGCTTGCTTTGAAATCTGTCGGGTGGACAAATTTGTCCGCTAGCCCATACACACGAGTGGAGATGTCTGCTGAAACGGTCCATCGGACCGTTTTCAGTGGACATATCCCCTCGTGTGTACGAGGCCTGACAGAGAGTGCTTTGGTGAATGGAATGGTTGGATCGGCTCTAAGGAGCTGGTATGTATTGGGGTCTGACAATTGGCGGATAGCCTCTTCTCTATATGTGGAGGAATCTAGGACGACTACAGAACCCCCTTTATCAGCATTACGAATAGTAATAGTCACATCAGTCCTCAAAGAATTAAGAGCCTGTTTCTCAGTCTGAGATAAATTATTGGAGGATTGTTTGCTACGACAGGTACGGGCCAGGTGTGTGAGATCCCTCTCCACTAGTGATTGAAAGGAGTCTAAATCCTTGCCCCTGGAGCCTAGTGGATAGAAATTAGATCTCATCTTAAAAGAGACAGTGTTATAATCATCCACCGGGTCAGCGGGACTGGGATGAGACTCAGTAAACAAATCTGTGAGGTCTTTCAGAGCACAAACC
This sequence comes from Rana kukunoris, assembly GCA_029574335.1. Classification (NCBI taxonomy): domain Eukaryota; kingdom Metazoa; phylum Chordata; class Amphibia; order Anura; family Ranidae; genus Rana; species Rana kukunoris. The sequence goes on along the minus strand of CM056055.1, from coordinate 97,353,193 downwards.
TCTGTAAAGAGAGAGGGAGATGGGATCGACTCACCTGACCTGGAGCTGTCAGCAAGACTATCCTCTGAAGCAGATGGTGAAGAAAAAAAATGTTTTTTAAGGGTTAATCCACGTGAGAATTTGTTCACATCAAGGATCGTCTGAAAAAGATCAAAATGTCTCGATGGACAAAAGTTCAATCCTTTGGAAAGAAGTCCAATTTCAGCAGCATTCAGGAGTCTTTGTGAGATATTGACAACGTTAGATGTTATTTCTGGGTGGCTCCCCGCAAAGCATATGGGATGCTTTTTGTCTTTGTGTCTCTTACCACCCCGTCGGGTTTCTTGAAAGTGGGTTTTTCTCCTGGTTCTTTGTTGGACCCGCGGGGGTATCCCCCGATCGTGTGGTATCGTTAGCGGAAGACCGTGCTTGTATGGTGCCCCGATCGGGTGAGGACTCGGAGCCTGATGTCGCTAGGGTGTCATAAGCGACCTCGCTGTCAATATCTGAGAAGCTGACTTTTTTTACTCTGTTCTTGCGACCACGCTTGGGTTGATGTGGAAGTTGTCTCCAGACGTATACGTTGTTGCTTTCGTAGTCAATACGATCTCTGGTCTGCTTTCCTTTCTTAGTGTCAATTACATAGCATTCAAGTTTGTCTAGCTTCTTATTTAGTTTACCATCCAGGCTGCTGAATTCAGGATGTGTTTGTAACAAGGTAAGTTCCTTCTGAATGGTGTTGATCTCAACCTGGAGTTTCTCTGTCTGTTCCAAATTGGATCTAATCAGTATGTCCATTAGGCTGAGTGAACAGGTGCTGAGAACATCAGTCCATTCTTTTTTCAATTCATTACTGCAAAGTTCTGAGGTGGGGAATTTTTTGATACGTAAACCACGTGGAATTTGTGCCATTTTGACATAGTCCGATAGATGGTATGTGTCCCAATACAATCTGATCTCCTTGGCCATGAGATGTTCAAGCTGCCTAAACATGGTGAGCAAAGATAAATCATTACCGGTATTTAAGGCAGAGTCATGGAGGTTCTACAATTTGTATGATCGCTCTCTCATCATTGCAAGGTGCATGCATCTCTCTCTCTCTCTCTCAAAGCAAAGCAAACTAATTATGTTTTTTTATGCCGGTAATCAGTAAATGGTCTGCAGAGCTTTTAAATCTTTCTCTTTCCCACCATTGCAGCCCCCTCTCTCCCCCCCACCATTGCAGCCCCCCTCTCTATCCCTCTCCTCCCCCCCTCCCTTATATCTCCCCCCACCATTGCAGCCCCCTCTCTATCCCCCCACCATTGCAGCCCCCCTCTCTATCCCCCCCACCATTGCAGCCCCCTCTCTATCCCCCCCCACCATTGCAGCCCCCTCTCTCCCCCACCATTGCAGCCCCCTCTCTTATCTCTCTCTCCCCCACCATTGCAGCCCCCTCTTCCCCCCCCCACCAGCCTTCTGCCCCCTCTCTCCCCACGCTTGACTCCCTCTCTCCCTCCATGGCCTTCTGAGCTCCCCTTCTCTCCTTCCCAATTGCAGCCCCCCTCTCTCTTCCCCCACCATTGCAGCCCCCCCTCTCTTCCCCCACCATTGCTAGTCCCACTCTCTCTCTCTCTCCCCCTCTCGTGCACCAATCTCTCCCTCTCTCTACCTGCCGCCCCTGGCTCGCCTCCCCTCCATTAGCCCATCTCTCACCCCACCATTACCCCCCTCCCCCACAGCCACCCTCTCTACGCAAACCCACATCCACCCCTCTCCCCCACCACCCCCATAATCACTCGGCCCCCCACCCCCACCCTCCAACCTCTCTACAATCATCACCCCCTCTCACCCATAATACCCTCTCTAGCAGCCTCCCCACCCTCTTACCCCACCATTGCAGCCCCCCTTCTCTCCACCCCGGGGATTGGGACCCCTCCCCCATCTGGACCTCTCACCCCTCACCACCAAATCGCCAGCCTCTCCCCCCCCCACCATTGCAGCCCCTCTCTCCTCCCCACCATTGCAGCTCCCTCTCTCCCCCCACCATTGCAGCCCCCCTGCTCTCTC
>CM056055.1:97323426-97351065 GCA_029574335.1 Rana kukunoris | reverse complement strand
CAGCCAGGGAGATAGAGGGGCCTGGCGGTCTCAGAGCGTATCCATGGAAGACCTCTCCTCGGCACACGCGACTATGGAGGAGGACCGTCGTTTTCCTATGGCTGCAGAGGAAACCACCAAGGGTGAGTCTTTTTCCTTTTTCATAGGGGGTTTGTGGTTGTAGCCTCCCGCCCCCCCCCCCCCTCCCCTAATCTTGAGAGGTGAAGGCTAATGGGCATATGTTTCTCCCTGATATGTTTAGGTGAAGACCCTATTGCCCAGGGGGAGGCCAGCAGAGTGGCTAAGCCTCCTAAACGTGTTAGGAGATGTGGCAATTGCAATGACAAACTACCAGTTGAGCATAACAAGCCATTTTGTTCTAAGTGCATCTGTAAGCTTACAGGGAAGGAAACCTCACAGATCATGAAGCAATTTCTCTCGGTTCAGACCGAAATGCTATCTACCCTAAAGGAGTTTCAATCTTCCCTAAGTAGACAGAACATTGATTCTCCGGTTCCGGCCCCTCCTCCCAGGAATCCTCTTCAACCTCTCGTCCGTTTGTACCACTACAGGCTCGTAGAATGTACCCCTCGGATTCTGAGGAGTCCGAGTTAGCCTTACGTAGTGAATCCCTGGTTGATAGCCAGGCAGAGGAGGAGGAAGAGGAGGAGGAGGATACCAGGACAGGAAAATATATGTTTCCTACTGATGATATGGAGGGTCTTTTAGCGGCTGTCTATGCTACAGAGCACATTCAAGAACCAGCAGAGCAGGTCTCAGCCCAGGACAGGATGTACAGGGGTTTAATAAAACCTCAAACCATGACCATCCCGGTCCATCAGTCACTAAAGGACATTATCCTCAGGGAGTGGGCAGAACCTGAAAAAGAGCTTACCTAGTTTCAAAACTTGGAAACGCCGCTGTCCCTTTAAAACGGAGATAGTAGACACCTTTTTTAAGGTCCCTAAGCTTGATGCCTCCTTGGCACAGGTCTCAAAACAGTCAGACCTTTCCTTTGAGGACTCAGGCAGTTTAAAGGATGCCATGGATAGGTGTACCGACACTTCTCTCCGTAGAGCTTGGGAAGCCAATGCAGCCTCCCTTGGTCCTGCATTGGCCTCAGCCTGCGTGGCAAGAAATGCCGACGCCTGGACTTCAAAGCTTCTAGACCATATCCCCAATTCTTCCAAGACTAAGGAGATACGAGATTCCCTCCAACTTATTAGCGGGGCAGTGGCCTACCTGGCAGACGCAGCGGTAGAAACCATTCGCGCCTCAGCCAAGACTGGGGCACTTATTAATGCCTCTAGGAGGGCCGTCTGGCTTAAGACTTGGAGGGGTGATCTTGCTTCAAAACGCCGCCTATGTGCTCTCCCCTTCAAGGGTTCCCTCTTGTTTGGGGAAGCCTTAGATCAGGCTTTGTCCAGGTCTTCTGAGAAGGGGAATAAGTTCCCTTCAAAACCTAGGCAGAGTAGGAAGCGGTCCTTTCGTCCCAGCCAGAGAAAGATTCCGGCCCCGGACAAAGGACAATCCACCAGTCGTCGTTGGCCTTTGGTGGTAAAGATAGACCAAAGGGGGGGATCCTTTTTGCCAATCCCCAAACCTTGCCCACCATCCGGAAAGGGACACCAAGTGACGGGAAGGTGGGGGGCAGGCTCGCCAGGTTTCTTCCAGCCTGGGAGAACATAACCCAGAGTCCCCATGTCCTGCAGATAATCAGGGAGGGTTACCACTTAGAGTTCAGAGAGCTCCCCCCCCCCCCGGCCTTTCTCCTCACCCACCTCCCAAGGGACTCCAGCAAAGCTGTAGGCCTCTCCCAGAATATTACAAGTCTGGCGGAACAGGGGGTCATAATCCCAGTCCCACCAGACCAACAAGGTCAGGGAGTATACTCCCACATTTTTGTGGTTCCCAAACCGGACGGCAAGTTCAGACTAATAATCAATCTGAGACCTCTGAACTCCCATCTCCTCTACAAAAGATTCCGCATGGAAAGCGTTCACAGCCTCAGGAGTCTTTTGTTAGAGGGCGTCTTTATGGCAACCATAGATTTGAGGGACGCCTACCTGCATGTCCCGATTTTTTCGGGACATCAGAGGTTTCTGAGATTTGCCCTCGCCCTCCGCACAGGGAATTCAGCACTGGCAGTTTGCTGCCCTCCCTTTTGGTCTGGCCTCCAGCCCAAGGGTATTTACGAAGATCCTGGCGGAGGTAATGGCTCATCTACATCTGAAGGGGATCTCCCTCGTCCCCTATTTAGACGATCTCCTGCTTTTCAGCCCAAGTCAGGATCAGCTCCTTTCGGACCTGACCGTCGTCATGACCACTCTGGAGACGCTTGGTTGGATAATCAACAAGCAAAAGTCCTCCCTTCTACCGGAACAGCGGAAGGTATACCTGGGGGTTATCATAGATTCCCGAAAGAAGAAACTTTTTCTTCCCCAAGAGAAGTTCCAGAGACTTGTGACGACGATCGGGTCTTTAGTGGCTGCAGAAAATCCCTCCCTCAGAGAGATTATGAAGCTGTTGGGTCAGATGACCGCTTGCATTCCAGCGGTCCCCTGGGCCCAACTACACACAAGACCACTTCAGAGGTTCCTCCTCTCCGCCTGGAACGGAAAGGAGGACACTCTCGATTCCCGGGTCAGGGTTCCGATCCTAGTCAAGGACTCCCTAGAGTGGTGGCTCCACCACCAAAACCTCTTGAAGGGCCGTCCGTGGAGTCAGACCGATCCACTGAAGGTCACTACGGACGCCAGTGCTTGGGGTTGGGGAGCCCATGTACAAGAACTACGGGCTCAGGGATCCTGGGATCATCATCAAAGGCGGACCTCCTCCAACTATCGAGAACTACTGGCAGTGGGAGAAGCTCTGAGGGCGTTAGAGGGAAGAATTCAGGACAAGGATGTCCTGGTCCTTTCCGACAATGCTAACAACAGTCGCCTTTCTCAACAGACAGGGGGGCACCAGGTCCCAGTCCCTCCTGACACTCTCCCTGGAGATCCTGGGTTGGGCGGAACAGAGAGTACCCTCTATTCAGGCAATCCACATAAGAGGAGCCACCAATTTGGAGGCCGACTTTCTGAGTCGTCAACCCGTTTGTCAGGGAGAGTGGGAATTATGCCAAAAAACCTTCGACTGGATCTGTCGGCGGTTCGGGGTTCCGGACATAGATCTTTTTTCCTGCAGGAAAAACAGAAAGGTGAACAAATTCTTTTCCCTGGTACAGGGACCGGGTTCCCAGGGGGTGGATGCGCTGGCCCAGAACTGGGATTTCCGTCTGGCTTACGCTTTTTCCCCCGCTGAATCTGATCCCCAGGATCTTACAAAAGCTGGCCTCCGCGGAGACAAAATTAATCTTAATCGCTCCTTGGTGGCCCCGGAGATCCTGGTTTCCCATTCTGAAGCTCTGGTCTCTAGCCCCCCCGCTTCCCCTGCCTCTCCGGGCGGATCTCCTGCGGCAAGGGCCGATCTTTCATGCGAACCCAGGTTTCTTCAGCCTGACGGCATGGCTATTGAAAGGCGGAACTTGCAACAGAAGGGCTGCTCGGATAGAGTCATAGAGACCCTACTATCCAGCCACAAGAAAGTCACCAGACACATCTACACAAAGGTCTGGACAGTCTTTTGGCGTTGGTGCACCGCTAAGCGGATCTCTTCTCCCAAGACTCCCGACATCCTGGAGTTTCTTCAGGATGGCGTGGAATTAGGCTTAGCTACTAGAACTCTAAGAGTCCAGGTGGCAGCCTTATCATATTTTTTGGAGAAGAGCCTCTCAGCGGAACCCCTCATCAAGAGGTTCCTGACAGCCAGGGACAGACTTTCTCCTATGCAGGTTTCCAGGGTTCCCTCATGGGACCTCCCCCTGGTCCTGGAACAGCTGACTAAGGCACCATTTGAGCCTATAGACAGCATTTCTATAAAATTTCTTACGATTAAATTTACTTTTTTGCTAGCCATCACGTCTGCCAAGAGAGTTGGAGACTTGCATGCTTTTTCTATCAAAGAACCCTTTCTGCGGGTTTTTGAAGATAGGGTTATTTTGACTCAGGATCCTCTGTACCTTCCCAATGTGGCAACCAGGTTCCATAGGTCTCAGGAGGTTATACTTCCTTCTTTTTGCGCAAATCCCAGCAATGAAAAGGAAACCACTTTCCATTGTCTGGACGTAAGACGCTGCCTTTTAGTTTACCTAGAGAGGGTTAGAGAGTTCAGATCTTCCCCTCACCTTTTAGTTAATTTTTCAGGCCAGAAAAAGGGCCAACAGGCAACTAAGGCTTCCATCTCCAGATGGATTAGGCAGGCTATCTCTTTGTCATACACACAGGCAGGTAAACCACTTCCTGTTATTAAGGCTCATTCCACGCGTTCTCTGGCAACCTCCTGGGCAGAAAGGGCAGGAGCTTCCATAGAACAGATCTGTAGAGCGGCAACCTGGTCCAGCCGGAATACGTTCATCAGACATTATAGAGTCGAACTACTGTCTCCTCAAGACCTGAGTTTTGGTAGGAAGGTCTTACAGACGGTGGTCCCACCCTAAGGTAGGCCTGAGGATTACTTGCTTCTCTCTCACAGTGCCGTCCTGGAAGACGAGGGAGAAAGTACCAGTTACTTACCGGTAGCTGGATTTCTACGATGTCTTACAGGACGGCAGGCCTACTTCCCTCCCCTTTTACTTCTATCTATATTCCTCCTTTTTTTCTTAGTCTCTGTTTATACCGTGTTCTAAAGAGCGGTTACTTATCTTAAACTGAGGCACACGGGAGGGGTGGGGCCTTTTAAACTTCATTTTTGATTGTGTTTCCTGTCAGGTGAGCCAGTCTACTCTCACAGTGCCGTCCTGTAAGACATCGTAGAAATCCAGCTACCGGTAAGTAACTGGTACTTTTTGGCAACAATCCAAAATGTTATGTTTGGCGTAAAAGCAACACAGCTCATCACCCTGAATACACCATCCCCACTGTCAAACATGGTGGTGGCAGCATTATGGTTTGGGCCTGCTTTTCTTCAGCAGGGACAGGGAAGATGGTTAAAATTGATGGGAGGATGGATGGAGCCAAATACAGGACCATTCTGGAAGAAAACCTGATGGAGTCTGCAAAAGACCTGAGACTGGGACGGAGATTTGTCTTCCAACAAGACAATGATCCAAAACATAAAGCAAAATCTACAATGGAATGGTTTACAAATAAAATATCCAGGTGTTAGAATGGGCAAGTCAAAGTCCAGACCTGAATCCAATCGAGAATCTGTGGAAAGAACTGAAAACTGCTGTTCACAAATGCTCTCCATCCAACCTCACTGAGCTCGAGCTGTTTTGCAAGGAGGAATGGGCAAAAATGTCAGTCTCTCGATGTGCAAAACGGATAGAGTCATACCCCAAGCGACTTACAGCTGTAATCGCAGCAAAAGGTGGCGCTACAAAGTATCAATTTAAGGGGGCTGAATAATTTTGCACGCCCAATTTTTCAGTTTTTTATTTGTTAAGAAAGTTTGAAATATCCAATAAATTTCGTTCCACTTCATGATTGTGTCCCACTTGTTGATTCTTCATAAAAAATTACAGTTTTATATCTTTATGTTTGAAGTCTGAAATGTGGCAAAAGGTCGCAAAGTTCAAGGGGCCGAATACTTTCGCAAGGCCCTTTTTTCCCCAGCTCTTGTCTTCCTCGGCTTCACAAGTAGTTCTTCCGGCGCCGTGTTCATAAGGAACATGGCGGAGTACACTGAGGACATGCTGCCTGGGACAGCAGCCTATTTTCCCCAAGCCGGTCTCCACTCACCAATGGAGCTTGAGAACAGGCCTGAGGAGGGAGCACCTGCTCGGATGGAACCAGCGGCAGCCTCCAGTTCCCATACTGCCCCCAAGGTAAGCCCTTGTCTGTGATATGCAACAGGGGACTTTTTTTGTATGGGCCTTCTTGTCTTATGGCTCTTGTTTTTGTTTTTTTCTAGGATAGACCGATGAAAAAGAAATGCGGAAACTGTAGAATCAGGCTGCCTAATGGATATAGGCTTTTTTGTGAAGCTTGTATTCCATCTACTGCTTCAGAGGTTACCTAATGTCTTTTATGAAGGAGGTGGTAGCCTCCTTCCGGTCTTTCAATGACAGGACAGCAGGTCTGGGGCTTTCTTTCTCTGGTCCCAGAACTCAAGAGCCTTCAGCTTCAGTTAGACCCCCTCCTTGGTCTGAGATCAGTGATTCACACTATACCTTAGATCTGGAAGAAGGGGAGAACCCAAGCTCCTCATCTGATGGGGATTCTGCATCAGTGGGGAAGGCGGGTAATCCTAAGTTTTTTTTCCAGCTGAGAATATTGAACTTTTGAAATCAATTTATGCCTCTGAACAAATTGAGATGCCACAGCAAATTCTATCTGTGCAGGATAGAATGTATAGGGGTCTTAAGGGGCGGACATCAAGGACTTTCCTGGTTCACCAGTCACTTAAAAATATAATTCTTTCAGAATGGAAAGAACCTGAAAGAAGATGTTCCAGTTTAAAGGGCACAAAAGATTTACTTTTCAATCTGAAATTTAAGAAACTTTCTTCAAATATCCTAAGCTAGATGCCCCTATGTCACAGGTTTCTAAAAAGTCAGACCTGTGCTTTGAAAACTCAGGAGTCCTTAAAGAGCAAATGGATAGGAAGGCCGACTCCTTGCTGCATAAGGCCTGGGATGCTTCAGCTTTGTCCTTGGGGCCAGCTGTAGCATCCACCTGTGTGGCTAGGAATTTTGGATGTATGGGTTCAGCATCTAGATCAGGGGTAGTGAATTAAAATTCACGGGGGTCCGGTCCGAAAAAAATTCTTCCAGCGGAGGTCCGAATGTCATATTGGTGCTATGACTCCACATATCATCTTCCACTTCACAGCGCCCCCCCCCCCCACACACACATGCACACACCTTAAAGACCCACACACCATCGAAATTTAAATCAAAATGTCAAAATACATTTCTTTCATTTTTATGCACCACAGCTCCGTTGCGGTGCATAAAAACAGTATGCATTTTGCATCACACTGCTCAGCACGCAGGGGCGATGTTTTAATGTGAACAGGACACATAGAAAACAATTGTTTTCTATTGCCCTTGCAGAGTGTTTTGCCAGTGCAGAAATCATAGAACCCCTTTTACATCAGTGTCCTCAGCCCCCCCCCCCTTACATCACATCCCCCTGCCTCATCACAAACCCCCCCATTACAGACCCCCCAAATCACAGACCCCCAGCACATACCGATCCCCCAGCACAGATGGACCCCCCCAATCAGACTGAACCCCCACAATCACAGACCCCCCCAAATCAGACTGATCCCCCCCCCCTAATTACAGACTGACCCCCCCCCACATTTACAGAACACCCCATCACGGACTGAACCCCCCACAAACACAGATCCCCCCCCTATCACAGACTGACCCACCAATCACAGACTGACCCCCCCAAATTCACAGACAACCCCATCACAGACTGAACCCCCCCCCCCCAATCACAGACTGAACCCCTCCAATCAGACCCCACTATCATAGACTGACCCCCCCCCCCACAATCAGACTGAACCCCCCCCCCATAATCACAGACCTTCCCAATTACAGACCACCCCATCACAGACTGAACCCCCCCCCCCCCCACAATCACAGATCCCCCTATCAGAGACTGACCCACCAATCAGACTGACCCCCCAAATCAGACCCCCTATAACAGACTGACCCCCCAAATTTACAGACCCCCCCATCAGACTAACCCCCCCCCAATTACAGACCCCACTATCAGACTGATCCCCCCACCACAATCACAGACTGAACCCCCCCCCCCCCCAATCACAGACCTCCCCAATTACAGACCACCCCATCACAGACTGAACCCCCCCACAATCACAGATCCCCCCCCCCCCCATCACAGACTAACCCAGCAATCAGACTGACCCCCCAAATTACAGACCCCCTATCAGACTTAACCCCCCCCTTTACAAACTGAACCCTCCCACCCACAATCACAGAACACCCCATCACAGACTGAACCCCCCACAATCACAGATCTCCCTATCACAGCCTGACCCCCCCCCAAATCAGATCCCCTATCACAGATTGACCCACCAATCAGACGGACACCCCCATCACAGACTGAACCACCCCCCCATCGCAGACTGACTCCCCCCCCCCCCCCCCCCCATCACAATCCTCTCATTGGCAAACCCCTGTCCTGTCCTGTCCTGCACAGTACAACACAACACTCCCCCTCCCCACAGAAAACCTACCTTATTCACACAGGACATGGAGTGTGGCCGCTGTGGACAATGGGCGGGACCTTTCCCATTAAAAGCGAGTGATTTGTTGCTGGGACCTGCCCGCTGCCTAACAACCAATCGCCCACTTTTTAACTTAAAAAGTCCTGCCCATTGTCCAGCGCGGTCGCGATTCATGTTTGTGTGAATAAGGTAGACAGGCAGAGTGGGGAGGGGGAGTGCACAGACCTGCTGCACCTGCCATGCTGTGTAAATAGCGGCATCGGCAGGCGGACGAGCCAGCCACAGAGACACACAGGCGAGGCTGCAGTCCGGGTAGAATGGCCACTGGGGCCGGAACCGGACCGCGGTCCGCCATTTAGTGACACCCGATCTAGATGATCTCCTTTCCGACACCCCCAAAGAGGAATTTAGGGAGTCCCTCCCACTCATTGCCAAGTCAGTAGCCTTCTTGGCTGATGCAGCTGCATCATCCGTAAAATCTGCATCTAGGTCTTCTGCTCATTTAATTCAGCCAGGCGAGCGATTTGGCTTAACCACTTCAATACCCAGCCATAGAAAATTGACGGCCTGGGATGGGATCTACCATCCTAAGTGGCCGTCAATTGACGGCCTGGGCATTGCAGGCGAATATCTGGATGATGCCTGCAGCCAGAGGCATCATCCAGATATCCTCTTCTTCAGCCGACGATTCTGCACAATGTAAGAACGATCATAGCGGCGGTTCCGCAGCTTGATCGTTCTTACAGGCCGCGGGAGGGGACATCCCCCCCCCCCCTCCTCCTGCCGCCATCCGGTGCTTCTCCGGGCTCACCTGTGCCTTCGGGGGCCCGGAGAACGAATCGGCGGCGGCAGGAAGCATAGAGATGACTGGTGACCAGATGGTCACCAGTCATCTCTATGACCGTCGGAGGACCCGGGCGCGATCTGATGACGTCACGCCCGGGTCCCCGTAAGTAAACAAAGCCGCAATTGCGGCTGTAAGCCCCCATTCATGAGATCGGTGAATTTTTTTTCACCGATCTCATGGTTTCCAGCCTGGAGGAGAGATGTGAGGTCTTATTGACCCCACATCTCTCCATAAAGAGGACCTGTCACACACATTTCCTATTACAAGGGATGTTTACATTCCTTGTAATAGGAATAAAAGTGGAAAAAAAAGTGGAAAAATAAATAAAAAATAAGTCAAAAAAATAAAAGATAAAAAAAATATTAAAACGCCCCTGTCCCCGATAGCTCCGTGCAGAAGCGAACGCACACGCAAGTCCCGCCGACATATGTAAACGCCGTTTAAACCACATAGGTGAGGTATCGCCGCGTGCGTTAGAGTGCCAGCAACGAATCTAGCACTAGATCTCCTCTGTAAATCTAAACTGTAACCTGTAAAAAATAAATAAAGCGTTGCCTATGGAGATTTTAAAGTACCGAAGTTTGGCACCATTCCATGAGTGTGCGCATAATTAAAGCGTGACATGTTGGGTATCTATTTACTCGGTGTAACATAATCTTTCACATAATACAAAAAAATTGGGCTAACTTTACTGTTTTGTTATTTTTTTAATTCATAAAACATTTTTTTTTACAAAAAAAAAAGGCGTTTGAAAAATAATTGCGTAAATACCGTGCAAGATAAAACTTTGGAATGACCGCCATTTTATTCCCTAGGGTGTCTGCTAAAAAAAACCATGTATAATGTTTGGGGGTACTGTGTAATTTTCTAGCAAAAGAATGATGATTATTACATGTAGGAGAGAAGTGTCAGAATAGGCCCGGTATGGAGGTGGTATAAAAGCCTGGTATTGAAGCGGTTAAGTCTTGCGAGGGGGACCTTATCTCCAAGAACAAGCTCTGCGGAATTCCATTTGAAGGCAAGCTCTTATTCAGTTCCTCCTTGGTGGAGGTCCTAGCTCGTTCCTCTGAGAAGAGTAAACGGTTCCTTTCTTCTTAAAAGAATAAGCCACAGAATAAGAAGCCTTTTCATGGTTTCCAGAAAAAAGTTAATTTTGGAACCAACAGGCGAAGAAAAAGTAGTCTTTTAACACAGATAAGCAAAAGAAGGGGATTCTCTTTAATCCCTTCGCCCCTTCCAAAAGTCCCCAGTGACACCAGGATAGGGCTAGGGGGAAGGTTGTCCCATTTCATCAAAGAGTGGGCAGAGATTTCTGACAATTCCTTTTATCCTTCAAACATTGGAAACAGGTTACAGGTTGCAATTCAAAAGTCTTTTTTTTTTGCTCATCTGCTGAGAAACCAAGAAAGACAGCCAGCCAGCCAACAGAAGGGGTAATTTCCCCTGTTCCGTAAAATCAAAAATCTGTGGATTTTATTCCCACGTCTTTCTGGTTCAGAAAGCCTCCGGCAGCTTCCAGATGGTCTTCAATTTAAGAATCCTGAACAAATATATTCTCTACAGACATTTCCGAATGGAAAACATTTATTCTGTAAGGAATCTATTGTTTGCCAGAGGTATTCATGGTTACCCTGGATCTTCAGGACGCTTATTATTATTAGTATTATTATACAGGATATATATAGCGCCAACAGTTTGCGCAGCACTTTAAATCAGGGAAGACAGTACAGTCACAATTCAATACAGGAGGGATCAGAGGGCCCTGCTTGTTAGAGCTTACAATCTACAGGAAGTGCAGAATTATTAGGCAAGTTGTATTTTTGAGGATTAATTTTATTATTGAACAACCATGTTCTCAATGAACCCAAAAAAACTCATTAATATCGAAGCTGAATATTTTTGGAAGTAGTTTTTTAGTTTTGTTTTTAGTTTTGGCTATTTTAGGGGGATATCTGTGTGTGCAGGTGACTATTACTGTGCATAATTATTAGGCAACTTAACAAAAAACAAATATATATCCATTTCAATTATTTATTTTTACCAGTGAAACCAATATAACATCTCAACATTCACAAATATACATTTCTGACATTCAAAAACAAAACAAAAACAAATTGGTGACCAATATAGCCACCTTTCTTTGCAAGGACACTCAAAAGCCTGCCATCCATGGATTCTGTCAGTGTTTTGATCTGTTCACCATCAACATTGTGTGCAGCAGCAACCACAGCCTCCCAGACACTGTTCAGAGAGGTGTACTGTTTTCCCTCCTTGTAAATCTCACATTTGATGATGGACCACAGGTTCTCAATGGGGTTCAGGTCAGGTGAACAAGGAGGCCATGTCATTTCTTGCCAGCCACGCTGTGGAGTACTTGGACGCGTGTGATAGAGCATTGTCCTGCATGAAAATCATGTTTTTCTTGAAGGATGCAGACTTCTTCCTGTACCACTGCTTGAAGAAGGTGTCTTCCAGAAACTGGCAGTAGGACTGGGAGTTGAGCTTGACTCCATCCTCAACCCGAAAAGGCCCCACAAGCTCATCTTTGATGATACCAGCCCAAACCTGTACTCCACCTCCACCTTGCTGGCGTCTGAGTTGGACTGGAGCTCTCTGCCCTTTACCAATCCAGCCATGGGCCCATCCATCTGGCCTATCAAGACTCACTCTCATTTCATCAGTCCATAAAACCTTAGAAAAATCAGTCTTGAGATATTTCTTGGCCCAGTCTTGACGTTTCAGCTTGTGTGTCTTGTTCAGTGGTGGTCGTCTTTCAGCCTTTCTTACCTTGGCCATGTCTATGAGTATTGCACACCTTGTGCTTTTGGGCACTCCAGTGATGTTGCAGCTTTGAAATATGGCCAAACTGGTGGCAAGTGGCATCTTGGCAGCTGCACGCTTGACTTTTCTCAGTTCATGGGCAGTTATTTTGCGCCTTGGTTTATCCACACGCTTTTTGCGACCCTGTTGACTATTGTGAATGAAACGCTTGCTTGTTCGATGATCACGCTTCAGAAGCTTTGCAATTTTAAGAGTGCTGCATCCCTCTGCAAGATATCTCACTATTTTTGACTTTTTTGAGCCTGTCAAGTCCTTCTTTTGACCCATTTTGCCAAAGAAAAGGAAGTTGCCTAATTATGCACACCTGATATAGGGTGTTGTCATTAGACCACACCCCTTCTCATTACACAGATGCACATCACCTCATATGCTTAATTGGTAGTAGGCTTTCGAGCCTATACAGCTTGGAGTAAGACAACATCCATAAAGAGGATGATGTGGTCAAAATACTAATTTGCCTAATAATTCTGCACTCCCTGTAGAATCTAGCTTATCTTCATGTTCCAATCTGCCAGAACCACCGAAGGTCCCTCAGATTTGCAATTCTCATGGACAACAGGTCAAGTCATTGGCAGTTCAATGCCCTCCCTTTCGGTCTCTCGGCAGCGTCCAGAATTTTTAGAAAGATCATGACCGAAGTCATGGCCTTTTTTCAGTTGCAGAGTGTATCAATCGTCCCATATCTGGACGATTTTCTGATCTTTGCCTGAGACAGAGTCCCTTATTCGGGATCTGCAGTTGGGTTTGCGGACCTTTCAGAATCTAGCGTGGCAAGTCAATCAACGGAAGTCTTATCTGGTATCCTTCCAGACCATACTTTTTCTGGGTTATCTAATAGACTCTGTTGTTTAGAAGATTTTTCTTCCCGAGGAGAACATTTTGAAACTTCTTCTCGCCGTGCCTTCAAATTGCTCCCACAGACCTCGCTTCGGCAGATCATGCCGTTTATTAGGTTTAATGACTGCAGCCATCCCAGGGGTGCCCTGGGGCCAATTACACTCCAGGCCCCTTCAGACATTTCTCTTGCACCATTGGGATCGCAGGAAGGATTCTCTAGTTCAGCTTCCAAGAGAGGAATTTCTCAATCTCTCCTGGTGGGAACACCTGCAAGGAGGGAAGAACTGGGCGCAACATGCTCCAGTGGAGGTTACTACAGACGCCAGTCTGTGGGGCTGGGGTGCGCACTCTCAGGGCTGGCAGGCCCAGGGAGCTTGGTTACCGGAGGAGGCAGGCCGCTCCTCAAATTTCAGGGAACTACTAGCTGTAGGAAAAGCTCTCTTGGCTCTGCAAGAGAGGCTCGGTTCGAAAAACCTATTGTTTTTTTCAGACAATGCCACTACGGTGGAATACCTGAACAAACAAGGGGGCACTCGTTCAAAGTCACTTCTAATGATATCACGGCAGATTCTGTCCTAGGCAGAAATCAATGTCGCCTCAATCGGAGCAGTGCACATCAGGGGTTCAGAGAATATGCTGGCGGACTATCTGAGCAGAGTGAGCGTCGGTTCCAGCTGTTGGGAGTTGCATCAAGGCACATTCCAGGAGATCGTGCTAAGATGGGGCCTTCCTGCAGTAGATCTTCTTGCCTCCAATCTCAACAGAAAGCTTTTTTTCTCACTGGAGAGAGAGACGGAGTCCTTTGGGGATGGATGCTCTCTCCTTCCCGTGGGATTTCGCTCTGGCCTACGCCTTCCCTCTTTTTCCCCTACTACCTCTGGTAGTTTGGAAAGTAATTCATGATCGGGCAGAAGTGGTTCTGATTGCCCCCTGGTGGCCCAGAAGGAGTTGGTTTTCTTCTCTGAAGACACTCTCTGTGGATCTTCCCTGGCCCCTACCAGATCGAAAGGATCTACGCCATCAGGGACCAGTATTGCATCCAAACGCTCAGACCTTCCATTTGACGGCCTGGAGGCTGAGCGGCGCATCTTACAGTTGAAAGGGTGTTCAGAGAAAGTTATTCAAACTATCCTGGACAGCCACATGTTGGCAACTAGAAGAATCTATGGGTAAGTTTGGAAAACTTTTAATTCCTGGCAAAGGAAATCCGATTTTAGATTATTTTTCCACTCCCTGCATATTGGATTTTTTACACCGAGGAGTGGGGACGGGACTATCTGTCGGTACCCTTAGGGTTCAGGTTGCGGCCCTGTCTGTGTTCTCAGACAAGAGGCTAGCGAAAGATCCTTTAGTCAGGAGGTTCCTTTCAGCCAGGTCTAGACATGCTCCCAGGATCGTCAAACATGTGCCTCCTTGGGATTTATAACAACAAGAACCTGGGGAATGCCCAGGGAATAACCAAGCCTACTTACCGACCAGCTAGCAGAACAACCAATTAACCTGTCTAACAGTGTGCGTTAAAAACAGGGGCTTTGTCCGCACGCATTTGCAAACGCATGCGTGAGCCACAGAGCCGCGCCAAGGCACCCCATAATTCTGTGGTCCTAACACTAACAGTGAGTGTCCTCACAATGGAGGCACATGCATTTTAATGGATAGATAGGGGCAGGTGGACTGAAGGGGAGCCACCCCTCCTTAAAGGTACAGGAGCACACCAAGCACCCAGCATATAGCACAATGGCTGCAAAGGTGTTGGTGCACTGCTGGACCAAAATAAACACCACAGGTGAAACAAAACGTATCCACTGCCCCTATCTATGGCTGGCAATCATCCTTGGGATTTATATTTGGTGTCATTCTCTTACAAGGGCTCCTTTTTGAGCCTTTGCATGAAGCTTCCCTGAAATTTAGTTCCTTAAAGATTTTCTTTCTTCCTTTTAGCTATTAAGTCACGGATCTGATCTGATCTGCAGTCCCTTTCATGTAAAGATCCCTTCCTGAGGATTCTAGAGGACAGGGTAGTGATTAGACCTGATCCTTTGTATTTACCTAAAGTATCTTCTAACTTTTATAGGTCCCAGTAAGTAGTCCTGCCTAGTTTCTGTACCTCTCCCAAAAATTCGGAGGAGGGGAGATTTCGTTTTTTTTTTTTTTTTCGACGCAGAGAGATGTCTTCTACTTTACCTAGAGAAATCAAGTGGGTTTAGGAGTTCCTCCCAGATGTTAGTATTGTTCATTGTCCCCAAGAAAGGGTCCAAAGTGTCTAAAAGCTCTATTGCTAGATGGATTAGAGAAGCTATCTGTGAAGCTTACAAAGTGTCAGGTCATATACCTCCTTCTAGAATTAGAGCTCATTCAACGAGATCCATGGCTACATCATGGGCAGAAAGAGCGGGGGCATCATGGGAAGAAATTTGTAAAGCTGTTGTCTGGCTCTCCTCTCATGCATTTGTCAAACATAGAGTTCAGCCAGGACCTCTCCTTTGGTAGGAAAGTGCTTCAGGCTTTTGTCCCTGCCTAAGGTATAGTATCTTGCTTATCCTCTCAAGTAGCTGTCTTGGAAGGTGAGGGGGGGAAACCCCCATTAGTCTAAAGCCTTGTACACACGATCAGTCCATCCGATGAGAACGGTCTGAAGGACAGTTGTCTTAGGATAACCGATGAAGCTGACTGATGGTCTGATGTGCCTACACACCATCGGTTAAAAAAACAATCGTATCAGAACGAGGTGACGTAAAACACGACGACGTGCTGAAAAAAAATGAAGTTCAATGCTTCCAAGCATGCGTCGACTTGATTCTGAGCATGTGCAGGTTTTTAACCGATGGTCGTGCCTACTAACGATCGGTTTCGACCTATCGGTTACGAGTCCATAGGTTAATTTTAAAGCAAGTTGGCTTTTTTTTTTAACCTAAGGTTAAATAACCTATGGGGCCTATGCACGATGGGTTTTGACTGATGAAAACGGTCCATCAGACCGATGTCCGCTGGCTAACCTATCGTGTGTACGAGGCCTTACCGGTAACCGTATTTCTTTATCGTACATCATGGGACACAGAGCCGCATAGCCATTACATGTGGGTTTTATAGTACCTTCAGGTGATGGGCACTGGTTTAATTAACTACACAGGAAGTTTCCTCCTTATATAACCCCCTCCCATACCAGGAGTACCTCAGTTTTTTTCACCAGTGTCTTAGGTGTTGGTCACGTATAGCTATGCCTCTGAGTCCTTGGGACCTTGGCTGGCTAACAGGATCCGTCCAAGGTGCTTCATAGCCAAAGTGGACGGTACCCAGGCTCTGCTTAGGATGTTTTTTTTTGCCTATAATGCCTTCCACCTGGAGGGCTGGATCCTGGGCTCCAGTTCTTTATGCCCCCTTAAAGGGACTAAATGTTTCTGATGCCAGGATGCTATATAGGTCCAGGGGTGTGGATTTCCTTGAACAGGACCCCGGTCCCTGAAGGTCTAGCACAATACCCACGGAGATGGGGGAAGATTGGGCCTCTTGCTTTGCAATACCCTACAGTGTGGAGCAGGTAAGAAGGGGCCTGTGGGACTTGGTTCGACGGCAGGCTTCTTCCTGGGGGTCTGGGTTGGCCTATAGTATGCTTGGCATCGGCTACTATCTCCACTATGTCCTGGGGACAGAATGGGATTCAATATACCCAGGTAATGTGTGTGTGTATGTGTGTGTGTGTGTGTGTGTGTGTGTGTGTGTGTATGTGTGTGTATATATATATATATATATATATATATATATATATATATATATATATATATATATATATATATATATATATAGTGGCAGCTATGAGATCTTCAGGTCTAGAGCGTGCTCCACACTGACCAGTTACTTAAAAATTCAGCCAAAGATCTCGGCAGTAGCTGAGCAGTTTTTCAACCTTGGGCTCAGGTTAACCGGCTTGGTAAGGTAGCAATACTTAGTGGAAATTCCCTCAGTGTTGCCTCCCTTCCTGGATTATTTTCCTTTTGTTTTTTCACACTTCTTGCTGCAACAGTAAGTTTTTGGTTACAGGAGTGCCTCAAGGTTGTGCAATGGCTCCCAAGGGGTCGGGGACAGCGAAGGTTGCAAAAGGTTTTAAAAAACAAAAGGGTTCCCCGTCGGGTTCAGAGGATTTGGGCCAGACTTCGGCAGTCCCATCCTCACCAGATAGACCAGTGGACGTTGTGCTGGATGAGCCATCAGGGTTGCTTGGGACGGTGGCTGGTCCTAACCAACCCAACCCTGTTTATGTCACGGAGGAGATGCTGACAGCCACCCTGGGAGGGTTGGAAAGAAGGTTGACAACCTTGATTGCGACCTCATTGCCAGGAAAAAAACAGACTAGATCCCTGTCTCCTAGATTGGTGTCCTCAGATGCGGAGGTCCTCTCCCCTGAGGAGTTAGACCTACAGGAGGAACAAACCGACCAGAATCTAGATGATTCGGATATCGAAGAATCCACTATTGAGGAACCGCCATCTCCTGCGTCAGTAAGTCTTTAACTTGCCTGGTTGAAAACATCCAGATGTTTAACCACTTCAATACCCGCCCACCAACGAAAGAGCCGCCAGGGGCCACTGAAAAAAAGACAGCCAGGGCTGAAATCTGTACCTTAAGCACTTCAATACCCGCCCATTGTGAAATGACGTCCTGGGTTTCAGTGGGGATATCTGAACGATGCCTGCAGCCACAGGCATCATTCAGATATCCATCTCTTCAGCCGGCGATCCTGCGCACCATAAGAATGATGATTCTGCCGCTTGATCTTTCTTATAGGCGGCGGGAGGGGACGTCCCCCCTCCCGCCGCCATCCGGTGCTTCTCTGGGCTCTCCTTTGCCATCGGAGACCCGGAGAAACGATCCGCCGGCGTCGGATGGAAACCATAGAGTAGACTGGTGACCAGATGGTCACCAGTCCTCTCTATGATCGTCGGAGGCCCTGGCGCGATGTTATGACATCACGCCCGGGTCCTGGAATGTAAACACAGCCGCAATCGCAGCTGAAAGCATAAGATCTGTGAATTTTTTTTTCACGATGTCATGCTTTCCAGCCTGGAGGAGAGATGTGGGGTCTTATTGACCCCCGCATCTTTCCATAAAGAGTTCCTGTCGCAAACCATTCCTATTACAAGGGATGTTTACATTCCTTGTAATAGGAATAAAAGTGATCAAAAAAAAGTAAAAGAAATTGAGTAAAATACATTTTTTTTTTTTAAACGCCCCTATCCCTGGTAGCTCGCACTCGCCGTTCAAACCACACATGCGTGCGTTAGAGAGCCAGCAACAATTCTAGCACTAGACCTCCTCTGTAACTCTAAAATTGTAACTTGTAAAAAAAAAAATAAGCGACACCTATGGAGATTAAGTACTGACTTTGGCGCTATTCCATGAGTGTACGCAATTTTAAAGCGTGACATGTTGGGTATCTATTTACTCAGCGTAACTTCATCTTTCACATTATACAAAAAAATTGGGCTAACTTTACTGTTTTGTTGTTGTTTTTTTAATTCACAAAACCGTTTTTTCCCCAAAAAAAGCCGTTTGAAAAATTATTGTGCAAATACTGTGCGAGATAAAAAGTTGCAATGGCCGGTATTTTATTCCCTAGGGTGTCTGCTAAAAAACCCATTTATAATGTTTGGGGGGTTCTGAGTAATTTTCTAACAAAAAAATGATGATTTATGCATGTAGGAGAGAAGTGCTAAAATAGGCTCAGTATTGAAGTGGTTAAGGACCCGGTCGACAAATGATTGGAAACGCTACTAAAAGCTTCCTTTTCCACAGCAGGAGCAGTGGTTCAGCCTGCGGTAGCTGCCATTGGAATTTGTCAGGCCTTAAAGGATCAGACAAAACAAATGTTAAGAGATGTTCCGGCCCAACAGGCTCGAGAACTAGCCGACCTTCTGAGAGCGCTCTGTTTTGCAGTAGACGCTATAAAGGACTCCATCCAACAGGCATCCTGTTTATCTCTTTTTCTGGTACATATGCTTCGGCTATTGTAGCTAAAGAACTGGTCGGCTGAAACGCCATGCAAAAAGCTCTTGGCAGGCTTCCCTTTTCATTGGGCTGGCTGTTCGGAGAAGATCTGGATAGATACATTCAGACGATTTCAAGGGGAAAAAGCACCCTCTTACCTGTTAAGAAGAGATCTCGCGGTCCCACGTTTAAACGACAGGCCTCTCCAAGTTCAGGCCCCTCAACCGCCAGGCAATTTCGACAGCCTCTCGAGCGTCCAGGCTTTGGCAACAGGTCACAGGGACAGGCCCCAGGAGGCAAGAGACCTTGGTCTCGCAAACCAACAAAGCCTCCCATCAAGTCCGCTTTATGAAGGGGCGCCCCCACTCGCTCGGTTGGGGGGAAGGCTTTGGTTATTTTCAGAGGTTTGGGAAGCCAAAGTGCACGACATTTGGGTTCGCTCCTCTGTGCCCGCAGGCTACAAACTGGAGTTTTGGGAACCCCCCCTACTCATTTTCAAAGATCAAGCCTACCAAACGATCTGATAAAAAGGGTGTCACTTCTAACAGCATTGGATCGCCTCTTACTCCAGGGAGTCATTTTAGAGGTTCCTGCCCAAGAATGCGGACTGGGGTTTTCACAATACCCAAACCCAATGGCGACGTCAGGCCAATTCTGGATTTAAAGCGGCGAAACTGTTAAAAATGTGTTCCTTTCGTATGGAATCCATACGTTCAGTGGCCGCCGCCCTACAGCAGGATGATTTCCTAGCGTCAATAGATATAAAGGACGCATACTTTCACGTGCCGATCTTTCCTGCACATTACAAATTCCTGCGCTTCTCAGTAGCTCACTGCCACTACCAATTTGTAGCCCTCCCGTTCGGGCTGGCGACGGCCCCTCGGGTATTTACAAAGGTGTTGGCTCCCAGAGGCTTTCGACTGGGTTTTAAACCGAGATAAGTCGGCATTGCAACCCACAAGACAGTTGGAGTATTTTGGCATGCAGCTGGACACAGAACGCCAGAAAATATTTTTACCTCAAATAAAGATCGCGTCTATAAGACAAACCATACACTTAGTCCTGAACAAGAGGAAACCAACTATCCGCCTATGTATGTGGCTGTTGGGCAAGCTGGTGGCCACCTTCGAAGCGGTGCCATACGCGCAGTTCCATATCCGAACCCTACAGGCTGCCATTCTTTCAGCATGGAACAAAAGCATATACAGGCCTTAGATCGTCCGTTAGCCCTCTCCCCAAAGGTACGGCAGAGTCTATACTGGTGGCTGATTCCTCAGAATTTAGCAAAAGGGAGATCCTTCTGTCCCATCTCCTGGAAAATAATAACCACGGATGCTAGCCTGCTGGGTTGGGGGGCTGTCCTAGAGGAGCAGACCCAGCAGGGAGCGTGGTCGGAGGAAGAGAAGATTCTTCCCATCAATGTCTTGGAAATCAGGGCTGCACGGCTAGCCCTAGAGGCCTGGATACCCAGACTACAGGGATGACCAGTGAGAGTGCAGTCCGACAATGCCACATCAGTGGCCTATATAAACCACCAGGGGGGGCACAAGGAGTTGGGCCGCCCAGAGGGAGGTGAACCTAATCTTCACATGGGCGGAAGCCCATGTGCCTTGCATCTCAGGAGTGTTCATCCCTGGAGTGGACAATTTTCAAGCAAACTTCTTAAGTCGCCAGCGCTTGCTCCTGGGGGAATGGTCTCTCCACCCCCAGATATTCCAGGAGATCTGTCGGAGGTTCGGTGTCCCGGATGTAGACGTCATGGCGTCAAGAGTCAACAAGAAACTAGACAAGTTCATATCCCGAACCAGGGATCCATCGGCTTACGGGACGGATGCACTAGTGTGCCCCCCCTGCCTCCCCCCCCCCCCCCCAGTGCAGATGCTACCCTGCCTATTGCGAAAGGTCAGGATAGAGCACAGACCAGTGATTCTGGTGGCCCCAGCTTGGCCTCGAAGAGCGTGGTATTCTCTCATTGTAAGATTGTCGGTGGGAGCACCCTGGCCGCTCTCTCTGCCCAGACCTTCTCTCGCAAAGGTCCAATCCTCCACCACAGCATCTAAATTTGATGGCCTGTCGGCTGTATCCCTAATTCTCAGGGGTAGAGGCCTGTCTAGCCAGGTGATCCCCACTCTGATTCAAGCCAGGAAACCGGTTTCTAGGGGGATTTATTACAGGACTTGGAGGACCTATATTGTTTGGTGTGAGTCACGAGGGTTGCATCCCCGCAAATATTCTATTGACAGGGTCTTACAGTTTTTACAGCTGGGAGTGGACAAAGGGCTGGCCCTAAGCAATTTAAAGGGACAGGTTTTGGCTTTGGCAGTATGGTTTCAGAGGCCCTTGGCCATACATTTGCTAGTTAAGACCTTCCTGCAGGGGGTTTTACATATTAATCCCCCAATCAGGGCCCCCCTTTGCCCTTGGAACCTAAACCTTGTCCTGCCAGCTCTGCAAAAACAGCCTTTTGAGCCTTTAGCAGAAATCCCTCTGGTATTACTAACTAGAAAGTTAGTATTTTTGGTGGCTATGGCCTCTGCTAGAAGAGTGTCAGAGTTGGCAGCTTTGTCATGCAGAGAACCATACCTCGTCCTGCATAAGGACAAAGTGGTTATGCGTCTACACCCATCCTTCCTTCCGAAGGTCATATCAAGTTTCCACTTGAACCAGGATTTAATCCTGCCAGCCTTCTTTCCTAAGCCTACTTCCAGGAAAGAAGGATTGCTACATACCTTAGACGTCGTTCGGGCCATGAAGATGTATCTTAAGGCCACAGAAAAGATTAGAAAGATGGACGTACTATTTATCCTTCCAGATGGCCCTAAGAAGGGCAAGGCAGCTGCAAAATCCTCTCTGGCCAGGTGGATTAAACAGCTGATTTTTCAGGCCTATGGCTTGAAGCGGGTCCCCCCTCCTTTATCAGTGAAGGCCCATTCTACTAGGGCCATGAGCGCCTCCTGGGCAGCACACCACCAGATTTCTATGGCTCAGGTGTGCAGGGCGGCAACCTGGTCATCGGTGCACGCGTTCACTAAGTTTTATAAGTTGGACGTTCGAAGGAGTGCCGACGCAGCCTTTGAGCAGGCGGTATAAAATCCTCTAGCCCAGGGCACCCTTAGGTTATCTTGAATTTATTTCACTTTATCTAAGTTTATTTAATCTTTTTCAATTTAATTGGTCATTCTTAACCTTGTTGTCTCCCTCCCCTCATTGGGCATTGCTTTGGGACATCCCACATGTAATGGCTATGCGGCTCTGTGTCCCGTGATGTACGATAAAGAAAAAGGGATTTTTTTTATAAACGGCTTACCTGTAAAATCCTTTTCTTTGAGTACATCATGGGACACAGAGCTCCCACCCCTCTTTTGGGGAAGAATGTTTATTTTTTGGGAGATTGCTTGCTACAAAACTGAGGTACTACCGGTATGGGAGGGGGTTATATAGGGAGGAAACTTCCTGTGTAGTTAATTACACCAGTGTCCATCACCTGAAGGTACTATATGACCCACATGTAATGGCAATGCGGCTCTGTGTCCCGTGATGTACTCAAAGAAAAGGATTTTACAGGTAAGCTGTTTATAAAAAAATCACTTTTTCCAGGACAGCATCTATATTCCCACCATATTTTACTTTCACCTGGTGGTGGTGTTTTTGTCTTTGTGTTTTTTTGGTGGAGGTTTACTTTTATCTTCTAAACAACTGAGGGTCAGAGGAAATTTTTTATTTGATTCTGGAAGGTTCCTGGAAATACTGTTACCGGTAAGACTAACAAGGTTTTTTTTTTTAATTAGGGGTGTACTCACTTTTATTGCCAATTGTTTAGACATTATTGGCTGTGTTGAGTCAGTTTGAGGGGACAGCACATTTACACGGTTATACAAGCTGTATACTCACTACTTTACATTCTAGCAAAGTGTAATTTCTTCAGTGTTCGACCAATATCGTTTTTCAGTGTGATACAATATCAATATTGTTACACTTTTATTTAATTTTATTTATTTTTTATTACTGTTATGGCTGTCACAAGGAAGATAAACATCCTTGTGACAGTAATAGGCATTGGTAGGTACTCTTTATGGATTTATGGAGGGATCTGCGTTTTTGAATACTTTACATTTTTTAAAACTGGTGCCTTTTAGGATGCCAGTAATCCGAGAAGTGATGTCAAACGAAGCATCGGCTTTGTTCTGGTCTTCAGCCAGCCGACGGACGTGTCGGTTGCTAGGGCCTCACGGTGGGACAGGAGAGCCCGGGCGAGTAGCAGAATTCAGCGCGCGGGGGGGGGGGGCAACGACATCTCCTCCTGCTGCTTGTCATAACAGCTGAGCGGTTTTTATTACAATAAAGCCGACCGTCCACTCTAAAGAACGGTACTGGAGTGATGCCTGCAGCCGAAGGCATTACCCTGGTAAAACCCCTTGAAGTAATATCTGGTACGTTTGTGCAGTTATTTTCCATTCAAATGTATTTTTTAAAGCAAATATTTTTTACTTTTTTTTTGTTTTTTTCTCTACTTCTTTTCTTTAGGCTGTGAAGGAATTTCACAATATAACAGTTGAAATCTTAAGACTGTCTTCAGAATTCTCAAGCCAGAATACCGAACTGAAAAATTCATTGAGGAATATGTTGCAGGTATTTTGTATAATTTTATATTATTTGAAAAGTCTCCTCGTAAATATGAGCAAGCTAGTGTTAACAGTACCACATTACTGAAATTAAACTGTAATTGCACTTGTGATACAAAATGAATGGGAGGGGACCTTTAAACTTTTGCAGCAAAACGGTGCAGAAGATTTATATTTCAGCCAGCGGCTGCATGGTGATAGCAAAGCAGCACAGTGAAAATCTGCAGACAGCACTGTTGTATGTTTGTAAATATATGCTTACAGTGCTACAGAAATATGTTATAGATCTAAGTGCACTGCAAGTGCTCCTATCCTTTCAAAAAACCGTTTGCCAATCCATAATAATGGGAAAAAAAAATTACTTCCCGAAGGAAAAGTTTATATTGGCAGATTTATTTTTATACAAATGGCTAAATACACATAAGACTACATTTCCCTTTTAAAAACTAGCGGATATTATAACAAATACAACTATTGTAGCACTGCCCCCTAGGGGACGGCTTAGACTTGCGTCCTCATCTGCATGGCCGTGACCTAGTGAACATTCCAACCCACCTGACACTCTGGGTTCAGACATCCTTGTATACTGTAGAGCAGGTATATGCAATTAGCGGACCTCCAGCTGTTGCAGAACTAAAAGTCCCATGAGGCATAGCAAGACTGACAGCCACGAGCCAGAGTCAGAGGCATGATGGGACTTGTAGTTTTGCAACAGCTGGAGGTTCACTAATTGCATATCCCTGCTGTAGAGTAATAAATTTGACACTTTGCGTATTTAGGTTCTAAGAATATTTTACTGGAACCAATAAAGAAGAAGGTTGTTACAAAAAGGAATGGGGAGGTAATAGATCTGCTGCGTTCCCCCCCACACCCCCTCCCCACTTGAAAGTCTTTGGTCCCTAAAGACAGAGAACAACCTGGAATCACTTTGCTGTATTCTAAAAGCTAAACAATTAACTATCTAATATTCTAGAAGTTGCGACTGCTAATAACTGATATATTGAGAGACTACTTGTTATGAAAGTCTATGAACCTTCGTCCTATTACTAGATAAAATTGGAAAAATGTGGCAGCAGCATGGATTCTCATCGTACGATATGAACTTACAAAAGTCAGTTTACAAAAAATAGAAATTTATTATACAAAAATATACATAATAAAAAAGCCTTAAATAAGTAGATGCTAGACACTGGATGCCACTATAGGTGGTGCATCCAATTTTTTGACACATATTGGAAGAACTTGGATGTATAGGATGGTTCCGCACTGTTATGCACGGAAACTGTTCTTCCAGTTGCACACTCTACATTTTTGGGGTTGCCCCCTCCATGAGTCTGAAAATGATCTACAAAATAGCATATGAAATGGATATATAATAACATCAGAATACATACGTAACTCATAACCAACACTCATGGTATACTGTCATGTACTTATATAGGTAAAGATAAGGTATGGTAAAACCCCTCGGTACAACCCTCAACATTTACTGATTAAACCTGAGTAGAATAGTCAATTGGGAGCAGAAAAAACTTGCCCACATAGCCAGCACCAAAAGCCTTTGCCTCTTAAGGCCACAATAAGCAATCTTCCAGGCGATTGCGGGAACCAGGAAAAGTGAAGTAGCGTAAAACAACTGTTTCATACGGGGGGGGGGGGGAACATGTGTATTTGAATAAGGATATAGCAAGTTGGAATTAATATTCAAAAAATTCCTAGGGTGGAGATGTCTCGCACTCATTATTAGCCAAATGGTTAATATGTGGAAAAAATGTACATTCATAATATTGAATATATACCCTGTACCACTCGGGTGATGGGTCTGTCCGGAATGCGTCCAGCAGTCCCCACAGGAGGGGTAAGTATGGTTCCACCTGTCTCGGCAGGACAGAGCAGCTGGGTATTTCCTGGGAGATCGAATTGGGGGTCTCTCATTCTCCTTCTCTCCCTGTCCTTTCTCTCCTCCCCATGCTTGGGCTGCTGCGCTACTGAACGGGGGTCTTCTGGGGGGCTCCGTATCCGGCGGGGGGGCTGTGCTGGGGGGTCTGCTGTCTCTTCCCTGTGTTTTTGGTGTGTTTTAGTATGCACATTGTAAAGGCCTCCGCGCGGGCGGGCAGCTTGGTCACACCGTTTTCCTGTAGTTTTTTATTCAGGAAGTCCGTGGCCATTTTCCTGTAGCATTTTCTTGCTGAGGCGGCCATTTTCTTGTAGTTTTCACCTTAGTTTTTGCCTCTAGCGCTGGTTTATCCTTCTGGAAAGGAGGGCGGATGGCAATGGCACAGTGCAGCACAACGCAGTACCTGGGCCAGGGTGGTGAGTCCTGCGAGTTCCCTCTAGGGTTGATGCACTCCATCCGGGGGATTTTCTGGTGTTGAAAATCAAGTTTCTGCACTTTGTGGTCAGGGATGAGCACTACCAATTTGTAGCTGTAACGGTTACCACCGCTTACAAGCTTCCATCCATCCACGACAAGCTTATCTGACACACTGCGACAATATTGCATACACGATCCATATCTTTTCCCAGAATAAAACGAGACAGAGCTCCGTTCTTAAATCCAAAGATATGACAATTTATTAGTAATTTCTCAGCTTCTTATATACAGTACAACATAATACAGTTATTCACAGGACAATGTAGTCTCCACCCCCCCTTCACACCATGGGGGGCTTCAATCACACTCTAAAAGGCATTCAGGTAAGCTAAGGCCGGTCGGCACCGCATCTTTATCACACAATGGCAGTGAGAGTGGGTGTAATCCACACCTTCAAGTATTTCAATAGCATATTATACAAAGGTATGACTCACTCTGGTCTTGTAGACCTGAATTAACACCTTTCAAAAGCATGTGTCCACACATTGAAGAGCCAACCTCACTTAACGTTTCAATAGCCTATTATACAAAAGGTATGACTCACTGGCTGACCTGGTCATGTCATCATGACTCCTTGTGATATCTCAGTCCTGCAATATGAAGTATTATTAATGTCCCTTATTAATGTCTTCTGTAACATATGAATTATGATTCTTTGTCACCCTATGGCCCTAGTGGACATAAGGTGACCCTAGACATAGGAGAATCTCGGTCTGTCATGGTGCATTCCGTTACAGTAGCTCTCCCCTTTGGCCTGACGTCGTCACCAAGGTCCTTGCCCCAATTCTGGCCTTGCTGAGACAGAGAGGAATCGCAAGTGTGGGCTACCTGGATGACCTCCTGAGAGCAGCTACTGCCTTTGAATTGGAGGAGGATGTGGCGATCATCAGTCAGACTCTTTGGGAGTTTGAATACCTGGGCTTGATTTTGGACTCCTCGGAGGCAAGAGTTTTTCTCCCTTCAGGATGCGGTGAAGCTGTTGGCGTCCCGCAAGTGGTCATCACTGCTCTTTTGCATGCGAGTCCTGGGTCCATGGTGGCCACTTTCGAGGCGGTACAATATGCTCAATTTCACACTCGAGTCTTGCAAAATGAGATCCTGTCCACATGGGACAAGTCTCTGTTGTCTCTGGATTGTCAGATTTGGGTTAGCCACTTAGGGATTCCCTGGTCCGTTGGCTGAGGTCTCCGGCCCTTCAGTCTGGGAGATTGTACCTTCCTTTTCATTGGACGGTGATCACGACGGACGCCAGCCTGACCGTTTGGGGCATTCAGTGGGTCACTGGGTCGCTGGACGCAGGAAGAATCCCGCAAGCTGATCAATGTGCTGGAACTTTGGGCGATCAGGCGGTGCCTCTCCACATGGTCATGGAGGCTGCAGGGACGCCCAGTCAGGATCCAGTTGGACAATGCCACAGCAGTGGTGTATGTCAACCATCAAGGAGGAACGAGGAGTTCGGCTGCAGCATTGGAGGTCGCTCGCATTCTTCGGCGTGCAGAGTAGTGCGTGCCGGCTCTGTACATTCCGCATAGAAAACTGGCAAGCAGACTATCTAAGTCGTCAGATGCTGGACCAAGGGGAATCTAACTACATTCGGATGTAGTTCGACTCCTTTGCCTGAGATGGGGCTCCCAGACGTGGACCTCCCTGGTTTCTCGATTCGGAAGGTGTTGAGGTTTGTGGCCAGGTCCAAAGATTCCTGGGCGGATGTGGCAGAGGCGTTGGTAGCCCCATAGGGGCATTATCGGCTGATTTATGCCCCCCCCCCCCCCTAAAACTTCTCCCTCGTCTGCTTCACAGAGTGGAGACCAAGGGGATTCCCCTGACTCTAATTGCCCCAGATTGGCCTCGGCGTCACTGGTTCGGTTCCTGCTTTACAGTTATAGGAAAAGGGTGCAATCAGCGCAAAA